>JAJGRW010001024.1:0-87022 GCA_025461045.1 Carex parvula | reverse complement strand
ATGATGCTACATGATCTGCTATGCTAGGTATACTAAATCAAAATGAAACTTGAAAAATTGTTCCCCTTCCAAAAAATAAAAAAACCAGTTGGATGTAAATGGGTATATAAAATCAAATATAATAGTGATGGTACCATAGAAAGGTATAAGACAAGATTTGTAGCTAAATGATTACCCAAACCTATGGTATAGACTATAATGAAACCTTTGTACCGGTGGCAAAAATGAATACCGTAAGAATTTTATTTTCTATTACAGTAAACAATGGTTGGGACCTCTACCAAATGGATGTTAAGAATGTCTTTCTTCAAGAAACACTTGAATAAGAGGTGTATATGACATTACCACCCGGTCATAAATTGGAAATCAATTCTAACTTGGCTTGTAGGCTTAATAAATCAATTTATTGATTGAAGCAATCTCCACGAGCATAGTATGACAAGCTTAGCTCTTATTTAATTTCTTGTAATTATAAAATTAGTAATGTCGATCATTTTTTATTTACTAAATGTGACGGTATCAAGACAACTCTCATTTTAGTATATGTAGATGACATCATAATTACCGAAAATAATTTAGAGCAAATCCAAATTTTTTAAAAACAACTAAAATAAAAATTTGATATAAAAGATTTATGATACCTTAAATATTTGTTAGGAATAGAAGTAGCCACTTCGAATAAAGGATTTTTTATTTTCCAAAGAAAATATACACTTGATTTGTTAAAAGAAACCGGTAAGTTAGGATATAAACCGACCTCTACCCCAATTGACAACAAATGCAAATTAAATAATGAAGATGGTGAACCTTTAAAAGACATAAATCAATTTCAAAGACTTGTTAGAAAATTGATCTATCTAACGGTTACTCGTCCGGATATTTCATTTTACATAAGCCAAACTAGTAAGTTCATGCACTCACCAAGAACATCACATTTAGAAGCGGTAAATAGAATTTTGAGGTTCTTAAAAAATAATCCCGGTAAGGGTATTTGGATGAAAAATAATAATTCTAATGATATATGTGGCTATTCCGATGCAGATTGGGCCGGAAGCTTCGATAGAAAATCGATAACCGGTTTTTACACATTTGTAGGCAGAAATCTAGTCACATGGAAAAGCAAAAAACAAAATATTGTAGCACGATCAAGCGCCGAAGCCGAATATCATGCCATGACATCAACCGCAAGTGAACTAACTTGGATCAAACAACTCCTACTAGACATGGGATTTAAAACTCAAGCTCCGATGAAAATGTATTGCGACAACAATTTGGCATGACATATAGCTTCAAATCCCGTGTTTCATGAGCGAACAAAACATATAGAAGTGGATTGCCACTTTATTAGAGAAAATGTTCAAGCAAAAGAAAATTACAAGCAAGCTAGGATTGTACGATATATACATTCCTAGCTTGAGGAGGAGTATTAAAAATAACGGCTAGTTACAAATTTGAATTGTAACGGCTAGTTGTAGGAAATAGTCTCATGTAATTAATAGGCTAGGAGATAGTGGTTAGTGGTTAGTGATTGTAATTTACATTACAACGGCTAGTTTTTATTTTCTTTTGTAAATAGAGACACACGTAAAATCTAAAAATAAGATTGCAATAATAAGTTGTTTTCTTACATCTTACAAAAATTAACAGTTGATAATATTGATATTTAGTAGAAATATATAATATATTTTTCTAAAGAAAAAAAAACGCTTTGTTTCGCCTCTCCTTGCTTCGTCTCGTCTCGCCTTGCTTCGTGTATCGAGAAAGGGTTTCGGCAAAAGGGGAAGAGCAAGAGGAGGGCGAGGGGGAGCAAAAAGGGAAGGAGAGGGGGACGGGGGACGGGGGACGGTTTTGGCAGCAAGAAAGGAAGGGGGACGGGTCACGGGAGAGGGGGACAGGGGAGTGGCTTGTTTGGCAGCGCAACAGGGGAGAGTGCAGGGGTTGGATCTATTGGGAGAAAGGGAGGGGCAGCCAGCTTTAAAAAAATAAAAATAAATAAACACCAAACCGTCCCATAATGGAGCAGTCTGGTATGAATAAGTGACTGCCCCACAGTGGGGCGGTTTGGTTAGGAGAGTGGACCGCCCTACTATAGAGCGGTCAGGGCGTTTAAAAAAAAAAATCGATGGAAGATTTGCTATTTTTTTTAGGGTATTAATAAAATTCTCGGCTCATACTTTTTTTTTTTTTTATTTATGCCACAAATTATACTCTTATGAAAACAAAATTGTGGCTTTGTTAAAGAATGTTCATTTGGGACCACCTATAGTTAAAATAAAAGAATACTTCCCCACATGTGCCATCAAATCAAAGAATCCATAAAGATATTTCAGCTCATGAAATTTTTTTTGACCGTAAATTTTCGACCTTGTCTTATGTTGTTCTCAAATATCAATCAATATTTAGTCAGAAGGAATTTAAAATTTGCGATAAGGACAACCGATTTTAGGTCCTCAAACATGCTCAAAACTAGCTCCAAATTAAATTCCACGTATAGCTAATAATTCTCAGTTTTACTTGGACATGAGAAATAGAAACAGGAGATGAGACAGTAGCACAGTTGGTTAGAAAAAAATATTCTAAGACTGTAATTATTCAAAACTTTGCAGTTTATACGAAGCTTTAAAAATAAAGAGAATTATAAATAGGACTGACTTGTTTTTAGATAAGGTGATTATGTCGATTATTTTAATTTGTAGCATTTTCAGAAAATATTAATTTAATCTATGACATCAAAACAACAACAAAAATTGTTGTTGACAAAGTTTATCTTCTGAAGAGACACATCTCTAGAGCAAATATTACTTAGAAAAATTGAAGTACTACAGAAACGCTGCTAACAACAGCACAAAAACATTGTTATTAACAGTGTTTACCTTCACTAAAAAAAAAAAACAGTGTTTACCTCAATACTAAAAAATATTATCATTAATATTGTTTGTTTATGTTTTTAGATTTTTCATATTTAATGTCATAGGTTAAATAACTTAAATTATTATTTTTAATGCTGCAGATAAAAATATTAGGTGATCATGTTATGTGGTTGTGATTTGTTTGAATATCTTCCATGTACTTCTATTTTAATATTTTTTGTATCTTTTGCTTTTGAATAAAATAAATGATAAATGAAAAACAATCATTGACTTTGTTACCAAAGAAACAAAAAAACTGCTTAGAGGCCCGGAAATAGTGGATATAAATCTGCTGTTATTCCAAAGTCAATTATTGTTTTCATGCACGAATCTCAAGAAAAAATGTTTTTCGTGCCCGAATCTCGACAAAGATCAACGGCTGGATTTATTTCCGGAAATACCGGGGTCAACTGTTTATTTTTTCACTAGCTGTTTTTTGTTTTCTTTTCCTTTTTTTTTTTTTAATTTGATGTGATCACATGCCTGTAGCCGCGAACCAAGCGCAGCTGTTTCATGTGACTCTCCGCAGCAACGAAAGAGCACCTAACCCTTGATTGGTGGTAGAATACTGTGTCAAGTCTCAACCTACTTTTATTGTGTCGAGTCACCAGCACAACTTTCTATACTTTCAGTAATTCGCCACATAATTAGTTATACAAGTAAGTTTTCACAGAATCGTAATTTCTGCTTTTCTCTTAACCTCTCTCTCTTCTTGTTCATATCTCTTTTCTGTGATTGGCGCCTTCTCTCCTTCTCTAAGAGCTGTTTCCTTTTCTTATCCTAGCTAATATTTTTCAACCAATTTATTAAATTAAACTGCATAAATCCTGCTCTCTCTCTCTTGTACTCCATCTCATTCCAGCTCCCCAGATAGAGAGAGAGAGAGAGAGAGACGAAAAAAGACATGTCTGTTCAAAGATTTCCTAGTTCATACAAGATCTTTCATGGTCAGAGAAGCGGCGGATCTGTTTCTCCTCTTTCCACTCACTCATTGTTTCCCTCAAGAAACGGAGCAAGGATAATATATACATCTCCATTTCCTTTTTTCAGAATACGAAGAGAAAGTAGAAACCTCGCAAAAAATGGTTTTCTAGTTCGGGAGAGCAGCGACAGTAGCTTAAGCTCTCCCAAATTGATACCGGAATCTGACGTCAGCATCAGTGATGTACTGTGGCCATCAGCAGGTATCTTTATCTCTCTTTCTCTTCCCCAGTTGTATATGTTGTTGCAATGAATTTTTTTATATATTTTTTTAACTCAGATAGGCAATAAAAAATTACCTGACATTTTTGTTTAGCCTAGCAATAAGTATTAAGTGGTAAGTATATATTTGGTTATATTGTTAATGGTCTCTCTATATTGTAATTAGGAGGGAAAAATAAATATTTATATTAAACAAAATTGACAAAATTGTGTATATCCAGTTCATATCTTTCTTTTTTTTATGGTTGGCGGCAAAGACTGTCGCTAACAATTATATTAATAAGAAAATAAGCTATATTTACATGAATTTGAACTAAAAAACTCCTCATATCTGTATAAATGTTACCTAAATTTAACCTATATTTTAGTGTTTTGTGTTTTATTTCTTATAGTTTTTATTCATCTTCTATATTTAATATGTGTTGATTCTCTCTTTTAGAGTTCTTCCAACTCTATATTCATACTCTATATTTAATATTTATATTATAACATTGGGGCCCCTCGTACTATATATAGTTACATTTATTAGTTCCTATAGGTTTTGTATAATGTAGAATCTTTTGTATTTATTAGTTCCCCCATGTTTGTTAAAGTGTAGATGTTGAGTATTTTAGGTATATGATTTTTGTACTCTTTAGGCTTTTAATATTTATAAACCTAGTACTCGAAAATATGGTTGATTGCAAGCGCACAACCTAATCTTTGTACTACTTTAGGTATCGATCCACAGGGAGGTAAGAAAATACTAATTTTTAATAAAAAAAACTACTATTAAAACTAAACTATAAAAGTAAAAGGGGGGTTTTTGTGAAATTTTGTTTTTTAAGGAAATTAAAGGTTCGTAACAAAAAGCGATTAAAAGTTGGTTGTAAATCAAGTTTGGAGAAGTCTAGAGGTATTCGGTCTACAATCTCTTGCTAATTCTATATACTTGGTTTGTTTAAATTCATGTTTGATATGACAAAATTTCTAACCTAAAATGTTATCCAGGGTCACTTTCGTAATTAAATAACGTGCCTAGATCACCTAGACCATGAATATTAATGTTAGCATATCATATCCTAGATATTGGTACTTCACGATTAAGTCTTTCATACCAACATGCAATTCAATTCAAGGGGTTCTAATTAGGGATTTGACTTCACGATTAAGTCATTTACCAAACTCTAACCTTAATTCATATAGTTCCGGTTTGGATGTCAAATTTGGTCCATTCTAATCCAAATTCTAAGGTATTTGTGTTCACAATTTGTACTATCCTATATGATCCATTCTACTTTGAGTCTAAAAGACCTAAACGGAATAACTACAATTCAAACGCAAATCATGGAACATCACAAAGAATAAATCACAGAAATTAACATCAAATCAAACAATCATAATAAAAACTAAAATCCGAGTAAGATAAAATTAAACAAGTTCATACTACATGACCTAAACCCCTAAAGAGAGAACTACTCTCTCTTGGTGAGATCCATAACAAAATTTGGCAAAAATAAGAAGAAATGAAATAAAGAAATGATTACACCCTTTCTTAGATCCAAAACCTCAATCTTGCCGACTTCTTGCTCGAATCTTTTTCTTCTTCTTTCTTGAAAAGCCTCCGGAACTTCGAGAATTTCTGCAGATTTTTCTCTCAATTTGTGAAAAATAGACATGCACCAAGGGATGATGAGAGAGATGAGATTCCTCCTTTTTTATAGCTAAAGACCATGCCCAATTTAGAAGCTAGAATGTTGGGTTAGTGGGTGCACTCTTCAGACTGTCATGTCTAATTTTGGCCTTTTAAAACGTGTCCCTGATGTGCCAAAAATAGAAAACCTGTCGGAAACGTATATTTCTGGCTGTCTGCGGGTTTAGTGCGTCCGCACTGGTGGTGAGTGCGGGTGGTCTGAACCGCACTGGCTCCAAGTTTCCTTATTTGGATTTTCTGCGTAATTCTCTGAGTGCGTCCGCACTAGCCTCGGGCTTTTCTCTTTCCACTGAAGAATCTGAAACTTGCAAAAATTGGCTAAGTAGTGAGTGCGGATGATCTGACCCGCACTTGAGGTGACTACAGACGCATTAGGCTCGGCCTTTTTCTGTGAAGTGCTGAGATGCTGAAAATTCGTCTAAGTACTGAGTGCGTCCGCACTGGGAGTCTTTTCTTTATTTTTCATTATTTTCTGCACTGTAAAGCCGAGCAAACGCAGTAACTTGATTCTGGGTATATTTTATTCACTTTACATTCAAAATACAAGATATTTGGTATTATTTTATGATAAAAACTAGATCGAATGTGTATATAATTTAGACCTATTAGTAGAATCACGATTCTACTTTTTTCCAGTTCATATCTTGAATTGACAGAATTAGCAAGTGATAATTAAGGTAAGTTATATAAAAATAAACCTAAACTTAACTAATTTTGCCAGTTATAGTGTCAGTTTAGCAAACTTCTTGCTATGTCTCAAGTCTCAACTCTAATTTTATTTTTAAGGTGCTTTTGTGGCAATGGCTATGTTGGGAAGGTTGGATCAGATGGTGGCTTCAAAGGGGCTCTCTTTTACTATTGCACCACTTGGCGCTGTTGCTGCCGTGCTCTTTGCTACTCCAACTTCCCCTGGTGCTCGGGTAGGTTCTACTTTTTCATGAAATATTACTGTTGGTTCTGGCAAATACCAGTATTAAGCTGAAAACTAAGGTTCCAACGCTCCACTGTGGAAGTAAATATCCAGAAAATGACAACGAAATCACGAAAAGTTGGAGAGAAAATAAATATGGCCTGTAAGCAATTAGTATGGGTCTATTACCAGGCACAGGTTTAGTGCCATTCTGATAAAACATCTATTTTATACATTTCTCTATTGATACAGATACTTTTGTGGTAGGGGAAATAGATTGCATTGCTGGCACGATATGTGGATCATTATTTGTAAATCTAACTGGCACTATTTGGAAATCTGAATTTTGTTGCAGAAAACCAACATGTTTATAGCTCAGATTGCCTGTGCAGCTTTTGGTGTATTGGCATTTTCTTTGTTTGGGCCTGGTTGGCTTGCAAGAGGAGCTTCTCTAGCTGCTTCTATAGGATTCATGATTGCCACAGGCACTATGCATCCACCTGGTAAATAAATTTCCATACTAGTTCCTTTCTTGTATAAGGCTTTGAAACTTGGACCTTCTTTTCTTTATGGCCACAAAGAAATGTTGTCTCTCTGAAACAGTCGTGTCCGTTTTGCAAGGGCGGACCCAGGTGGTTCTAGGGGGGGTGCAGCTGCCTCTCTTTGGATTTCGAGTTTTAGTGGAGATTTATCAGTTCCGACTGACTCTGCCTCTCCTGAAATTTTTTTTATCCCCCTCTGAACGTTTGATTTTTAATTCAGGTTAAATTTAGAGTTAAAATTGAAATAAATTGTTGAATTTTGATTGGTAATTAGAATTATAAGTCAGAGCATCAGAAATTACAAGTCAAAGCATTGAAAAGTATAAGTTAAAGCATTGTTATTTATCAAGTATCAAATTAGTTAATAGATTTAAATCCGATTAGGTATTTAAACCCGATTCGATATTTTTTTGCCCCCTCCTGACGGAAATCTTGGATCCGCCCCTGCCGTTTTGGTACCAAATAGTGTACCAAGGTACAATAAGTCCTGATGAGAAAGTAATGAATTTTAATGGATTTTTGCAGCTGCAAGTTTACCGATTTTGTTCATTGATGGTGTGAAACTCCACAAGTTGAATTTTTGGTATGCATTATTTCCTGGAGCTCTTGGCTGTCTCATCCTTTGTTTAATTGTAAGTACTTACAGGCCATCAACCTAAATTTTACTACGAAAAAAATACAGTGATATTTATATTAATTCTTTAATTCAATTGATGCAGCAAGAGGTGGTGGTTTACTCCAAGAACAACTTCAAATTTTAATGTAAAAAGCAGCATTTGCTCTATTGTTTCGTCATTGTCAATAATTAATGTCATGCTATCAAGGAAGGATGAAAGCATGTGTTTGTACTATTTTTGTTTTTTTTTTAGTTCATTTTTATAAATTTTGAAAATGTAAAGGGTAAATATGTGATAAATTAACTCTTCTCGGATTGTACTCATCTATGCTACATAATGACAAGTAATGCATTTGCTAGCTAAATATAAAAGACAAAATTAAGACATGGTAAAATATCAAAACTTCTAGCAGAATTTACATTTTGAACATACTTTTTGACAGTTTAAGGTTGGAACTAGGCCTGATAAACCTTGAACATTAATTTCTACTTCACCTATACAATTCAACATGCCTTCTAATATATACACAAATTGAAGCACCAACTTATTTGGCTCATGCATCCCAACCATCTATCCTGCTACTAAAGCGCCATTTGTTCCCAGCCAAATTACCATATAACTCCGTAAATATTTGAATGCATTCACTTCTGGCATTATAATGTGCTTGCGTATTGTGACTGATTGCGACACCAGAAAACATGGATGTATCAATAGCCCATGCTGGTTTAACATATTGTACGGTTCTCGATGCACTTGCATTTACATAAAGAAAATTCAAAAGCACATCCTCACAGTTGAATAGTTTCTCAACAATCTCCCGACCTGGTTTTGCTTTTGAGCTCCAGTACCTATTAAATGCCATTTCATGATCAATAAATGCAGCCCCAGTGAGTATCATATTATAACCGCCTTTATTTCTTGCGTACTTCTCATCATGGTATCTCAACGGGTTTCCCTTAGCGAGCCTTGGGTAAAACCCGACAATCTGATCCGAGTTCTCACGCCACACTTTGAACCCACGCTCCACATCATCACATGTCATCATGATGTCATCATCCAATTCCAAAACTGCCCTTGTCATTATCAATGGGTCTATGTTGAATCTGTTATTCAGAGAATTATTCTTCTCAACTCTAATCCTGACAGGGACTAAAGATTCCAATTCAGATTCCTCTGGTGGTGGTCCCTTGTTCCAAACCACAACGATTTCGCGTACTGAAGAGCAGCTCGAATAATGCTTTATGAACATTTTCAAATTCCAAATTCGGGCATCATAAGTCATAGTCAGAATCGTGAATTGTGAATAGTGCCCCTTCAACATGTAAGGCTCAGCAGCCCCGTTGCCTCCATAAATAAAACTCGTCCCAAAACAAGTCAGCACAACCAACACCAACATTATTGCAACTATAATGAACCAACCTCTCCAAGATTTTGGGCTAATTCTTCCCTCAAAAAATGAACCTATCCTACTCAGATGTGTAAATATGGAGCCAAGTTTGTAATAGAAAAATAGCCTCCTTTCTGCTTGGAAAACATCACTCCTTTTTCCCACAATTGGAAGGCACTGGCTTAAAGGTAAAACACACTTAATCACACTTAGCATAAACCCTAGCAAAATAACCAAAATAACTGCACCAGCATAAGCAATGTAACCTTTTAATACCCTAAGTGTCGCCTCACCTGATGGAACCCTATCACCATCCATTACCCCGACCCACTTGCCAGATGGAAGCTGGTGCACATCTAGCTGATGATACCGCATACCATTCCATGCATTAATTCCCTTTACCGGCTTTTCAAATCCAAGCGGTACCTTTACTTCTTCATACTCTTCAGTTGTTAGAGTATTCACTTTGAACAAGCGTACACTTCTACCATACGTACTGCCACAGTCTTGCCCAGGCCGGTACAGGTCGCCTTGGTACAAAAATGGACCCCCACCATTTCTCGCACCAAAGCTTTTCTCAGTGTTGTAAATTGGGTTTTTCTTGTGCGGTTTCCAAGGGCCAAAGGCTGAGTCAGAAAACCAAATTTCAAGCTCACCATTCTTTCTGGAACCACGGGAGCTGAAGTCTGAACCGAAAATCCAATACTTGCCTTGGTGTTTTATCATGAAAGAATCTACAAGGGGCTTATTTATAATTATCTTTTCTAGCTGCCACTTGAGAGGAAAATCTACAGCACGGTAGAGTCGAAGGTCGCCTTTTTTACTTCCTTCAGGCATCATATAGATCTGTGCAATTAAACTTAGCAATTTAATTTTAAAAGCACAGGTTGGAGAAACTTTCAGAAAAATGTTAAATATTTTGTGTGAGAGGAAATAGATGTTACTTGATTGTTTTCAGTGAAAACGTAGGGATAGGAAAGATGCCACTCTTCATCTAATACGATGCCGAGTTGTTGCCATGTGGCACCCTGATCATTGCTCATGGCCACGCCAATATCACCTTGTAATGTTATCGAATTCTTTGTTTCAAAAAACAAATAGAGGTTTTCTCCCTGTAGATGAAAATATATTTTGAAGGCATGATGAGATAAAAAACTGACAGATAGTAATATGATGCACAAACAACTTCAAAACCTTCCTAAATGTGTGGCATTACTAATTGTTTGATTTATTTGAAAGTTAAATACAATGATTGGTTGCCTTAATTATTAGAAATTCACCTCATGATGAGGTAGAATACAGCCTCTTCCTTACAAATAAAAATCTAAGATTTAAGCATTTTATTTTTTGTAACTTGGAACAACTTTCTCCATAAGTTAGCTGAAAAGGGGAACTTTGATAGGTACATTAATTAGGGGCATCTCTATGGAGATGATCAATTCAATCATCTTTAATTTAATATTGGGCTGTTTATGGTTCTAGATTAATCCTTTTCACAAGAATCAATCAAGAAACTTTCCTTTGTCAAAAAACCTGACAGCTACAATAAGTATAAAAAATAGAAAAGGAGAAAACAAAGAGAAACATCCCATCAGTTGGTTGCAACCACTTGTAATTAAGATAACCCAGTTGGAACTTAGTGTTTAAATATACTTGTTATTTTATATGATATAAACCAGAAGGCCGACAACGCCACATACCATTGCGATGAAAGAACCCCAGAGAAGCTATCTCATGGTTCTATCTTGCAAAAATTTGAATAAAAAATTGCATAGAAAAAAACAATAACTAAAATGTACTGGATGCCAAATTAATACCTGAATAAATAAAAATGGATCAGCAACAAAGTTGCTAGGCACACCGATATCTGACAGAGATCTACATGTGACAACTGGGTTGGCCACAGGCCAAGCTGCACTCCCATTCCTCCACACATCCCCCTGAATTTCAATTTCAAAAAAGTGAAGTGTGTTAATTAGGAGATATTCTATCAAGTTATGAACTGAATGAGTAGTTGCAGAGAATTAAAAAAAAAAAAAATAACATAGCTTTGAATTTTTTTTTTTTTTTTTTCAATTTCTTTCCAAAACATAACAGATCATATAACAAAATTGTTGAGCAAAAATCTATATATACAGTAAAAAAAATTTGAAGTTGCTTGTTAGCAATTTATTTTCTAAATGTTTATAGAGGCTCTTCCTTGGAAAAATTAAAGAAAAGAAGCAAGTCTACAGAAGTTGTATGCGAATACCAAGTTCACTACACATAAAAAACCAAATTCAACAAGGCTAATTCAAGTTTACTCATGAGAACATTCATAGAAACTAAGAAATTTGTGACAGCAAAAGGGAACTATAGACTACCTTAAAATATGACCTCACAACTGATACATCCAATTATCCGTCCATAGATACACACTCAAGTACCAAATAACCATGCTTTAAGGCAAAAGTTTACCGTTGTTACCTTTTTTGAAATGATGCAAAAATCAAACATTCACCTGTTCAATGGGCTTAAGAGAGAGCGGCGAGTCACCATAGAAAACCCCAATCGACCACGATCCCTCGCCGTCAGGATGACAACCAAAAACCGACGAATCCAAGGAAGAAGAGGGATAAACGGAAGAGAAAGGAGAGAAGGTGATGTACGAGTAAAGAAACGCAACCGATCCAAGAAGAAGAACCGATGAAGAGAAGTAGATAAATGTGGCCGATCGGAGCAGCCGTCTCCAGTTCGACGCCGCCATGATTTAGAGCTTATTAGTGGAACAGTTGTTGTGTTATCTATTAGTTGGTTTCTTGATTTCTTTTCCAGGAGGAGAAGAATTATAGAGAAATGGTCTCAAGTGGATTTGGTGGAATTGCGGTTTGAAATGACGAGTTGTGGATGACATCGTGTGGAAATGGAGGAAAAATCAACGAAATTGAGAATCGATTTTAATTTTTGATTTTGAACGATCAAACACGGCAAAGCCCGGCGGCTGCTGTCTGCTGACCTTTAGACTTCAGTCTACATTTGCTTCGTCGGGAGGACTTGGATCGTCTGTGGTCTGTAAAGCTCTATCTATAGTGAGTATTTTTGACATGTAGGTCCCAGTTACTAACAGTACAAAATTTCAATTTATTCTTCTATCAGTGACCCGCCACATATTATTGTGGCTGGATGTTTCTATAGACGAAAACAGGGTCATTTCGTTAACCGCCGAATGAATAATGTTTCATTCTAGAACTTCGTTTTCTATTGTTATCCTATCTGGAAAGGTTCCTGTGGGGATGTGGCGACCGATGAAGGAAATACTTTCAAATTTCTACGTTACGTGTCTGGCCAGCGTGACACCTGTCATTTCAGACGTCCGCAGCATGTTTTCCTGTAGAGTTGGTGAAATGAAGTAGTTTTGGTCCGTGGGAGAAGAACTTTTCTTTATTCTTATTAAAAGAAAAGGGAAAACCTCCCCTAGTGAAATCTTACTTCATTAATAATTTGTCTAAATTATTATTATTACATTTATTTTTACAATTGTTGGTGAGAGGAAATGAGGAATGAGCAACATACTTTTCCTAATTACAATGAGCTCTCTTGATTCATTTTAAAAATAATTTGTTCTGTCATGAAAATGAATATGATGTAGAAAATTACTACATTTTTTTTATGATATAAATTAAATACGCTATTTCACACTCAAAATAATAAGGGCTGAGAATGAAGGATTTATTTAAATTCATATAAACAACTCTAATTTTTTTCCAATCAATTTAAATTAGAAAAAGAAATCTCCAATTGGTTACAAATAGAACCTTCAAAAGAAAAAAAGGAAAGGACCTTGTTTAAAAAAAAAATCATTTATATGAAAAAAAAATTATAATAAAGAGAAGAAGAAAAGAACTTGTCTGGTACGAATATTGGAGTAAAAAGTGTATGAAAAATAAAGAGAATCAGAGCAAAGATATATATTAATTAGTTCATTTTTTTCGGAAATTAAATATTATACTATTATATTAATTAGTTTTGTACATAAGATGTGGAAATGGTATTTGCGTGTTGTTTGTGTCAGCTCTTTGATGACTCATTTCGTAGGTTCTGGAACGGTTGGGATTGGAATTGCAGGACCCTGCGATCCCAGAGGATCACAGCAGATTTATTTCCGTGCATCACGAGTGTTGCTGAAAGTGATGCGTTGCCCTAGCTCCTCCGTAATGTAGGAAATAAATTTATAAAAAAAATATCACATTTTATTTTGATTTTATATAAATTAATAAGTTAAAACTTCAGCGTTCAAAATTTATCTACATCGATGTATTTTTGCAAACTCTTATTACGTACTAAGCAAAACAAAATTGAAATATTATGATATTTTATGTGTATAGAAAAACCGATATAGATCATATGGAGGTAAAAATGCAAGTGCAAAAAAGGAAAACATTTGATTTTAGTTTTATATGAATTAATAAGTTGAAAAATCAACATTTACAATTTATCTACATCAGTGTATTTTTTGCAAACTATTGATACTAATAAAAACAAAATTGAAATGCCGTGAACTTTTACGTGTGTACAGAGAAAATAATATGATCATATCTCACGTTTTTATTTTAACATTTAAGTTTTAATTTTAAGTTATTGTAATTTTAAAAATGAAGGCATTAATGCAGGCGCGACAAAATGAAGGTATTAATTTGAATCCTCTCAAAGTAATTATCAAAATATTACACAAGTAATGGAGTTTAAAGACATAATTAGAGGGGGTTTTGAGTAAAAATTTCGTAACTCGGTGCCTGTAAAATATTTTCAGTAAATTTAAAATTGCGGTGCCACTTCCAAGTTACCTATTGCCTAACTCAGTGCCTGTCAAATGCAACCTTCCACTTAATTTAAATTTGATGGAGATTCATCATTAGTATATTTTTTTTTTTAAAAAGACTGTCAAACATCCCAAAGTTTTATATTAATCATAGCTATTGATTAATCCTAAGTTACATTTAACTAGATTAACCTACCCATCATGAAAAGTGAAAACCACTAAGTAAACCCCTGGGGTACCCTTATTGCCCTCAAACAAGAACTGAACCTAGCTAACTGACCTATCAGTTAGACAGTAACAAGGTTTCAGCACACTTTGGAGGGTACCCAAACACAAAAGCTCAACATATATGGGGTTAAGACCCATCCACCACTTTGCAAGAATTTGACACTTTGATTGCAGAATCACCAAGGATCATGAGCAAAACATTTTATCTCCTCACTTTTCTTCTCCTCTCAAGCTCTTACTTTCTTCTTCTGGTAAGAACTGAAGACAATGATACTGATTGGTACGCACTTCTCTCCTTCAAGTCCTCTATATATAGTTATATACTCATCCAACTGGGGCATTATCCTCATGGAATCACTCTGTCCACCACTGTAATTGGAAAGGGGTCGTGTGTGGCCGCCGGCATACTGATAGAGTCACCGCTCTCTTTCTAGACTCTTTGCAGTTGGTCGGATATATATCTCCCTTTTTGACCAACCTGACATTTCTTCAAAGATTGATTCTCTCAAATAATCAGCTCACTGGAAGCATCCCGGAAGAACTCGGGCGCTTGAGCAGATTGAAGTTTCTCAATCTAACTCAGAATTCATTGAATGGTAATGTTCCATCAACCATTGGTAATTGTTCAAAATTGGAAGTGCTTCATATAAAAAATAACAGAATTCAAGGAACCATCCCTTCTGAACTTGCACAATGTCGTAGACAACTATCATATGTTAGTCTAAGAGAAAATTTTCTTGTGGGAGCGATACCTCCTGAATTAGGTTTCCTCAGCAAGCTCACCGAGGTGTCATTTGGTGTTAATAATCTCACAGGATCCATTCCTCCCAGTTTGGGCAACCTTACAAACCTATCAGTTCTTAGTTTTCAACATAATAGCTTAACTGGTTTCATTCCAGCTTCACTAGGGCAACTGCAATCTCTCGGGGACCTCCTACTTGGATTTAATAATTTATCAGGTGATCAAATACCGCATTCCATATACAACATATCAGCCATGCTCCTCTTGTCCCTACCTGGTAACCAGCTTGAAGGAACTCTTCCTTCTGACATGTGTGATTCTTATTCCAACCTGTGGGCTTTGTACTTGTACAATAATCAACTCACAGGATCGATACCAGCATCGATATCCAATTGTTCAGTCTTGGCATATGTTGAAATTCATTCTAACAATCTTAAAGGCATAATCCCTTCTAGCGTAGGAACCTTAAAGAATCTTCGGTGGTTTGAGATGAGTGAAAATCAACTCGAGGCAAAGAAACCTGGTGACTGGGGCTTCATTGATGCTCTGGTAAATTGCACATCACTTCAATTGTTAAATCTCGGAAGCAACCGATTTCAAGGCAAATTACCTAGTTCGATAGGAAACCTCTCTACTACTCTTTTTCATCTTGGACTATGGATGAATCCGATTTCAGGAAGTATCCCGGCAGAGATCGGGAGGCTAACTAACCTAGATGACCTTGAGCTTTATCAGACGTATCTCGAAGGCACGATTCCATTAGAAATTGGTAAACTACGGAACTTGCAATGGTTAGATTTATCTAATAACGTGATGTCCGGTGATATTCCCTCAACCTTAGGTAATCTCACCATGTTGAATGTGCTATTTCTCGGCAATAATTCATTCGAAGGAAGAATACCAAAGCAATTAAGCACTATGAAAGCCTTAGTGTTCTTGAATCTTTCTAGCAATGAACTCAGAGAAGCAATTCCCAATGAAATCATGAATCTTACTTCTCTCTCTATTGCCATAGACCTCTCGGATAATTACCTAAATGGTAAGATACCACGAGCAATTGGTAACTTAATAAACCTAGGAACAATTATTCTTTCAAATAACAGATTATCTGGGGAGGTTCCTAGCACCATTGACGGGTGCCAGCTATTACAAAGTCTATATCTTGATGGAAACTTGTTGCAAGGGACCATCCCTTCCTCCATAAGCAATTTGAAGGGTTTGCAACAGCTTGATCTTTCAAAAAATTCTTTCTCTGGCCAAATACCGAAATTTCTTGGTAAGATGAATCTTCAATATTTAAATATTTCTTTTAATGATTTCGAGGGAGAGGTACCAAACGAAGGCGCTTTTAACAATGCAAGTGAAATTGACGTAAGAAGAAATTCTAAACTTTGCGGAGGATTACCTGAAATGCATTTGCCAAAATGCACTCTAAATTCCTCATCCCACAAAAACCATTCTCGAAGAATCATGATCATAGTTCTTTCCATAGTGGGTGCATTTCTATCCTCGAGCATAATTGTTTGGTTTTTAGTAACTTGCTATCTGAAAAGGAAATCTCAAAATCATCCGGAACCTATTACAGCCATGAAATCTCAGTATGAGGATGTTTCATACAATGATATTCTGAGAGCTACCAATAATTTCTCTTTAGAGAATCTAATTGGAAGAGGTGCTTTCGGTACCGTGTACAAAGCCGCTATGATGTTTCATAATGTGACAACTGTTGCGGTGAAGGTATTAAATCTCGAGCAGCATGGTGCATCCAGAAGCTTCTTGGCTGAATGTGAGGCCTTAAGAACTGTCAGACACAGAAACCTTGTTAAAGTTTTAAGTGTGTGCTCTAGCACAGATCACCAAGGCAATGATTTCAAGGCCTTAATTTTTGAGTTCAAGCCTAATGGCAGCTTAGAAGCATGGTTACATCCAAACTCAGCTTCTACAAATCAGCCCTTGAGATATCTCAGCCTCATAGAGAGAATTAACATAGCAATTGATATCGCCACAGCATTGGGCTATCTCCATGACCATGTGGGTGATCAAATCGTGCATCGCGATCTTAAGCCCAGCAATGTACTTTTGGATGATGACATGACCTCACATGTGGGTGATTTTGGATTAGCGAAGTTTTTGGTCCGACATGATACCATGCTTTCTCAATCCATGACAAGCACAAGTGGAGTCAAGGGTTCTATTGGATATATTCCTCCTGGTACGAGTTCATTCCACTGAAAAATAGTTTCCTTTATTACAACGCTTTCGTCTAGTAGCAATATTCGGTAAATAATTTATTTTTCAACAAAACTTACCAAAATCCTGTGAAGAATAACAAAAAATTCTTTACTACATTTATGCTAAACAGTAGTATTTTATTAATTTTACTGACCAGGGCCTTCCTTTCCTATTTCCATTCTGTTGTTAGATTATCTGATTACATATTTTAGAGAAGACACAATACACAATATATATACCTAAGCACAATTTGACCAAACATGGTCCAAATGTGTGGAAGGAAATACGTCAATTACAATAGAAGGAATCAACACAAAATGAGATTGAAATGTAGCAATGAACTCTATTATTAATTAGTAGTTACCAAAACTAATTTTCTCGCTGAATGCTTTGGCTTTGCATATTTTTTATTGGTAGAGTATGGAATGGGAGATCAGGCATCGGTGCAAGGAGACGTGTATAGCTATGGTGTTCTTCTCCTCGAGATGTTCACCGGAGTAAGCCCTACTGATGAAAGGTTCATTGATGGGTCGAGCCTTCGCAAGCACGTCGAGATGTCCTTCCCTGATCTAGCCGTCGAAATAATCGATACCAAAATGTTTTCAGTACACGAGGAAGGAGGCAACACCTATGTGCTTGAAAATGTGAATTATTGCTTGATATCAGTGCTGCAATGTGGGCTCTTGTGCACCAAAGAGTCGCCTAAAGAACGCATCGCAATCAAAGAAGTTATCAACCTCTTGAATTCGACTCGAGCAAAGCTGCTGAGATGAAACAGCTTTTTCCAAAGATTGATAGTGAATGACGTCAGTAAATCTAGTATACTACTTGAAGTTTGAACTATAAGCTCGCTTGCCTTGTTCTAGTACTTTATGCTGTTATTAATGTGTTCAATAATTTGTAAGATATATGTTTTGCTTTCTGATGTACTGTCGTGAAGGCATTTTGTCTACATAGTCAAGCACGTAGCCATTTCATATCGAGTAATAAACTAATAATCTGTTTTAGATTGAATCCGAGTGTTATGCAACAGCCTTAATTTGTTTAAATAGGAGGACATGACTAGCTTATATTAGCTAATAAAGCAGTTTGATTTTAAGAAAGTTTTATTGTATTAAAAGTGTATAGGTGGTACACTACAGACTTCATTTAAGTGGGAAAAAAAAATTGCATCTGAGAACCCTTAGATGCCAGTTATGCTATGATCAAGTCCTGCACCGTTGTTTGCAAAAGACTAGTAAAAAGCACTGACAACAGAGTGCATAATTAATAACAAATCACAATCAACTAACCTAGTATTATTAACATAAATCTGAACTAATGTAGCTTACATTCTACCAAAACCCCCTACTGCCACATAGAGCCCTATTAGCAGCATTTGTCTTATCTCTGGTACATTCAAGCAATTTTCACAAGAGATTACTGCAGAATTCGTCTTCCCTTGAGATACGTATACATTAGGAAGAAAGCGGCTACTGCTCCAACAATTATACCAGCTGTCGTCAGCCAAAATGCCAACTAGATTTAAGGTAAGAAACTCATGTTATGAAATGCGACAAAGACAAAGCAAAACATAATTTAACTTACGTAGCATGGACACTTTCAGAAATAAGCCATGTTCATGTCAGACAAGTATCGATTCTATGAGCAATATGATGCCAACACTAGTGTTTTGATAGAAATTGAAAAATAAACGTGTGCCTTGATAGATTTGTGTCCATCTTACATAGGTTTTGACAGAGAAAAAGTGAAGCTAAAGTTAATAGGGAAACATTGCTTACCACATGCTCCTCAAGGTAGGATTTTAGATTCATCCCAAAAATCCCTGAATACAAATAAAAACTATACATAAGACGCATAAAATTGATTCTAATGCTTGGTACATACATGTTAAGAAGCAAAAAAGTTGTTAATAACAAACTAATAAAAATATAAAAATAGACAAATTAGTACCAGCATGGAAGATGTTTAATAAATTTACCTGCTACAAGTGCTCCAACTGCAACACAAAATGTCCCAACCTGGAGCAGCAATTCAAATTTACTTACCTCTAACCGGCGAGAGCTGTAATTTCAACAAGTGCACAGTTTAAAAAAAAGGCCTAACCATCGATCAGCATGTAACACGTATCTTAACGAAAATAACAAAAGTAGACACTGTCTAATAGTACCTTAAATTCACGGCAATTGAATCCTCCATTTCCCTTGCGGAGTCAAGAAGTCTCTCAGCTTGACTATGGCAAGAATCGCATCTGGAGAAAGTAAATTGACAAAACCAATCAAGGGGCAGATCTGGAATAATTCTTAGCGAATAAAAGGTCAATCTGTGCTTCAAAAATGACAGTACCTTTGAAGATAGTTTTCCAAGAGCATTTCAATTTCTTCCTCTTCTTCTGCTTTAAAGGACAACAAACAAAACTTTTGCAAATTAGCTCAGAAGCAGAAGACAAAGCAAAGTATAGCTCCTAATTATATAATCATTGGCAACTATTATGCCGAATATTCATCACAATGTGCACTTTAAAGTGAAAAAAAAGGCACTTTCCTAGAGTAATGCAAGAAAGTAATCAACAGACTAATGAACTGAGAATAAATTGATGACTAATCCGGTTCATGAAGCTATTTATTTTCAATGTTAAACAAAAAGAAGTGTAGATTGTCGCAAACATAACTAACACCTTCTGCAATTTGTTTGTCTGAAGGAAGAGAACATTCCATGTCACTGCTCCCTTTTTGAAGGGTACAGTTTCTACCCATTATGCATATTTTGCGGATCTCATGAGGATCTTCTAGAAGGTCAAGCAGCATTTGTTTCAGATCTCCAGCCCGAGAACCCAGCTCAACCTTGCATGACAAATTAATCGTCATTATTTACATGAAAACCGAGAGTAAAAAAGGTAAAAAAAATTCTAAAAATAAAAAATACAATTCACTATACCAGCTTCTGTTTGCTGACGCGAAGCTCCTCTAGCACGTCAGCTGTAAGTCGGTTTGGTAAAACTTCTAGTAATGCAACTACCTGGGAAAAGAAAAAGAAGGGATAGTTATTTTGATTTCAAATTAACAAAATGTATAACTAGGTTAATTACAACTACCGAATAGCGTAGTTTCTAGAAATAGCAAGATTTGAAGTTTCTGAAACACCAAAAAATAAGTCAACTAGGTGTGAGAATTTTAGTCTCTCAAAGCTCTGAAAACATAATGTCCATTACTAGTGATATGAGTTCTGTGCAACCAAAGGATATAAATTAGAAGCGGGAATGGTAAACCTAGGCCTATATGTCAACAACTAATTAAAATAAATGTACTCACTATTCGATACTCACACGTGGTTCAACATCCATTAGTCTCTGCTCCAGTCGCTGAATTCTAGAGACCAGTGCCGCTTCAACAACCTACACAGGAAAAACATGAATCATTAGATTGTAGAAATTAAACCAGGTATTGAATATCATCAAATTGAAGGATGTAAATGAAATAAATAACTTACGGATTACCTCAAGTTCAAAAGGCATAGACGGTACCCCGTTTAAGTTCTTAGAGCTTAATCGGGGAAGCAATGACTTCAAAAATGCTCTCCCTCCTTTGCTAGAGTAAGAAATCGACCAAATACAGTCAGTTTTTGAAAAAGATAACTCAAAGAAAGTACTTTGATCCGACCTTCTGAATTTATTGTTTTCCTTTTTACCTGTTGTAATTGAATATAAAAACTCTCTCCTGCATAGCAATTGCTCGCAACGTGCCAAGATTCATCAATATAGCTTGGTCCCGTATCTAGAAAAGCATTTTATAATTAAGAGTTTTCAATATAAGCACGATAAATTCTACTGAAATAGTAAAAAAGGAGAAACTCACCAACAAAGATGGCATCGAGTTCATTAGCCACAGCGAGGGATCAACACTCCTTATATCTCTCAGTCGAAGACCTATCATAAATTGAAGCTAGTAACATGAATAAAATCCACATGTATATGGCAATTGTATGTATATAAAAAAAATATTGATTTTCTCGTTACACACCACTTGATTTCAACAGCTGACGCCTGCTTATGTTCTTAGATGACATTGTTCCATCAGATTTAACTTCTATCACCTAAAAAGAAGTACTTCCAATTCAAGTGAAATTAGTAATTATAATTACAATTAGAAAAATATTCAATCTCAGAAACAGATTTCTTTAATACTAAATCAACTTAATTGCGAGATTATACCTCATAAACAGACTCTTTGATACCAAGAGAGATGGAATCCATGGACCTGACAGCACGGGCCGGGGCAATCCCCGCTGTTGACAGATCAGCTACTTGCTCCTCAACCTCCCCCAAATTCTCTTGAGCGACAGCTGTACCATCACTGCCTCCATTTCCATCAGCTACAGATTTCGCCTTAAACCTTGAAATAACAGAAGGAAAGAGCATTCTCTGGAATACTCTAAAGGAACCTCCTTTGGAAATACGCAACGGAGGCTTCCAGCGAAGATGCTTGGTGTGGGCGCGCTGATTGGGCTAGGTCGAGAAAGAGGAGGAAAGAGAGAGAAGGGGAAGACGAAGTAGCCATGAGTATTCAGTTGGCGCTAGGGAGAAAGAAACAAATGAAGAGTAGATTTAGCAAGCTTCCAGAGAAGGAATTTAATCTTAATCTGGATTGTTGTTTCGAAATTTGTAACTTTCTCTTGCTTTTATTTCTGGTTTGATGTGAGGAGAGAAGTCCATTTCTGAGTGGCGAGGAGAAGCGATAGCCACAGCCCACAAGGGAGAAGCTCAGGTGTAGAATTGGATGGTGGGACCGTTAACAGTTGTGGTTGTTACTTGTTAGTCGACTGTAAATTTCGTGTTGATGCTTCTCTCCATTGGATAATCACTGGAGAGGACACGGTTACATCAGGAGCGTCAGAATTCTAGTTGACGCTCCAGATTTCTTTCTCCGCAGTGCCCACAATAGTAAGATTTTGGGCCGGGATAAGAGAACACAAGTTTTGCACAGGGTCATGAGCTAAGAGTTTAAATGGGCTTGGGCTTGGGCTTGTATGCAATTAATTCATTATGATATAGATCAATGACTAACTTTTCCCAAAATATTTTCTTCAATTGAAGAACTCATTATTTAGTTATCAAGCATCAATGTTATAATTGTACAATCAAAATTTGGAAACCATACTACTGTAAAAATCAATTATTGATTAGAAAAACAAAATGCCACACAAAAATGTGAAAAGAATATAAAGAGATGATGATATATGAACATTAAAGAACATAGAGGACAAAGGTTAGCGAGGAAACATAATTCCAACAAAAGCTATGCAAGCTTCATATATCTAAAGAGTTAAAAAAAAGTTGAACACCTAATTCTAATTGAAGTTGGATTAAAAAAGACTAACAATTGCATTTGCAATTTTAGACTAAGTCAATGTTTTGAGATAAAATAACTTGTGAGCCTCAACAACTTCCAAGTACCACATTGCTTCACGGTCAGGATGTGACGAAAGATCGACAATCTTTTGAACCTGCAATATAGATTATGCATGCATGGATCATCGTTACTCGTTGGAAAAATGGAGTATAAAAGATGGATAAATTAATCCACACAAAGTCCTACTGCCTCACCATTAAGGCTGACTCTCAAATGCTTCATGGTAACAAAATGTAACAATTTCTTGGCTCAGAGCAAGTATGACCAGTAGTGCCAAATAGTAACAGATAACATATGTTTTGCCGGTGTGATTTTTTGTTTTTTTTTCCTTTTAGTTAGGTGATATATTTGTTTCAAAATTATCTTTTCAATCTATTGATTGGAAGCTGCATTACCACAACAGAAGGAAAACCATCATCAGATTCTGGTGGAGTGTAAGGGCCAACAACCACCAGATACATCCCTAATATCAGATGCAAATGAAATGTTAGTAACTTCTGATGAGAAATATCTACATATTTTAAGTTCAATTAGAAGGGGCATGGCGTGACCATAAATAATGTTGTAGAAAAAAATAAAAACCCGCCTAATATAGCCTGCATTGTGGGGATCCAAATCTGCTGAAATCCAAAATCATGAACAGTACCGCTGAAATTCCTGAATCCAGCCGTTGAACTGTTTCGAGATGCGTGCACAGAAAAAGTTGAACGGCTGGATTCGAAATTTCAGAAATTCCAGAAATTCCAGGGATACTGTTCATGTATCTCGGATTTCAGCTGATTTGAATCCGCATTGTGGAGATCGAACAGTACCTTTTATTTAAGAAGTTACATAATGAAAGCCCTCGAGATTTTTTTTTTTGCTTTTTGACTTTGTTTGGGTTTCATTTGTAGCCCACCCCAACTTATTTTGGGACTAAAGGCTTGGTTGTTGTTGCTTCTTCTTTTTTCTTTTATTTTTTTTGCTTTTTCCTTTGGGGTTTGCCGTAAAATCATACATCAATTCCCAAGAAATGCATTCTAAATTAGTATCTCCACAGTCAGAAAAATGACAATTATCTACATAGAAATCATGCAAACATGGTTGTAAGCCGCTGAGGTGGTAAACGACAGTAATTCAAAGTTTTTTTTTTTTTTTTCAAAATAAATTGTTTTCATTACATATATTTTGACAAATTTAATTCCTGTGAAGAATACTTCTCACCAGAAATTAAATAATTAAATTAGTATCTAGAATACCATAAACACAAACAAAAATAATGAAGAGAAGAAGATGGCAGTAACAGACCTGGCTTCCAATCAGACTGCCTGACCACGGGTCCGGTGAGCTCAACCACATCGGTGCCGTCATCGAGGAGGAAGCGGCCTTTCTCTGATCCCGAAATGAGAACTCCCTGCCTATTCAAATGTAAATGTTAGCGGGAAAAGAGGACTGAGAAGTGAGAAGGGAGGGATTATGAAAGTGATTTGTGACCTGGAGCCAGGCGCGCTGGAAGCGAATGCCGAAGAGAGAAAGGGTGTGGGGCTCCTGCTTGGCGTCTCTTAGATGGGAGCTGAAGAGCTTCAGCGCAGCAAGTTCGTAATCCATCGATGCCTTTGCCATTCCTTATTTCTCCTTTTGGGATTGGGCAGGGGAGGGGGGCAATGGAAATATGGAATTGTCCATTAATATCACCTAAAGTCTCGTTGCTTAGGGCTGTTCGGTGGATTCTGATCGGACGGTCAGCTTTAAATTCTAGATAAAAGATCAAACTTTTTTTTTTTATTAAATTATTTGGTGAAAAGGCCCGTAGGCTAGACAAAAGATCAAACTAAGTGAGACTGATGGCACCTGATGGCACCAAGCCCAATTCAAGGCAAATGGAGAATAAAGAACCCGAATTAGAAGAGAACGAAGAAACTGGAGAGCCGGAGGCCGAAACGGAGGCGGAGGAAGAGGAGTCTGAACCTCCTTCGCACCTTCCTTTCGCTCCCCCTTCTTCCTCTGAGGTAACTGCGAATTTGCATTTTAGTCAAGTTTCACATTGATCTGTAGTCAGTATACCTTTTTGCTGCGCTAAGTAGTAACATCATGTGGATAAGCCAGGAAACAAAGAGCTGTATTTCTTTAAGTTCCTGTGAAAAATTAAATGTGGTATCAGTGCTTACCAAAATTTAAGCAGCTAATAGAAAGAATTTCCCTTTTAGTGTAGTGAACAATTGTCTCCATTTTTCTGGCCAAGTACCTGGAAAATTCTTACTGACTATGTTCTAGCAATTTCATGAAAAGGAGCTCTTGTCCACATGCACATGAGGTGTTTGATAGATTGCCTCAGAGAAAACCTCTCTGTCCTTCTGTTTAGTTCATAGTTACTAGATTTTCTTCTTCCTTTTATATGTTGTTACTGATTATATGTCATTTATATGTCCTTCTGTTCTGTTCCCAAATTCTCTTTTTCTGTGGCATCTGTCAAGAATTCATGGCAATAATAACAAAATTATTTTAACTGATGATAACTCTTGTGTTATATGGGATTTATATATGTTCCAATTCTCTATTCTTGACTTAATTGAGCTTTAATTGATTAATTCTTTTTTCTAATGGCAATGCAGTTGATCGATGATTCAACTACTGTTGATCCAAGCTATGTCATATCTCTCATTAGGCAGCTCCTACCTCCTCACTTAGACAAAGAAAAAGCACCGGCAACCGAAGAAAATTTAGGAAAAGAAGAAACATGGGAGGAATGTGGATGCATTCTTTGGGATCTAGCTGCCGCCAAAATTCAGGCAGAACTTATGGTAAATACTTTGATCTGTATCAATTTAATATTTTTTTTTTTTTTTTGAGGTGAACCTGTAGTAATTGTTCATGTGTTATTACTGACCCATATGACTTGATATGTAATGAAAACGAGACTACATCTATTATCTCATTGTTTTGTTTCAGGTGGATAATCTTATTCTTGACGTGCTTTTGGCAAATCTGCATGCTTCTAAATCTCCCAGAATAAAGGTAAATTTTTTCAAGTCGCACTAGATTACTGTATTTTTTTTTTTTTTTTGCTTTTTTTGCGTATTGGTGTCACTTATTTGAAGATTTCTAAGTAATTACCCCTAACCTACGGAGAAGATCAATCCAACTTAAAGAAATATTTCTGTTAACTGCTTACTCATTCTACTATTGTACAGAACTATTTTATTGTGAGTAATTCAGAATTTTTTCATTTTTTTTATTTCACAGGAGATCTGTCTGGGAATTATTGGAAACCTTGCTTGTCATGAATCTCTTGCTAGCAAATTGAGTTCTCTGGAGGGTTTAATAGAAACAGTTGTGCAACAGTTGTTTCTAGATGATTCCTGTTGCCTCACAGAAGCTTTCAGGTAATAAATATCTTGCCTCGGTGTTGTATTCAAATTTATCAATGATTAGTCAAATGCTGTTTTGCCTTAGTACTGTTCTGGTAAGTTCAATTTGATGACTGATACCCTAACTGTCTTCACACTCATTCCTTATGTATGTATATTACCGTTACAAGATTCATTTGAAGTGAACTACATAATCATGCACAAATTAGTTTTTCTTGTTTATTATTATTGATATTACTGTTTGGTTGATAGGTTACTTGAAGCAGCTATACAGAATAGTGGATACGCTTCTTGGTCTGAAACTCTTTTATCTGAAGAGGTTCTTCAACGTGTGCTTTGGATTCTCCAGAACACTCTCAACATGTCTCTTTTTGAAAAGGCATGTAAATAGACCTTAAAATGATCTTTTGAATAAATCATTTTACCCTATATGCACTCAGGATACCCTATGTTGCAAATTAGAACCTAACTCTTTGTTGTCATCCAGCACCAATATTATAGATTGTTGTTTGAAAATGACATCCAACTATCAAAGACAATAAAATGAAGTTCTAACTAATAGACAATGACTAAAGGACCCTAGCCTTTTGGTCTTGCGAGTGTTAAATTGCTCTTTAACCAGTACATGCAAACATTAACTCCAAACATATAGATCCCATTGTTTGATTTTTAGCTTAGTTTGCAGCCCTTTACACCTGAATTGGTATGCTAGGACTTATCACTGATAAGTACGACTAAATAATATTTAGAACTTAAATTTGGCTTTGGTCATTGCTTAGAACCTCATGAGGTGCAGATATAATGCTATTAATATCCAAAAAAAGCAACAAATAATTTTGAAATCTGGTGCCAAGTGTATGCTGTACCAAATTAGTTGCTCTAAACTTAAGTTATGAGGAAAACGCGTTTTGTATTTTAAACTTGTAGTAAACTTTATGAAATCAAGGCTTGTTCTCTGGTCATTAACATATATTTGGTGTAGCAGTGCATTAACTTCCTATTGGCTGTGATCGATAATGATGACGTGGCAAAAATTCTTCTTGAACCTTTGATGAAACTGGGTTTGGCTGACATAGCTGTTAGTCTACTTACAAGTGAGGTCGAAAAGTCAGGTGATGACAACATGCTGGAAAGGTTCAGATAAATACTATCCTTCAATTTCTATTTAATTTTTTTATTGTTATTTTGTTTTTTTAAGTGTGCGTAAGTTATTCTAGAGTTAATACTTGTACAAAAGAATGTGAGACTTTCTTCTCTAGGAGAATCTTTTAATTCTACATACTCCTTCAATCGAACGTTTTGTTAAGAAAATGGTCATAATTTGTATGTTTCAATTATGTATACTTTTTGCACTACCTTTTGGCATTTTAATGGAGGTTTGGGTAGTAAAAGTGACCAAATCTTGATTTATTTGTAAGAAAATTCTTTTGTTTCAAATTAGGTATCTTGTGCTGACAATTGTTGACTTGCCCGACCTTGTTAAGGATTTACATTGCACTTGTGATCTTCCTAGAAGATAAATATTTTAAAATTCTGTTTGGTTAATCTCATTTTCTAAGTTTTTTTTTTCTTTGCATTTTGAGCTCTTATATCAGAACTGAAGTACTTGATAAGGTTATTAGCCTAGTGGAGGGACTTTCGGCAGTGGATGGTTTTCTAGAAACTGTTTCATTTAAAGAAAAGCTTATACAATGTCTTTGCAAGATACTGAAAGCATCGGATAAATTTGAGGTCAGCTTAGTCTCTAAAATCAAATCCTCTCATTAAATTTTTTTTATTCTCAGATAATAATTTTACAGCCACGCTTTCTAAATGAAGACTCTTATTTGTTATACAGATTTCAGAAGGTTGTAATTCAGCTGTTCTAATTTTAGCTAATCTTTTGGCTGATGAGAATCTTGTATCAGTCCTGGTGAGTGGTAAGTATCCTATACCTTCTTGCTAGCATTCCACAGACCGTACAATTGTTGGGGCAAAAATTATATTTCATTCATAATTGACAGTGTTGCCCCTACTACCACTTTTGCTTTAAACTGAATTTGAGCTGAATTATTTATATTTAAACAAGAGTGACACGGGGGGTGGGGGGGTGCACCACTTGTTTGTTTATTTTCAATAGAAACCCCGATTTTACTGATATGTCCTTTTGACCTAGTCTCTGAAATCAAACCTCCTTATACAAAATTCTAATGGCTTGTATATTCATCTACTACCCCCAATCAGCAATCATGTTGATACTAATGTTCCAAATAACCAGAAATAGGAAACACAAAATACCAAACTGTAACCTTTTAAGCTGAAATTAAACAAGAGGTATTCACTTCCTGAGTTCCTGGTGTTTGCTTAGTTGTTTACGAGCTGTTTTGTGTCAAGATAAATATAGTTGGGGTTACTAAATAATTTTTGTATGTGTTGGGTTCAATTCACATTTTAACGGTATAATGTAAATACCCCATTATCCAAGAAGAGTAGGGTTCAAATGACTCATGTCTTTCATGCCTCACATCTTTAAATGGTCGATCCGAACCGCTCAGCATGATCTCCATACAAAATGTGCTTGGAGACAAAAATTTTATATTTTTATGGGAATTTTTTACTATCTTTGTAGATAGGTACAAAATCGCTGCTTTTAGATGATCCTGAATCTTCCGAAAAACAGTGATTTTTGTGTGTATCTAAAAAAAAAAGAAGTAAAAAGTTCCAAAAAAAATATAAAACTTGGTCTCTAAGCACATTTTAAAATTGAGATCATGTTGAGCAGTTTGGATCGACCGTTTGGACTTTGAAAACGGAGATAAGGATGTGAGGCATGAAAGACATGAGGCATTTGAACCCCGCTCATCCAAGAAATTGGTTATTGGTTGCTAGTTTGAGAGATATTGTTTGTAGTGTGCTAAAACCTCAACTTCCTAAGACTATTATCTGCACTAAGATTTATTTTTATTTCTTTTCTCTTGTTTCAAGATTTTTCCATGCTGGAGGGTCTATTTGACACCTTACCTGTAGTCGCTGATGACGTGGAAGCCAGAAATGCAGTGTGGTTCATCATGTCTAGGATATTGGGTGAAGCAGTGAATAAATTTTCTAAAGAGTCCCTTTATCGGCTTGCTGAGATGATCTTGGACAAGATTGTACTTATTGAAGAAAGTATGAATTTGCAACTTCTTGAGGAGCCACAGAACGAGTCAACTAGTAATGATTATGTGGGATTACATGGAGTAAGAGCATCTGTATCCAAAATTACATTCTATGCATCTAAATTGTTTCATTTGCTTGTTAGAGCCTTGAACTATAGGTTCTGGCTTGGAGGGTATGCTGAGTTAACATTAATAAATGTATTAATCATTGGTTCATGGATTTGTTACAGTAGCAGTGGCATAACCATTACCCATTTCTTTTCCCTGAAGTTTGAACCTCCCATTTGGTTCTTACATATTCTGATTTGCACCTTTTAGGTCATCTGCGGTTAGGATTAAATGTTCACTTTTGGTTGAAAAAGGACTGCTAAAATTCAAATGGTATGTGTAGAATAAAGAGTTGTCAGGAGCCAAATGGAACCTTAAATTGACCAAACAAGAAATGGGTAAAGTACTAAAAAAAGGATTGTTTGGAGTAATTTATTGAGAAATAGAAAGTATTTCGAAATAAATTCTGCTGGTTATTGTTTACCTTAATTAGATTAACAGATAACCAGAATTGTTCAGATAATTGAGAAATGGTTGGGAGATAAATCTCTGTTACGACAGGGTGATGCAGTTGAAAGGGCACATAGGTTGTTAAATTCCTGTTCAAAGTACCTCTGAATTTCCTGTTAATGAATGGAAAGTGTGTACATTTTTTAGTTAGTTGATGTATCAATTAATTCTTAATTTCTAGGTATTATATTTATGCTGTATTGCACAATCAGTGAGTTGATACATTACTGATGTCAAGATGTTTATGTTTATGAATTCACTTTTCTTTTTTCTCTGTTGAACTAGTTGTTCGAAAACCTTGTTGAAGTCAATTTGAAAATTGGCAAATTCTTCTATGGACATAAGGACTTATTTGTAAAATGAGCATATTTTCATTTTCAAAGTTTAAACAGTCGATCCGACCGTTCAACATTATCTCCATATTAAAATGTACTTGGAGGTCAAATTTTACATTTTTTTGTATTTTTTTTACTATTTATTAAGTATTTTACAAAACTAGTCAAATTCAGACCATTGAATTTTGTACCCATCTTAATAAATAGTAAAAAAATTCAAAAAAATGTAAAATTTGACCTCCAAGTACATTTTAATATGGAGATAATGTTGAACGGTTGGATCGACTGTTTGAACTTTGAAAATGAAAATATGTTCATTTTACAAATAGGTCCTTATGTCCATAGAAGCATCCCTCTTGAAAATTTATTAGTTTTAGCAACTAAACAGTGGCCTTTCCAATAATGCTCCTTTTCAGTTCCGGCTGCTCCAATCAATTTAGTTTATTTTTGTCATCAAACAAGATATCAATTTGTACAGATGAGCGAGCCCGCGGCGATTCATACAGTTGGGTGACTTGACCTCCTACTTTTATAAAAAAAAAAGTTTTTAATTTTTTTATCCATGTCACATCATCAATACCGTTATTCATATGATTCTATTACCCTTTTTATATGTATTTTGGTCACTTATTATAGTTGTACTCTCTCCTCATTTAAAAAACAATATATGTTTACATCTCTCCGTAAAAATTTCTACACGGTTAATTGTATTGCTTTTTTCATTATATAATTAGTTTGTATATTAAAAGAACATTTATATTCAAAATTTATCTAACTGTAAAAAATTTAATGGAAATTATTATTGTGAAAGTTCAATTTTATTTTGAAATAGAAATTTTTTTTTCAAACAAAATTCCAAAGCAACAGAGATTGAAAAAGGGCACCCCATTGTGCCAAAAGCAACAGAGAAAGATGATTATAAGGAGCGGCTTAGGAATTAGGATTTGCAGGAAAAATAGATAGTGTACTATATTTCAAAAAAAAAAAGAATCAAGTAAACCGTGCCTAATGTACATTCTATCTTTGTCACATAAACATACCAAACTAAGGTTTATTTACCAAAATTAGACAATCTTGTCTCTTGTGGCTACTCTCTGATTTCTCCGTAATTATTTTTTTTCTCAGTTCAGAAAGTTTTTCAGTTGAGAATATCTCAAACCAATTGGATAAGACATTGGGGGTTCATTAGAAAAATTTCAAGAAAATTGCAAAACCAGGAAATAATGCAAACGCATCTAAAAATCCTGATTGTGCTGCAGTGCTGCACCCTCCTCCGCTCGTTAGAGGGGCAAATATCCTCCCCGGTACCGTAAAAGATTCCCTTCACTTTACGGTTTGAGATTAACTTCAGCCGCTTTGGGATTCGGGCTGACGGTGGGGGCAGAATTATTGGGCTTTGAGATTCGTGCCAAGTTAAAAAGAACGGTCCAGATCAAGTAATTGTAAAAGATTCCCTATTACGGTACCGGGGGTGATGGGAATTCCTCGTTAGAGACCATGGCCCACATAAACCATAACAAAAGAACACCCAGTCAATCATACGGTGCACAGCAACCGTGCCTAATCAACTTTACCGATACTCCCGCGGGTAACGCGTGCCCCCGTCTGATGTGATTAATCAAACCCGAAATAAACCAGCGGCTCTGATGCCATCCATCACAACCCTTCTGATCTAGGGTTACGATTAGGTTTTCTTGCTCCGACATCGGCGCGAAAACGATTATGTCAGACGCCGATCCAAACAACGGCGAGTTGAACGGCGCCACCTCCGCCTCAGATGGGGGAGAGAGCATGGACGCGGCGCAGACGCCACCGCCTGCGCCGCTGGAGCAAGTGTCTGATGAAGTCGACACCGCTGTTCCGGTCACCAGCGGGAACTCTAACCAGCTGACTCTTCTTTTCCAGGGCGAGGTTTATGTCTTCGATTCTGTCACACCTGAGAAGGTTATCTTCGTTTTCTAATCTTTATTGGTTTTGATTTTTAAGATATCTTTCTAAAATATAGTTTAGATTTGGTAGGTGCCTGAGCAATGGATGAGGTTGGGTTGCTATTACAATTTAAATTTATTGTTAGAATAATTAATTCTTGGATCTCATCATTGTTACTGCAGAAGGATTAGCTGGTAATTACATTAGTAAATGCTGGATATTGTTTTGATATATTAATTGCAACCTCCTATAATTTAGTTGAGCAAATAGGACTAACAGTAACCATAGTTATATTTGTATTACTGACAAAGATGAAATCTTTTTTCAGGTTCAGGCTGTATTGTTGTTGCTAGGTGGTTCTGAAGTCCCAGCCAGCATGGCCAGCACTGGAGCAGTCATGCCTTTTAACCAAAACAAGGTACTAGTTAATTTACCATGTCAAAAAATTATGTAGCTTTTCTCAAGTTATTTTAAGTTTTTCATGAAATATTGAGCAGGGTTTTGAGGATATTCTCAGTAGAACTGATATTCCAGCTCAAAGGGTTGAAGCTTTGATTAGGTTCAGACAAAAGAGGAAAGAGAGAAACTTTGATAAGAAAATTCGATATGCTGTTCGTCGGGAGGTGGCCGAAAGGTAGCACAATGCTGATATAACTATGTATGAGAATTTTGTTTAGGTCGTGTTGTCACCTTAGGGGCAGCCAGTTGGATTGGTTGTGTCCTGCCTGATTGACCTGCTAGTTACAAATACTGATAGGGGACCCACCTTTAAGCAGTTGCATTGGGTTCCATAATAACTTCTCAGAATATAATACTTGGATGGTAATTTTAATTTTAGAATGCATTGGATAGTTTCATCGTGTTGTATGCTTCAATGAAACTTGTATACTTAACTGCTTATTTGGTTGGGTCGTTAGGTCCGTGTCAGAAGTCTTTATTCCCAGTCCTGACTCCTGAGTTCTGAGTTTAAATATGCTTGCTTCGAGTATGGTTCAGACTTCGAATCTGTACTTGTATACTTAACTGCTTATTTGTACATGTTTTGCATTAATCTGTATATTACTTCTAGGATGCATCGGCACAAAGGACAATTTGCTGGAAGAGCAAATCCAGAAGGAGAGTCTGCCTCCCCTGGTGGTGATGCTTCTGAAGCAGTCAAAGACTGGAAGTAAGTTAAATTGTTTTAATCTTATTACTGTTGTACCCCTGACCAATGGTTTCGGCACCTGACAGTAAAATCATTTCCATCTAAGTTGCGGGTGGTAGGTTCAGTTCAATTGTTTATGTTATCATTTTATCATTTTATCATAGATGCCAAAATTGTGGGGTTGGACCAGATGACACACCGACAATGCGTCGTGGGCCAGGAGGGCCCAGATCTTTGTGCAATGCATGTGGGCTTATGTGGGCTAATAAGGTTTGATATCTGTAATCTCTTTATTTATATTTCTTTAAGTGCTCTTCAGCAGTCATATAAGACTTCTATATAAATTTGGTCTCTATATATATTTTGAGAAGTATAAGACTTCTGCTATTGCATTTCCAACAGGGTACCTTCAGAAGTGGCCAGAAGGGAAGAAGCAAGAAACATTCAACTCCACTTGAACAGGTCATAATAAAACTTTAATTCTCAGGTTTTTATCACTATAAGTTTGCTTTGATTAATGATTTTTGATAAGTTGATTGAAGCTCACTATTGTTTTGTTTGAATTTGTAGGAGGGAAACTTGCACCCTGAGCCAGACACGGGAATTAAAGAAAACCCTGAGATGTGAGCGCATTTTTAGTACACTCAAGTTTTACCATACTTGTATGAGACATAATTGGTGTGGTATGGCTACTATTATTTTAATACAGAGAAAATCCTTTCTTTCTCAGGGTTCTTGATGTGGTGCCTTTAGATATGCAACAAGAGATTGATGAAGCTTTGAAAAACGAAGTGTCATCGAGTTAATTGTGATTAAGAGGGAGTGATTGAGCTTGGTGCCTTTGCTTAACATAACAGATTGCAAACATCACTCTGACAATGTTGTACATTTGGGAAGAGCGGTATTTTAACTGGAACAATTATCTTTGTTATTGTAGATCATTGTAATGACAATAATTTGAATACTCATTTTAAGTTATGGGATCTAAATCTGGTCAATAATGAATGTTGAATGCAAGATTTTTATTTTATGTACGCATCATTGTTCCTTGTTCCTTCTGCAGGTCGAAGTTCCTGTCATAAATCACCTCAAATCTTAGCAAATAATTTTGGTGCTGGTTTGACCCTGGCTGAATCGGTCGCATTTTTTTTTTTTGTTTAGAACCTAAAATCAAAATTGCTTGTGATTTTGGAAGGTGATCTCTGTGGAGTCCACTAGAAAAGCAGTCTAATAAAGAGTCCGAATTTTTTAGGTTGGCATTTAAGAAAAAAATTATATTAGCATGACATTAGAAAAATCTCAAATTTAGTTGAGATTCGGGCACAAAAAAAAATTTCCTTGAGATTCGCACCTGAAAAACTTTCAACGTCCTGTAATCTCTTTGGAATAACAGCAGATTTATATCCATGTGCGTTCAGAATTAATCTCTTTGGACTTAAATTGATCTGTCTGTTCAGAATTGTCTCATTTTCTTTATAATTTGTGTATATTTAATACTCATGAATATTAGTGCATACATATTGAAACGGACTGCACGGATCATACAATGAATCGGACAGTTTTAACCGGATATCAAACCGATTTAAGTCTGATCCTTATCAGACGCCCCGATCCTCTTGAAAAGATGTACACTCCGCCTGTTTCTAGCCACACAAAAAAAAAATAGTTTGACCCTTTAAAAAAATAATTAGTTTGACCATTTAAAAAAGAACAGTTTTGACTCTCGAAAAGATAGACTCTTTCTCTTTACCCAGGGTGCACACGGATCGAATATTATACGACCGGATCCGTATCAAAAAATTAGATACAGAAATTTAATATTTAAATATCTGTGAATTAAATTTTAATTATACATATCTGAATAATATATATATATAGAGATAGGCTATGGTGAGTTGTGAAGTAAAACGTCGTTTTACTTCACGTCATATTTTCATTTTGAAAATTCAAACAATCGATTCGAACCGTTCAATTTTTTCTAAATATTGAAATGTGCTTGGAGACTAAATTTTATATTTTTTGAAATTTTTTTACTATTTATTAAGCCACTTTGAAATCAATGATCCACTGTAAACAGTAAAAAACAGTAAAATTTTCTGGACCACCGGATCAGAAATTTTCAAAGTGGCTTAATAAATAGTAAAAAAATTCCAAAAAATGTAAAATTTAGTCACCAAGCACATTTCAATATAGAGAACATGTTAAGCGGTTCGAATCGGTTGTTTGGATTTTCAAAATGAAAATATGAGCGTGAAGTAAAAATGACATTTTACTTCACAACTCACTATAGCCCAGCTCTATATATATATATATATATAACAAGATTCTTACTTCGCAACTCACAATAGCCCATCTCTCTCTATATATAGAGAGGTTGACTGATATCAAAATGTTTGTTCCTAGATCGTAGAACAAATGCATCGGTTTTTACATTTTCAAAGTCCGAACGGTCGATCCAAACTATTTAACATTCAATCTATAATAATGTGTTGGAGACTAAATTTTACATTTTTTAAAATATTTTTACTATTTATTAAGCTAGTTTTAAAATCGTTGTTTAATGCTCCAGAAATTTTTCATTGTTTATTAAAATCAGCGATTTTAAAACTGGCTTAATAAATAGTAAAAAAATTCCAAAAAATGTAATATTTGGTCTCCAAGCACATTTTAATATAGAGATCACATCTAACGGTTTGGATCGACCGTTTAGACTTTGAAAGTAGGAAAACCAATTAGTTACATCACGGCTCCGAAACAAACGTTTTGATATTAGTCAGTCTCTATATATATAGGAGGGATCCACTTACAACATTTGAAAGTTATAACATCTTACAACATTTAGTTTTACAATTTTTAAAGTCCAAACCGTTCAACATGTAATCTGTACTAAAATGTGTTTGAAGATCAAATTTTACATTCTTTTGAATTTTTTTACTATGTATTAAGTATTTTACAAAACTGTTGTTTTCAGTGGTCCAGAATTATCTAAAAACATAAGTTTTGTAAAATACTTAATAAATAGTAAAAAAATTCAAAAAAATATAAAATTTGATCTTCAAGTACATTTTAATAAAGATTACATGTTGAATGGTTTGGATCGATTGTTTGAACTTTAAAAATCGCAAAACTAAATTGTTGTAAGATGTTGTAACTTTCAAATGTTATAAGTTGATCCCTCCTCATATATATATATATATATATATGGTGAGTTGCTAAGTAAGGGCTTTGTTTTACTTCACGCCTATATTTTCTATATTTGAAACTTCAAAGAGACAATCCGAATCGCTCAACATGATCTCCATATTGAAATGTACTTGGAGACCAAATTTTACATTTTTTTGAAAATTATTTACTAATTTTTTAGAATATTTCAAAATCACTATTTTTTATGGTCCAAAATCCGTCCAAAAACAACGGTTTTCTACTTATCTAAAAAAATGGTAAAAAATTTCCAAAAAAAATATAAAATTTAGTCTTCAAACACATTTCAATATGTATATCATGCTGAGCGGTTCAGATCGAGTATTTGATCTTTGAAATCAGAAATATGAGCGTGAAGTAAAACAAAAATCCTTATTTCTCTATATAGCACATCTCTCTCTCCATATATAGAGAGAGTAGAACTAGGGTGTTCCTAAGTTCACCAAGTCCTTTTGTGAACTCAATTCTAAAATCTATCGGATTGGCTTTAAACGATGAATCCAAACCGTTGAAATCCTTCTATCTTACGAGTGATGCGTCTACATGTAAAAGATTTTAAATTTTAAATTAATTTTAAATCAAGTGGTCAAAAGACGCTTAAAAAATGAATGCATTAAAATTAATTTATGAACCTTCCAAGTTTGACCACTTGACTTTATACTAAATTAATTTGAAACTTCAAAATTTTCAAATGTAGATGCATCACTTGTAAGGTAGAAGGATTTCAACGGTTTGGATTCGTCATTTGAAGCCAATTCCACATATTTTAGAGTTGAGTTCACAAAGAAGCTTGGTGAACTTAGGAACACCCTATTTCTACTATATATATATGAGTAGAACTAGGGTGTTCTTTAGCTCACCAAGCCTCTTTGTGAGCTTAACTAAAAAATCTATCGGATTGGCTTCAAACAACACATCCAAACCGTTGAAACCGATCTACTTCACGAGTGATGCATTTCCATGTCAAATTTATAATTTTCTGAACTAGTTTAGTATAAAGTCAAGCGGTAAAAAAGTGATGAAAAATGAACTCATTAAAATTAACTTATAAATCATCTTTTTTTTTTTTTTTACCTTTTGTCTAATTGTCTTCATAGTAAAATAGTTCAAAAATTTAAAATTTTGACATGTAAACGCATCACTCATGAAGGAGATCAGTTTGGATGTGTCGTTTGAAGTCAATTCGATAGGTTTTTTAGTTAAGCTCACAAAAGGGCTTAAGAACACCTTAGTTGTATTATATATATAGCAAAACTAGGGTGTGATGTGCTCACCAAGAGAATTTGGTGAGCACAACTCCAAAAGTCTATTGGAATAACTTCAAACGACGAATCTAAACCGTTGAAATCCATCTACTTCATGAGTTATGCATATAGATGCAAACTTTTTAAAATTTTGGATTCATTTCGTACAAGATCAAGCGGTCAAAAAAATGATAAAAAATGAATACATAAAATAAATTATAAAATAACTTACAAAAGATTTTTTTTTTTTTTACCGCTTGACCTTGTACTAAATGAATTCAAAACTTTCAAAAAAATTCATGTACATGCATCACTCCTAAAGTAGATAGATTTCAATGGTTTGGATTCGTCGTTTGGAGACGATCAAATAAAGTTTTGGAGTTGTGCTCACCAAACCCTCTTGGTGAGCATATCACACCCTAGATTTGCTCTCTCTCTCTCTCTCTCTCTATATATATATATATATATATATATATATATATATATAGATGGGCTATGGTGAGTTGTGAAGTAAAGATCTTGCTTTACTTCACGCTCATATTTCCGTTTTCAAAGATCAAATAGTCAATTGAACCGCTCAACAATATTCCATATTGAAATGTGTTTGCAAACCAAATTTTACATTTTTTAGAATTATTTTACTAATTTTTTAAAATATTTCAAAATCACTGTTTTTTATGGTCCAGAACCATTAAAAAACAGCGGTTTTCTACCTATCTAAAAAAATAGAAAAAGTTTTTCAAAAAATATAAAATTTGGTCTCCAAGCACATTTCAATATGAATATCTTGTTGAGAGGTTCGAATTGACTGTTTGGTCTTTGAAAAAGGAGATATGAGCGTGAAGTAAAACAAATAATTACTTCGCAACTCAATTATATATTATATAGTTTGATATATATTATGAAAAAATTGTATATATATATGCATATCTGATCCGTATTCGTTTAATATTCGATTCGTTTGCACTCGTAGACCTATCAACTCATATTTAAACAAAAAAAAAAAAAGAAAAAAAAGAATGAGGTGTGCAGACCGGACCTTACTGGTGCTCGACTAGGTTTGTGTTCATGCTAAGATTCAATATCGTGGTAACTCTAAATTTTGATTTTTTATTAAATGCTAACTAAAAATGATTCGGACTAGGAGTTGCGTGATTATTTATCTATTTTTCCTATTTGAACAATTTTTGTTCTAGAAGCTTATTATATTTGACATGATAATTTCATGCTTCCGTCCTAAGCATGTTTGGTAAATTGTGAGGTCCATGAAATGAAAGAGAGACCTAGCAGCTAGCATTATCCAAGCAGATTTCAACTTTGTGGCTTTTTCAGTGAATGTTTCAACGGTTCATCTAATTCTCAGTTCTATATTAATCCCTTTATGCTTCTTTTGGTTGGTTGCCTATGGAGTGCCCTTTAATCCTCTTTTTGAAGTAGTCATTAAGGGAAAGATGTAACAATCGGATCCGAATCTGCTGAAATCCCTGCAATTCAAATCCAGCTATCGAACTATTCTGAGATGCGTGCAAGGAAAAACCAGCTGTTTCGAGATGCGTTCTCGAAAAAAAATCGATAGCTGGATTTCGGATTTCAAGAATTTCAGAGAGAACAGTACCCTATTTCGGAATTTCAGCTGATTTATTTCCGTAAAAATCACATGTCTCATTTTCTTTCCCACCCCCATCGGTGCTCTATTTGCATATTAGTACTGATAGTACTAGTTCAAAATCTAAGCTCCTCATGGCAATCTTAAAAAAAAAGTTTAAGAAGGCTAAAATATTAACGAGCTTCAGAATTTAAGAAGGCTAAAATAAAATATTCCAACCTATACTTTTTCAACTTAAAGAAAAAGGAAACCATAAAATAAGAGATATTATAAGAGACAAAATAAATATAGGGATATGAAAATTTGGTCCTTCAAAAGTAGAGATATGAAAGTCTCCCCTTTTCAAGAGGGGGATATGGGGGTAGGCATGTTAACACCACAAACTTTTATATTAACACAACAATTTAAAAATAAATAAATGTATGGACAAATTTAACCCTGTTTAAATATCTTATCAATTATCATATCTTTCTATAATGCAATTAATATTGTGATAATTTATTAGTGAATTGATTTCCATAATTACCTACATCAATGTATCCAAATTTAATCAATTTCTAAACTCGAAGATCCTGAAATTTAATATCCTCTTTGTTTATTAGAATCCGATGCCATAGAAAATCAATGAAACAAAAAAATATGTTTATCTATGTATAATTATTATATCAAATAAATGCAAATAATTATTAAGGTTTCTGATAACAGAAAGCACCTTTCTAATTTAATTTATTTAATATTATAGTGGATAGCTTCGATCTAATTTCTATACATGCTAATATAAAAATCAAACTTATATATGTTCAGCGAATATAATCAAAGAAATAATTTCAAATTAATGATGATATTTTGGATGAAACTATATAATGGAATATTTAACAATTGAGTTAATATCATCACAAAACCTCTTCGTCTAAAAATACTGAATTAGTTACTCGTAATTTAAATTACGATTTCAATTTTATAATATATCAGAGATGAACAACTACGTGAACTTAATTAGAATCATCTAATTTATCATTCAGTTTTCTATTCTCTTATACCTATGATTGTATTTAATTATATAATGGAATGCAGTTTCTGAATAATACTAATTTCATTAATTTAATTACTAAATTTAAATCAGAAAATTGTAATGATAATCATAAAAATACTATCCGAATCAAGGAATATGCTTAAGCTTGTTGTGATAAGTTTTCCGAAAATTAGGATAGTTAGATAAATTAATAAATAAATAAAATCAAGTTGAAACAATGTTACTTGAATTTTATGAAATTTGTCTAAAGTTAGTGGAGTTGGGTAAATAAATTGATATATACAACATTGCTAGATTTTTCATAATATAATTAAATCTCTCACTGCTGTATTTTTTTAAATCTTAAGATGTGACGAAAATAAATAATGAAAACAACAAACTATTTACTAATTATAAATCTAACTTTTAAGGGAAAAAAATCATACAATAATATATGAGATATAAATAGATTTTAAACAAAAAAATAACATATTTTATAAACATAGCTCTTAAGGAAAGAAAATCCTATGATAAGATATGAGAGAATCAATTTCTAAATGAAATACTTGATGAAGGGTAAAATTGTCTATATAATAAAATATTTAAATATTGTTGTGTCATTAAAAAAATATGTAGTGTTAATATCATCACCCGGGATATGGAAGTTTAGCCCTTTCAAAATAGCAACTTGAAAGTCTGGTTGTTCAAAGGTAGAGATTTAAAAGTTCATCTATTTTTTTAATTAAGCTTATGATGGGACCCTCTTATTAGGACTAGACAATTAATTGACAATCTTAGCCAGGGCCGGTCCCGGTGCAGGGCAACCAGGGCGATTGCCCCGGGCTCCAAGATTCAAGGGGCCAAAAAAAAAATTAGTTTGTATATATAAAACAAAATTAATCTGTATATATTAAAAATAAATAAAATATTAGAGCTCAAATTTTGTATATATAAAAGGTCCAAATTTTTTTATAAATAGATATGATCTATTGACATATCAATAAAAAATGAGACCGGCTAATACGCTTTCATAAGTACTTCAACACTATATGCTTATAAGTCGTTTTTGCGTTTTAAAAGTCCAAATAGTTGATCCAAACCGTTCAACGTGATATCCCTATTAAAACATGCTTGGAGACCAAATTTTACATTTTTTTTGAATTTTTTTTACTATTTTTCAAGGTAGGTAGAAAATCATTGTTTTTTATATTCCAGAATCTTCTGAATCAATGGAAAAAAATTTAAAATTTAGTCTCCAAGCACGTTTTAATATGAATATCATGTTGAACGGTTCAGATCAGCTGTTTGGACTTTAAAATACAAAAATGACTTATAAGCATATGGTGTTGAAGTACTTATGAAAGCGTATTAGCCGGTCTCATAAAAAAATGTATATGCAAAGGACCCAAACTTTTCTCCCGCTCCGGACTCCAAAATTTATGAACCATGAATGTATAACAGAAGGACCAATCATTTTATTGCAATATCAAGATGTTCATATTTAATTGATTGTTTCAATATAATGGGATGAATTTCCTTTACAAAATAATTAAAAAAAAAATTAAGCTGGTATGTTATGAGATGCCTACCTACTTGAGTCTTGATAATTGTATCAAAATATATGGAATTTTTTCTAAGTAAAAAGGTAAAATATATCAGCAAGTCTCACTAAGTCAAGTGCAATATTAATATAATAATATAATAAGAGTGAGCCTATGGTACTATGCATAACACGGATTAGTCCGTACTACAGAGTCATATTTTCATTTTGAAAATTTTAATGGTCGATCCGAACCGTTCAACGTGATTCCCACATGAATATGTACTTGCAGGCTAGCTTTTATATTTTTTTTCAAATTTTGTTACTATATTTTAAGATAAGTAGAAAATCACTTGATCTGAAAATTCTGAACTATCCAAAAACAATGATTTTCTACCTATCTAAAAAAATAGTAAAAAAATTCTAAAAAATAGAAAATTTAGCCCACAAGTATATTTCATATAGAAATTATGTTGAACGGTTTGGATCGGCCGTTAGGATTTTGAAAACGAAAATATTGATCCGTAGTACAGACCAATCCATGCTATGCATAGTACCATAGACTCACTCATATAATAATAATATATTGTTCAAGAAGTTGATTTTTTACTTTCAATTTAATTTATTTGAAAAAAAAAACGAGACGTGAAATAAATAAGTTCAAATATATTTGTAAATGTATACCTTGAAAAAGTATAGATAAAATGGTAAAATTTTGAAAACAAGATATTAAAAAAAAGAATGGATTAACAATTGTTTATTTTGACAACTTTGACAATCTTCAAAAAAATAAAGCTTAAATTTGAAATCCAACATAATAAACATGATATATATTTCACCGTGATCAAGTGATTTGAAATTTTAGTAATAAAAAATTTACGGTCGTTGATGCACCATCAAACAATACTTACACTATAAAATTAAATGATTAGACTTTTCTATATATCCCGAAACCCTTTTATAAATTTACTTTTGAATTTCTTTATTTAAATTATTTAAAAAAATCATTATTTAATAGTAAAAATAATCATTGTCATTCCATCCTTTAAAAAATCGGCAAAGACCAATCAGTTGACTCATCAAGCAGTTCATGTGAATCGTCCCGTGTTCATTCAGAGAGCCCTGGAGAGATGGAATTCGGATCCAGTGAAGTAACCCATTTGTTGGGTTTTGAATCAGGACCGTCCGATTCGAATCCGTCGCTCGAGATCCGAAGTGGAGCACATCTCGAGCGACGGATTCGAATCTCAAGATGATCTCGAGCGACAGATTCGAATCGGACGGTCTTGATCCAAAACCAAAAAATTGAGTTACTTTAGGGGATCCGGACCCGGAGAGATGAGGCTCAGGCGCTCGGCTCTCAATTACATCTCCTGATCTCCCAATTGTCTCTGTTAAGTACAATGACTTGTAGGTCCCACTGGTGCTTTATTTGTTGGTGGGACCTGAATGTCAATGACTTGAAGTCTGAAACAGTGCGGAACCAGATACTTGGCAGAACCGTAGAAGAGGATTTGGATTAGAGAGGATGCTGATGCTCTTGTTGGATCCTTGTCATTTTGTACGGATTTACTAAAATACTTTACCCTTCTCTCTTGGAGTCCAACTTCTCTGAGGTAACAGAATATTTGATTTTAGATTCAGACCGTCCGATCAGAATCCGGGCCAAGCTGGCCCGAGATGGTATGCACTGGATCCCCTTAATATCGTGCCAAATCAGATCGGACGGTCCGGATTTAAAAGAAAAATTCCGTTACCTCAGGTTATATGAATAATCTCTCTGCCTCGTCGAGTCATCTCTCTCCCTAAAACATTCTCTTTCCTTTTTAATGAAACCCATCTGAGTCTCGAGTCGTTCTCTCTCCACCACCTCCCCCTCTTAAATCCTATATTACATGTCTGTACCTCCGCATCAACGCCAGGTTCGTCTCATTTTCCCTGATTTCTCTCTAACTTACAAGATCTCTCTTACTCAACGATTCGTCCCTACAGGTCTCTCTCAGAGGGGCGAGCGCACGGGAAATCACACGAGATGCTCTCCTCGAGAAGGTTTCGCACGAGCGCGAGCTCAGGAGCTACCTTAGGCGCGCCGCCGTGGCTGCCTTGTTCATCCAGGCACCTCACTAGTCACTTCTCTTTCTCTCTTGTGGCATTCAATTTTCCTACTGATTCTGATTTTGTGTACTTTTTCGTTTAAAATTAGCGCGTTTGGAGGAGATACTATGAATTGAAGAAGGTCTCGGCACAGCTTCTTGAGGAATGGGAGGAGTTAATTGATCCGCACAGGAGTTTCATGCAAGCGAAATGGATTTCAGATAAAGTTCTGAGACCATTTCTCTTTTTCAGTACTCGACGGCCATGGTTCTATCAGAAAGATGACTTACAGATCATAAATTCTACATCTTGTTGCTTCACTATCCTCTTGAGCAGCATAAATTCATCAGGTACCCGTTGGTTTTGGAATATTTGAAAAGAAAGTATATACTATGAAGAAAGTGAAACAACCTCTTCCAATCCAGTATTTGAAAAGCTCCCTCTTTTCTGTAGCAATTCAAAGAGAAGTTCCTTTATTATTATAGTCTTTAGTTTTAAAACTTTATTTTTTTTTTAAAGTTTCATTGATGCAACATCTCGAAATATCAGAAGACATTACTGATGTACAGATGAACATTTTTTAATGATAAATTTTTCTATTATCATTCTAAAGGCATTAAAGGCTAAGTAGTAGGAACTTCTAAATTTGTCCAGTAAGGGGCTGCAAATTCCTGAAAAGATAGGGGCTCTTTTACATTGAAACTTCAGTTTTTCTTTTTCTGAAATTATCTATCTTGTATATTCCTAATTTTCATCAGTTTCCTATGCAGCAAGTTTTTTATTCTGTGCTTTTACAATTGCAGACTCAGAAAAAAGTTTGTGTTTACTATCTCTTAGCGCACAAGAGGAGAGATCTACCTGGCAGTATCAAGCTAAAAAGCTCATTTCTCTGTGCTTTGCTATTCTAGCTGAGTGCGATTTCTCTAAACTTGAATGTGCAACTGAAAAAACAGTTCAACTCACTGCTCTTGCAATGCGCCTCTCTATCTCCTTGACCGACTCGAAAACATGGAAAGGGTTAAACAGTGAGAAATCTAGAGAAGCTGAAGTTCAAGTGAGGAAGTTGATTGCATTTCTGGCTTCAGAAAAGAGCTGTTCGTACAGCTGTATCAGGAGATATATGACAAACCTCGATAGTGACAAACAAGCAGAGGAATCTATTGCACCAAGCGATGACCGTTTCTTGATTACTGCGAGTGCAGTCACTCTTGCTTTGCGGCCTTTCCATTTGAACGGGACGGATGTTGATGGTTATGATATGAACAGGGCCTACGCTGAGTATATTGTATATATACTTACTATACCGTATCTTTTCAGATGCTTACCTTCTCTGCTATTACCGGCTGTTCGCCATCCTTCTATTCTTCAACCATGCCTTAGGATTCTGAGTGTAAGGTTTACACTTCATAGTTGGTCTTGATGTGCTATGTATAGTGCTAGAGTACTAGTGGTTTGTACCAATACAACAATAGTTGGGAGCATGGGACAGCACAACCAGTATAAATTGGAGGGTTTTGCATATGCACCTGCTATGTTACTAGTTCAACTAATGCCAACAGGTCTCATTATGCAACTGTTTATGCTGTTTGCAAATAAAATAATAATAATGTGAAGCTATTAAGTGCTGCGCATGTTCATATGGATCATCCAGCCGTATTTCTCATTATTTGATCAATATGAACTTGGGCAGCACTTAGTGTTGTTTTTTTATTTTATCTTTTGTAGTATTGTGGTTAGGAGAATCAAAAGCTCTTTATTTTTACACCTCATAACTCTAAAAGCTAGGTGTTACTTGCAAGTATTCCTAACTATGCATGGTGTTTGTTGCAGACCTACAATTTTCACATATAACAACATGTTGTGTTAATGCCACTAGGAGAATTGAGTTTTGTTCTTCACTGTACCTTTTCATATTACTGATCAAACATTGGCAGGTGACGGTAGACATCCGAAGGAGAAGTTTTTGAAGAAATATCAAGATTACAATTGTCCGAGAAAGAATCATTGTTTGCTCATAAAATCCCTTACCCTGGGTGGCTTCTTGCAAATATCATTAACCTGCCAAATGATTCTGATCGTATGACTGCTGACTTTGATTGCCAGCTATACATTCAGGCCGTCAATTGTACTTCTAGAAGCTTACTGACCCTTCTTGAGACCAACAGCAAAGCTGTGGAAGTAATTAACAACGAAATTAAGTTATCATATGTTGACCTTCTGAAACCTGTGCATCAGCAGTGGCACTTAACGAAGCTTTTGTCTGTGTCAAAGGGGGATAGTACACTAACAGATATTATCAAATTTTATTACTACATGCTGCGGTTCTTCTCTCTCTTGAACCCTGTTGTTGGCCCACTGCCTCTCCTCAATGTTTTATCATTCAATCCTGAGTTTGTGGTGGAATTATGGGCTGATATAGAGCGCTCTATTTTTAGTGCAAATCCGTCCATTACTGGTGGAAGTAAGAACTCCAGTAGAGGGGTAATCTCTCAAGCCAGGCAAAATAAGGGCTTCAAGGACACAAAATGGAGCAACATGCTGCAAAAGATAAAAGGGAAATCGCTTGAGACTGATGAGACTAATCTGACCAGTTGTTCTCCTAATGCTGACGTGGCATCCAGTCAAGATGAGTTTGAGCTGTGGGATGTTGTAGCGGTGAAAAAGGAGATATCAAAGGAACTGTTGTGCAGTCTGTATTTATTTTGTGCAGTCTATGCACACTTATTGTTGGTTTTAGATGACATAGAGTTCTATGAAAAACAGGTGTGACATCTCAATTGAAATTGCATTTATTTTCTCTACTAAGGTTTAATCACCTCAACTTATCAGTAATTCTTTTAAAGAGAATTGCAAGAGGTCCTTACTTTTGAATTGCCACTATATCACAGAAATTATAACCAGGTCTTTATTTTTAGACTTTAACTCTAGTATAGTAAAGGTTGTTAATACTAGTTTAGTAATTACCGAGTCTGTTCTAACTTCTAACTAATTACTAACAGCATGCTAAAGTTAAATTAACGCGTATTACTCATTCAAAACATATAAATCTATATTTACATAAGAATTTAATTAATCAAAATTATCTTATTGTTAACCTCTTTTTTGAAGACATTGACAGTGGCTATCTCATTGTTAACCTCAATTTATAATTATGACTCTGGAATAGGAATATTTTTTTAACCTGTCCTATAATTATGTAAATATTGAAGAAATAGGGGTTCTGTTGCATTATTTGTAATAATGGGGCTCGTTTGTTGTGGCATAACAGTGAATTTTGCAGGGCACTATATATCATACAGTCGACCCTTCATATTGTTTGATTGTGTTAGCTTTTCTTCTAACTAATTTTTTTCCTGGCTGGTTTATCACAATATAACCATGATTAAATAATGTTTATTTCAGGTGCCTTTAACACTTGGTCAACAGAGGAAAATTGCATCAGTACTCAACACCTTTGTATACAGTTCCTTCGTTCAAACTGGTTTGCCAGATGATAAGCTGCTTATAAATGTGACAACAAGGTGTCTTCATCTACTCTATGAAAGGGACTGTCGGCACCGGTTCTGCCCTGATTCTTTGTGGCTGGCACCGGGTAGAAATGATCGCATCCCAATTGCTGCAGCGGCTAGAGCTCATGAAGCTGTTTTCATGCAAGGTGGTGACTTGTCATGTGCAACTTCTGTTCTGACAACTGTCCCACATGTTTATCCTTTTGAGGAAAGGTATACTACACTTCATTACAAAGTTTATCTTGCATAGTTGTTTTGGTACCAGTTGAATTAGAGTTTCTCTTTTTTGCTTATATAGACAAATTTATTTAGTCCTTAGTGATTAAGATTCTACAGAATGAAGCTTCACATTTCTAGCTTTTGCAGCAAGGCCAGTATTTTATTGGTAAGTCTAACTAGAAAAGGTTCCTGCCGTATTGAAGTCAATGGCTTAAATCTTTGGTGTTATAGTAATGAGTCCGGCTACTATACCACTAGTGTCATTCCAAACTAAATAACACCACATCTTAAACCATTGGATCTACTTTAATATTCGTGTACAAGATAGCGCTGGAATGACACTAGTGTCTTGTACGAATATTAAAGTAGATCCAATGGTTTAAGATGTGGTGTTATTTAGTTTGGAATGGCACTAGTGGTATAGTAGCCGGACTCTATAGTAATTACACCCCCGAAAATCGGAAACCACAAATTAATTTCATTGCTGCAGTATTTTGTGGTATTAGAAAATAAACTAATTTTCGTTTAATTAATTGTATAATAAATTGCCTATAGTTAATTGTCAGTTTATTGTAACTCTTTGAACGAGTTCATCTGATCTGTCAAAGGCGAAGCATCACTACTAGGGACTATTTTATGTTTTTTTTACTTCAAAAAGTATTTGTTCAATTTGTCCAACAATATCTGTACTGTCTGCAAATATGAATATGATAAATCTTTGGTTGTTTTCTTTTTTTAATTCTCTTTGTTTTATTGCATCCCACTCACAGAAAAAGAAGAAGAGCTGTCCGTTAAGTCTGGGACCTCAATTATATTTTTTCCTTTTTTTTTTTCTGCCAGAGTTCGGATCTTCAGAGAATTCATCAAACTCGACAAAGCAACAAGACAGGTCTCCGAATCAGGTCAAATCGAAATAGTCGTTCGTAGAGACCACATTGTTGAAGATGGGTACCGGCAATTGAGTCCTGTTGGGTCAAGGTTTAAATCGTCACTTCACGTGTCTTTTGTTAGTGAATGTGGGCTTCCAGAAGCTGGTTTGGATTATGGTGGCCTAACTAAGGAGTTCTTGACTGATTTATCGAAGGCTGCATTCAACCCTGAGTAAGCAGAAGTTTGTTAGATTTTTTTTCTTAAATTCAAGAAGATATATCATGTATGCAAGATCCCACACAGAAATTTTACTGCATCTTTTATAAATTCACTGATAGTAATTTTTTTTCTTTAAAAAATATTGTATTTAGCTAATTAAAAAAAAAACTGCAGTTAGTATTTATTTCTAGTTTTGACTGTTGAGATTAGTCCTTATTTGCCCCTAAAAAACCTTGTGCATAACCTGCAACTTGCAAACATGAAAATTATTAATATTTCATGTATGAAGCAAAAAATGACTCGAGGCACTTCAAAGTCAAACTTTCGTATTATCTCTGTAGAACTCAATTTGTTCGTGCAATTTTTTCTTGATAGATTTGGGCTGTTTACACAGACTTGTACGTCAGACAGCGACCTGATTCCCAGCTTATCAGCTAGGATTTTGCCAAATGGAATGGAGATGCTAGAATTTCTTGGTCGAATTGTTGGGAAAGCACTTTATGAGGGGATTTTACTCGACTACTCCTTTTCACTTGTATTTGTTCAAAAATTGCTCGGCCGTTACAGCTTTCTTGATGAATTGTCAACTCTTGATTCTGAGCTCTATAGAAACCTCATGCACCTTAAGGTAAATCTTCTTCTGATAGTTTCTGTAAATTAATAAAATTAAACCAAGTGTTTACTGTATTAGTAGCTAGCAACTGACAATTCTCATATTTGCAGCAGTATATAAAAAAAGAGTAGATATTGCCTGTCAATTACTCAATTTTCCAGAAAAAAGAAGAAAAAAAAAATTGTTCATTAAGACTATTGTAAACCGTGGAAATTTTGACCAAAACCAATCAATTCTTTGAATTAACAATTGAACTAACTCATAACTAGTTCAAACAGAGTTACGACCTAATATCTAGAACTGCATGATTTGGTTTTATTAATGATTTATATAAAAAAGGACCTAAGAGTTGGGGTCAAGATTGTCAACATTTTTGACCGAGTACAGACATATTTGTTTGGATGCTGGTTGCATATATCCTGAAATAATTGGTCGTTAGTGTTGAGTGTGCGAAACATCAGGTGTTGCTTGTACACTAAAACTTTGGTGGCAGTGGCACTTTGCAAAAAAGCTTTAAAACTGGAACTGGAAATTTTTGTGTGTTGAATTTAGACATAAATATCTTATTAGATGTAGATCAATTTGCCTTGGATATATGGAACTGATGTTTTATAAATTTGTTGTGAAACAGCATTTTGATGGTGATGCATCAGAGCTCTGTCTAGATTTTACAGTCACTGAAGTGCTATGTGGTAGAATGATTGTTCATGAGCTTAGGCCTGGTGGTAAAAATATTCCTGTGACAAGCGAAAACAAGTTGCAGTATGTCCATGCCATGGCTGACTTCAAGCTAAACCGCCAGGTTAAAATGTCACTCAAAACTTGAAATAACATAAAGGATGATAAAAGATCAACTGTCACACTGAAATATTTTATCTCAATGTGCAGATACTTCCTTTTGCAAATGCATTTTACCGAGGACTGAGTGATCTCATATCACCTTCTTGGTTGAGTTTATTTAATGCTAATGAATTTAATCAGGTAATTTGCATGTTCTTGTTTCTTTGAACCTAATATTTGTTCTCTGTTCTCTCTTTGCATTTTTGTACTGAACCTCAAATGTCATATCTAGTTACTCTCTGGAGGAAAGAAAGATTTTGATGTGGCCGATTTGCAAAGCAACACAAAGTACACTGGGGGTTATTCCGAGTCAAGTCGCACAGTTAAACAATTTTGGGAGGTAACTTGGTGATATATGGATTTTTTTTTTTATTTTTGTTAAGCAAAACATTTGTTTTTTTTGCAATGTTGGCTGAAGTTATAATTTTTTTACAATTTGTATTCTACCCATTAATAAGGCCAACTATACATGAACCAAATGCAGGTAAAGAAAAAGAACAGGAAGTTCTCTAAGGCATAGGACTATGAAATGTCTACTTTCAAGTAGCAAAATACTGGTACGGTACTGGTATCTTGATGATAACTCTGAATCTGAATTGATTTAATATTTAATTTTTCAGGTTATAAAAGGGTTCAACCCCAAGGAAAGATGCTTGCTTCTAAAGTTCGTCACAAGCTGCTCACGGGCCCCATTACTTGGTTTCAAGTACTTGCAGCCCTCTTTCACTATTCATAAGGTATTAATTTTCATTTCAGCTCTGCAAGAACTAGTCATTCTAACATTTTAATCCAGCCATTCTTGCTGATGTTACTGTCCATGTCAGCAAAAACAAAGTACAACTCAGCAAAATTTACCCTCGTAGCAAAAATAGTTTTCCACACCATCATACATAGGTTTTTGGATGAAATTAAACTAATTGGAGCTAATTGAAAGTTCAACTGCTTGAGGAGGACAAATCATATTTCAGTGACCAATTTATGGTATGTCGAAGTATAGGGACATCCAAAGAAGTTTACCTCATTCTGACTGACATTTTAATTATTTAATAAGTTTTGTGTTGTCTTCTTTGCTTAAATTATTTTGCTAGGTGGTATGTGAGGTGCCTCTTTGGGCCACAATAGGTGGGCAGGATGTTGACCGGTTGCCATCTGCCTCGACATGTTATAACACTCTCAAGGTAGTTTTAGTTTATTAAATGTAATTTCAAAAGTTCCTGCATGTAATCTGTCAAATTTGTATCATTAAAATGAGCGTGCACGTGTTTTTCATTTGATTTTTTTACCAGTTACCAACATACAAGAGAGCAAGTACGCTGAGGAGTAAGCTTCTCTATGCTATCAGCTCAAACACTGGATTTGAACTTTCATAGAATTTGAAAATATATTTATTTTTCTATTTACAGAAAAATTGTTGCAATGCAATGTGAATATGTATGGTATGTATGAAAATTGTTGTTAAAATCAACTTAAGGGGTAAAACATTTTTTGAAATGTTTTTATTTTGAGTATAATAACTATATTGCTGTGATTATTGCCATTCGAAACAAAATTTTTGGAACAGGAGTGTCTGGAGCACGGTTATATGATTTTGGATGTTACCTAGAATCTACATAAATATAACTCTGGTAAAATGTAATCAACTTAAGGGGTAAAACATTTTTTGCAATGTTTTTATTTTGAGTATAATAATTATATTGCTGTGATTATTGCCATTCGAAACAAAAATTTTGGAACATGAGTGACTGGAGAACTTGTAGCACGGTTATATGATTTTGGATGTTACCTAGGATTATATTACCTAGAAGCTACATAAATATAACTCTGGTAAAATGTATCCTGGATTTATTTGATCAGAAAGAGGCAGTGCTGAATGTGTTAGAAGACAGGTTGTAGATTAAGTAAAGCAAAACATATGAGAACAGAAGATTAGGTTAAGACTTAAGAATAGAAATTAAAAAAGAAAAAAAAATCCATGATTTTCTCTTCTTTTTTTCCTTTTTATCTTTTCTAGCTCATACGTAGCTGAAGCAGATCTTTTGAGTTTAACAACACACCATGTTTTATTTCTCTATATCATAATTAATTCTCCATCTTAAATAACTCAAGCTATAGATAGGAATTGTGCTTGCTTGATTAGGAGATGAGTTCAATCCCTTGCAAAAGGAGAGCTCCAGCCAGAGCTTTATTAGCAGCCTCAGAAGGATGGAAGCTATCCCAGAAAACATATCCTGATGCATCACTGCACGTCCCTATAGAAATTGCATTGCATAGAAGGGAGGTCTCGATTGTCCCGGTCCCACAGCATGCCTTCCTCGTCTCAAAAAAACCTATACCAAGAAAGTACAACCTTCTTTGATAAAAACAAATTTAGTATATGATATAATTAAATTAGTAAGGTTGAATAAAAGATTCAATAAAAAATGCACCAGATAACTGCTATGGAATGCATATTGCTGCTATGATTGGCACTAGGACTAAGGTTAGTTATTTCAATCTCTACTGTTAGATGGGTGTTTATATAATTTACAACATACAAGTAATCCATTGCTCATAACATATCTTTAGTATAGTCAGTGAATCAGTATGCTATAGTCAGTAAGTGCCACTCAACAGTTTTAAAGTTGTATTACCATATTTACTGGGATTTTGGACAAGATCGAGGAGTGGGTTGTAAATGTCAAAGACTACGAGCTTCAAGTCCGGGTGGCTCTTCTTCAGGGCCTCCGCTGCAGCTTTGAGCTTGTAATTGAAACCAATTGCATCGCTGTTGAGGCGAGTGACACAGTCGTTTTTGCCCTTGCCAAATAAAGTGATTGATGCCGGCAAGCAGCCGAGAGGGGCTAGTGATGTCACTCCAATCCTCCTTGCTCCAAGATTATATAGGTTCTGATTATCAAATAACAAAATTAGTTGTCAAGTAAAACTTAATGAAAGTTAAGGACTGATTAGGTGAGAAGACTAATTGAAATTGGTGAATCCATATTCATATCAGAAAGAATTAAACCTTAACAAAAGAGTCGAAGGATTGAAGAAGCAAATCAGCAAACTGATCAGGAGTTTTTAGTTTGTTAATAAGTGGGTTGATGTAGTAATTTTGCACATAGTCGCTGCTTCCTGCACTCAGCAGGTAGATGGATTCTCTTATTAGTTCAGTCGCATTTTCTTCTCCTGCAGTTGCCTTTATCCTGACCTGATATTCCTCGAAATTTCGCAATTGCCGGGTCAATGGAACTGCTCCCTGGAAGAAGAAAGAATCAATTGACATTGTGAATTTGGTTTGCATAGAAGTTGAAACTTTTCATAATTTTATTATACCAAAAGGTCAAAATGGTAACGACAAAATGGGTAAATGAATTATAGAAGAAATGCTGTAGTAAATCCTCACATAGAGTATTGCAGTTTTATCCCAGTAACCAGATGCCGCTGACGCAAAATTAGCACCATACAAGAGGTTCTCCCCTTGAGCTTCCGAACTAAAATAAGCTGGTGGATAGGAAGAGAAGCCCAAAGTCTCCACTAAATCCAATCAAACAATAAGAAAAACAATCATGACAAATACAAAATTCTCAGTTACTTTTACCAGTTACAACTGTTACAATTACCTAAAAAGTCTTTGCAAATATTAGAAGGTTTTGTCCATCAAAACTGGTCTGAAACCGAGTGTGACTAGTTAGAAATTGGTCATAATGACATGAGACAAGAAGATATCTGAGGTATATATATTAATTACCAGTAAAGTCGGTGGCTAGTTTGCCATTACAGAATCTTCCAGTGGGCAAATGAGAGCCAAAGTCTCTCCCATAAGGCGGGAAGTTCGCCTTCACAAGTGTCAACCGATTGTTGTTATTTCCAGTGTCCACCACCGAGTCACCAAAAATCATAAAACCGGGCACTATGCTCTGCCCATGAGAAATCCCCACAATACAAAACCAGAGTTGGAATGCCAGAATCAGCATTATGCTTATTGATTTCATTTTAAATTTAATATTAATGATAGTACAAAGAGGTGGTAGAAGAAATGGTGGTCAATATATATGGTGGGAGACAAGGAAATAATGATATAAAGAGTTTATATATAAGGATTTGAGAAAAGGAGGTTGATCACTTTGCATTGTGGAGAGGTATGAATAAAAGGCGCAATAAGGAGATATGATTTCTTTGTTACTCTAAAAGAGTATGCTGTCATGCTGTGCAAGTCATTGTTGAGATGTGGTTTATTTTGAGTGTATACTTTCTATTCCAGGAACTCACTACATATTTGGCAATAGGAACTTGCCAGAGAAAGAATGGATATGATGTTTAATGAAATGATGGCGGGAGCACTTTCAATGCGGCGAGATAGAGAGCTTTGAAACAAGTGAGTGCTAAAGTGCTCTGAGCGATAAGAGGTGGCGTAGTCTATCCTTTCAATCTGTTAAACAACTCAGGTACCCATGTGGATTAATAAAATTTTAAGAGTGATGCTATGGTACTATGCATAGCACTCAATCAGTACTATGGATTAATATTTAGGTTTTCAAAGGTCAAATAATGGATCTAAATTGTTCAACGTGTTTTCTCAAGATTCTAAATAGCGATTATAGCGGCATAGCGGGGAGATAAATAAAAAAGCTATTGCGAATACCGTAGCTATAGCGGAAACTATCGTACATAGCGTTTTTTTCTTTCAAAATTTATATTCTATATTTCTACTAATTATCAACATGACAAATATTATAGAATTGGGATAACAATCAAATGACAACTAATTTAAGTCTATATTTTTTTCAATCATACAAATAAGAAAAAAAAAAAGGATCTACAAGGTAACATTATTTAATAATTCATACTTCATAGTATTATACATTATAATAGACTAAGAGCAATTAATTTTACAAGTGAAATGAAGTAAGTATACCTATTTGAACAATTTATATATTATAATAATCAAAATCAGCTTTCAATTGAAACGAACGACAATAATTTTACAAATGAATACTAAACGAAGAGCAAGCAAAAAGAAGAATTAATATTTGAATATTTTCTAATATAGAATGAGAGACTAAATCACAAATAGGAACAGAAGCACATAGTTCGGTTTAATAGCAGACCATGTAGCATTAGAAATAAGAACAAAAACTCATGTAAATCGAAAAAAAAACTCATGTATCATAGCGGTAGCAATAGCACGTAGCGGTAATAGCGGTCGTAGCTGAATCAGTACATTTTTATCTCATAGCTTAGCTTTTATGGTTCGAAAAAACTATAGCGTAGCTATTTAGAACATTGTGTTTTCTATATGAAAATGTACTTGCAAACAAAGTTTTACATTTTTTAAGATTTTTTTTTTTTACTGTTTTTTTGAGATAGGTAGAAAAACACTTGATCTAAAGATTTAAAAAGAAAATAGTAAAACAAATCTAAGAAAATATAAAATTTGATCTACAACTACATTTTCATATGGAATTACGTTGAATGGTTCAATTAGTAGTACGGACCAATCTGCACTACATTTGATCTACTTTAGAAACAAAAATATTTATCCGTAGTACGGACCAATCCGAGCTATGCACAGTACCATAGCTTCACTCAATTTTAAAAACCTCATACACAAGAAATAAACAATATGAAAGAGGAGAAGAAAATAACTAGGGCAGGGTCAATATTTCTGAATATAGGTCCTAAATAACTCAAAATTTGAATTTGAATTCGGACCATTCGTTATAAATTAACACAAATTTTAAAGCAACCCTGTGAATTTTCAAATTGGTCCGAATCAACTCCAATTCTGATCGGATGATACAGATTTTAAAGTAGCCTAACTCCATTTCTGAATTCAGGTCCTAAAAAATAACTCAAAATTTAAATTTGAATCCATACGTTTGTTATAAAGTGACACAAATTTTAAAGCAGCCTTGTTTTCAAATTGATCCGAATTAACTCCAATTCTAATCAAACGGTACAGATTTTGAACTCAAATTTTACGTTACTGTCAAGAATTGGACTCACAGTTTTCCCAACGTCCTGCTAACAATTATAACAATCCTGACACTACATCACATCAGTAAGACAGTAACCTTGAATTCAGATCCAGTTCGGTACCGGATGGTAGAATTTGTAAATTCATACTGTTTTTTAACCTGGCACGAATCTCAAAATGGACCTCTATATCTACAATAGGCACCGAATTCCAATCACTCGGTTGGAATCATGCCATGTTTATTTGTAATTCGGTGTGGTACTAGGGAGGATACAGATTCGGTAACCTTTTGGAGCTTTTGTGCAATTTTATTGAAGCGGGGACGAAATAGGCATGTTTGGATCACCTGTTTCATGTCAAGTGTTGTAGTCGCTATGGAGACAATGCAATGAGGTAATCTTTCGAGGAGAAGCTACCATCGTGGCTAGTTGCCAACCGAGCTGCTGAAGATGCGAAATTGTGACAGAAGTTTTGTAGTAAAGGGAACAGAAATGTGTTTGGGGCTGTTATGGGCACAGGTTTTATAACTGATAGAAGTATAGAACTGCTACTCTAACTTAGTTTGTTGTAATAATAATTAGGAACTGATATTGTAAACAAATTTATCAATATAGTCTTGGTAATCACTACCAAATTAAAATAAAAAAAATACGCACACTTGACAGCAGTTATCAAGCTTTTTTAAATAAAAAATAACGCACACAGATGTAACTAAAAATAGCCCAAATGGGCCTTTAATCCATTTTGTGGAGAATAAATAACCTCAGCCCACAATTGTGTAAATGGTATCTTGTTTGGCAGAATTGATATCCTACTTATGTAACATATTTAATATTTCAATTGATTGGCCCTATGCAAAATCTTAACCTAGAAATTTTAAGTTGAGTCCATGGAATGACATAAACTTTAAGCAAAGGAAAAGGTTAATAAAAAGGTTGTCAAACTTTTGCTAATAAGTACTACACCCCAAAAAAATAAAAGTATTTAATAAAGTTTATTTTCCAACTTCAATTCTAATGGTCAACTGGAGGTTAAACATCCATCTTTCTTAAAATAAAATAAAAAACAATAAAAAGTATTTTATCCATGCTTACTTTTAACATAATAACTATTTAGGTCCAAAAGATAAATTTAACTTCCACTAATTAAAACATATATACTTGTCATATAACGGAATATATACTTGGGGAAGTATTTTGTTACTTCTAAATTATTCCTTTTTTTTATGTCATTGTGCCTTACTCTACTAAATAAGTAACATGAGAGTTATTTCAATTTGAGGTCAAGTAACAATCAGTCCAAAAAGAAATTTTTTGTTAGAGGTTGGCTACTATTTTTTTAAAGTAAAGTTGGAGCTCAAGCCGTCTAACTAGTTAATATTCAAATAAACTCATCATTTGAATTTCGAACTTACGATTTAATTTTCACACATAAAACATTATCTTTGTCACTAGATTTGGACTATTAAATCTTCGTCTACTATTTTTATTGAGTCATGTTATCTTCGTTTATAAGTGTGAATCATGTACAAAAAATAAATACATAAAGTGAGGCTATGGTACTATGCATAGTGCTGATTGGTCCGTACTATGGATTAATATCTTCATTTTGAAAAGTTCAAAAAATCGATATGAACTTTCAACATGATTTTCATATAAAAGATGTACTTGCAGACTAAATTTTATATTTTAAAAGAAATACTATTTATTTAGATAGGTAGAAAATCACTTTTTTTTAATGGTCTAGAATTTTTAGATCAAGTGATTTTCTACTACCTAAAAATGTAAAAAAAAAAAATTGTACAAAATGTAAAATCTGATCTACAAGTACATTTTCATATGAAGGTCATGTTGTAAAGTTCAGATCAACTATTTTAACTTTAAAAATAGAAATATTAATCTATAGTACAAATCAATCTGCGTTATGCATGGTATTATAGCCTCACTCAATTCAAATTTACATGGAGTTCATACTTATCAGAATTATACAGAATTGATAGTTGGCACAATTGGAGTTGGTGGATGAACTGAAGGACAAAATGAGGTCAACTTTCAATTTTATCACACTCCCCTTACCAAACATTAATTAAGGAACTCACTAGATATAATATGCTTACCAGCAAATAGAAAAAAGCAAATCTAACCTACCAAACTTTGTTTTGGTTGAACAGAAATGCAAAATTCTTGTTCTATCCTGAATGAATCTGGTCCCAATTCAGTGCAAATAAGTTGCTTCTAGCTAGCTGACAAGGTATATAGGCGGCATATACCTATTAAAATTTGGGTTCTATCAATTTTTCCTACTGGTAAATTCTTTTTTTGATATCAGGAAAACGAGTTTGCACCAACTTTAGAGGAAGTGATTTTTTTTAATAAAAGTTGGAATCAAGTTATATAACTGTTTAGTATACATCTTCATTCAGATTTTGAAGCAATAATATTTTGTATGGAGAACATTGTTTTTACTACTAATTTTCGGAAATAAATTATTATTTATCTTATTTATATTAAATAAATAATTACTAACGAAAATATATAATAATAATTAACGATTATCAAATAATTGTACTGTTTTATATTAAATGAATCTTTAATCAAACGTAATTGATGTCCAAATTACATTAAATTTGACACAGAATCGATTCAAAAGTGTATCAATTAATTACTTCACGAACTTCTTTAATTTATGAATTTATATATATTTGATTTGAAAAATTGTATGGAGATCTTTTTCCTTGTCAACAACTGATGCTTGAATTTGCCGCCTATGATTTAATATTCAAATCTACATAAAATAGTTTATAGACAAAAACACTGCTATTGTCCACGTCACGTTATCCATTTGCAAAATCTCATACCAACCCTGATCTTAAATTATTAGTATTAATTTGAGCGTATGCATAATTGACAGCCACTGTCAGCATTCTCAAAAAAAAAAAAAAAAAGACTGCATAATTGATGAATTGGCAGATAAATGTCATATTTTTAAGAGGAGGGATCCGATTACAACACTTTTGAGTTACTACAAAATTACTACAATTATTTTTTTCATTTTTAAAGTCCAAATCGTCAATCCAAACTGTTCAACATGATCTCCACAATAAAATTTGCTTGCAGATCAAAGTTTACATTTTTTTTGAATTTTTTTACTATTTATTAAGATGGGTACAAAATTCAATGTTCTGAATTTGACTAGTTTTTGTAAAATACTTAATAAATAGTAAAAAAAATTCAAAAAAAAAATGTAAAATTTGATCTACAAGCACATTTTATTGTGGAGAATCAGTCTGAAAAATAATGTCTTTGGTCTACGTTTGCCGGGTAAAGTATTTTATTTATCATGTTGAACGGTTTGGATCGACGATTTGGACTTTAAAAATAAAAAAAATAGTTGTGGTAACTTTGTGGTAACTCAAAAGTGTTATAATCGGATCCCTCCTCTATTTTTAAAAGCTTGATAGATGCATTGGCAGATAAATGTCATATTTTAAAAGCTTTGATAGATGCATTGGCAGATAAATGTCAATAACGATAGTGAATTGGTTAATAGCTTGAATAATGCTTGACAGTGACTGTCAAGGTGATATTACAGAAAAATTACACAAATTAGATACATCATAACACTTAAAAAGACTTTTAATCCTATTCTCTGCTCTCATAATAATAATACCAGCCCCTACATGAAACCCCAAAATTCAGCTATGAAGTTTTTTTTTTTTTGGAGATTGTTGGTAGAAGCTACCAATCAGTACATGAAAAGAAAATTACAAGCCAAGCAAAAATATGCAAAGGCCGAAAAATACAACAGTAGTAAAAGGGAGTCCGGATCCTCTTCATTATCTCACCATTTAAGTTTGAATCCAGACCGTCCGATCAGAATCCGGACCAACTCGGTCCAAACCTGTAATACACGGACCTCCTTTAAGATTTTTGTCAATATATAACAAACATACCAGATTCAACCTCAAAAATCCCTCAGTCGATTTGAACCGTTCAACATGATCTTCATATTAAAATGTACTTGGAGACCATATGTTTTTACTATATAGAGATCATGTTGAACATATGTTTTACTATCCGAACAGTTCAACATGATCTGACACCATATGTTTTTTACTATGCATATCACGGGGTGGTCCGTAATACAGATCAATATTTTTGTTTTCAAAATCCTAACGGTCAATCCGAACCAGTCAATATAATCCCCATATGAATATGTACTTTCAGACCGAATTTTTTATTTTTTAGAAGTTTTTTACTATTTTTTAAGATAGGTAGAAAATCACTTGATATGAAAATTTTGGACCATCCAAAAATAGTGATTTTCTATTATCTTAAAAATTAATAAAAAAATTCTAAAAAATATATAATTTGGTCTTCAAGTATATATTTATATGAAAATCATGTTGAACTGTTCGGATCGACCGTTAGGATTTTGAATATAAAAATAATGATCTCTATTACGAATCAAATCGTGCTAGCATAGTACCATAGACTCACTCTTAATAAATACTACAAAAATTTCAAAAAAAGTAAAATTTGGTCTCCAAGCACATTTTAATATGGAGATCATGTTGAACTGTTCAGATCGACTGTTTGAATTTTGAAATCACAAAAATGACTTATAAATTCCTCCTCATTTTCAATAGATGTCTCTCTCATGATGCAAAGGAAAATTTAATGATATTAATAACTGGTGAAACAATTACAAACATCCACTGATCAACGATGAAGACAATCTTAAAACTCATGCCCATTTTTCTTTTTTCTTTTTTTTTGAAAGAAATGGAAGGGTCAAGCCCCCCAATTTTATTTAATGGAAAAAAATATTACAACAAGAGGAAAAAAAATAATGGAAAACTAAGTTGATGGCTGGAAGTATGCATGCGCATATATAAACTAATGCACATGCATATAGCAATTAGAAGCACATTTTAAAGAGTAGAACTAGGGTGTTCTTTAAGTTCATCAAGTCTCCCGTGAACTCAACTTTAAAATTTATTGGAGTAGTTTCAAATAACGAATCAGAACTGTTAAAATCATCTACCTTATGAGTGATGTGTTTATACGAAGTTTTTTAATTTTCGAATTAATTTTGTATAGAGTGGAGTAGTAAAAAAAATTTCAAAAATAAATGCAGTAAATTTAATTTATAAACCTTCTAATTTTGACCGCATACCTTTATATTAAATTAATTTAAAAGTTTAAAATTTTTGCATGTAGACGCATCGCTCGTAAGATAGATGGTTTTGAACAATTTGAATTTGTCGTTTGAAGCCAATCCGATAGATTTTAAAGTTGAGTTCACAACAAAATTTGGTGAACTTAGGAACACCCTAGTTTTACTCCATTTTAAAAGTATTAATGATTACGTCTATGCTTCCATTTCGCATGTAAAGAATGAAAAAGAACCGCATTCATTGGGTCCGACTATGCTGCTATTCTAAGAATAATAGCAGCGGGTGCTCTTCACTTTTGTGTCTATCTCTCTTCAAAAGAGGAGGAGAGAGAGAAGAGAGAGAAAGAGGAGATAGATAGAGAGGATAGTAGGAATAGCAGGATTTTTTGGAGAGCAGCGGAGTCCATTCCGCATTCCTTGGGCACCTGATGTGATCATATTAGTTAAAGCGGTGGCAGAATCCTATTCGGATCTATTGGTATGGGGGTTCGCTTTAAGATTTTTGCTATCTTAAATTAAACAGACGGGTGAACTAGAAAATTGAGATTGAAAGAGGCTTGAAAATCAAATATAAATAATATAATTTTATTTTTATAAGGAGGGAAAAAATATTAATTTGTATAAAATTTACAAAAAATAATTAATGGCCACAATTATAAATTTGAATTTATAAGAGGGAGGGCTTAGCACCCTTCTCTCAACACTGCCTTCCGCTTCTGTAAATGGTCCGGATCTAAGAGCATCTACATCCTAGCAACTAAAATGAGTTTCTAAATAACTATTAACCTCTTTTTAGAAATTAAGGTCTCTAAAATTTCTAACTTTCACATCCCTGAAATTAATTTTAGAGTTTTTATTAAGCCACGTCAGCAACAAATTAAAAAACAGAAATAATTTGAGCCAATCATTTGATCAACATGGAGTTTATAAATAGTTTCTTAATAAGAAACTTTACTGCATAGTTTCTAAATAAGAAACTCTCCAACATCTCTGAAACTATATTAGAAACTGCCACATCAGATTTGAAACTCTAATAGTACCAGGGATATAGATGCTCTAACCTCAGATACCTTACCTGATCTGAATTTGCAAAATAAAATATATAAAGAGGACTTCAATGTCTCATTGCTTTCATGTCCCAATCATACCCCACATGTTTATCTCTGATTTCAAAGTTCAAATAGAAGATCCGAACTACTCAATGTGATATCCACATTAAAATATACTTGGAAATCAAATTTCATATTTTTTGAAATTTTTTTACTATTTTTTAAGATAGATAACTGAAAACGGTGTATCTATCTTAAAAAATAGTAAAAATTTCCAAAAAAATATAAAATTTGATCTCCAAGCACATTTTAATGTGGATATTACGTTGAGCGGTTCGGATCTTCTGTTTAAACTTTAAAATCGAAAATAAAGATGTATAATATGATTAGGACATGAAAGCAACGAAACATTTGAGCCTTCCTCATGTGTAAAATAGTATGTGATACCAAACTTAAGTAAAAGTTGTGTAATCCCATAACAATCTATAAAAGAGAGAAAGCGACGAAACTAAAAGGTGATGATGAGTTGGCCAACAGTATTAAAGGGCATGCAGAGCAGTTATTATCAAGAATTATAAATTTGAATTTCTATACCGGTACTGGTAAAAAGCTGAACCGGTACTGTTGCTCAATTCAAATTAGATTCATAGGTAGTTTCGACCACAAGTGATTATATTGTTTCATGTAGGGTGGAGTCCGAATTTCGAACTATGGGAGTCAAATACATATATATAAAATTTTCTTGTGGAGAATAGAGCTCAATTTTAGAATTTCTTAATATTTTATTCTAAATTATATAGATAATCATACACAAATATAAAAAAATTTAAAAAAAATGAAAGTCAATTGACCACCGTACATCCTTTTTACCTCCGCCACTGGTTTCATGCATAATTGATAGATTACAAAGTTCGGAGCCTGCTCGTCAAGTGTGGAAACGAGGAATAGAGATTTGAACTTTTGTAGTCAAACTCCTACTTTTTTCAAGATATGGATTTGGCTCATTTACCGTGCATTTCGGTATATATATATTATTGCTTTTCATCACATCTTTTCCTGTCGATTTTTAAGTACTAGTAAGCGTTGTGGGACTCTTGTATTACAGAACAAGTATTAATTGTAGGGTTGAGTTTACCAGCTCTTAAAAATTTGACTTGTTAATGATGTAAACTTGCACAAAGTTGGCTGACCTATGGTTTGAGTATATATCATAGTATCATGATTGGTTTCACAAACAGAATTGTATTTTCTTAATCAGGAAGATCTTGCTAAAGCAGATTGGTCAAATGTTTCTTTCAGCATGCAAACCAAAATTAAGTAAATTAAATAATTGATAAAAGAGCAATGCAATGCAATGCACAGCAATGAAGAAAAAATTTGCGCTTTTATCGGTGAAAACGAAGCAGATTGGTCAACTGTCTCTTTCAGCATGCAAACTAAAATAATAACTGATAATACAACAATGTAATGAACAAAAATTAATGAAAAAAAAAACAGACTTGTACGAACTATTATCAACCAAATCCATTGATTACCAGTTACCACCTTACACCTTCCTCCCAGTATTTATTGCTTATTATTTGTTTTATTTATTGAAACATAGAAACAATGTACAACCATGTTATTATCTAAAGATAAGGAAGAATATCGAACAAGCATTACATAAAAACAGAGAGAATAGCAGTACATAGGCATGCACATGTATATTAATCGAGGGAATAGCAGTACATTTTAAAAGTATCAAGATTGTCTTTGAACACCGGCACGATTGCATCTATGCTTCCATCTCCAAAGTAAGAAGGGAGAAGGAACAACATTCCTTCAGTAGCAAAGTATGTAGGCATGAAATAGTGTGGGCTACCGCTGCCAAAATCCAAATCAAAGAATGGAAATGTTAACCAACTATCCACCTCTAAGTCAGGGCTCAAAGTTATCTTGTTCATATTGGCCGTGCTAACCAATCCCTCTTTACTGACGATGTCGGAGTTCACAAAGTCTATGAATGACTTGAAGTAACTGTCGTTTACCTTTACCACCTCAGCACGTATCAGTTCTACTGCGTAACGGAGTGGTCGGTTAATGAGGTCTCTAACCTTAGAGCGAGGGAAAGCCCACAAAACAATGTTGCCAAAATACTCGTTTGGCACCTTTGGATCCATTCGCATGCGTCCATTCACTGATATGCGTATTTGGGTAGTCTCGTGACCATGAAGGCCACGTGCTTTGGTTATGACCCTCCAGAGATGAGCTAATGTGGTCTCGAATCTACTATAGGGTTTTGGGACCCCGGTCGAGGCCTTAGCCCGGAGCTTGTTGATGAACTCATTGGTGAAATGTACCTTGTGGATTACTATTTCTTCTTCATTTGATTCGTTATCAGTAATTGACATAGTTTTTGCATATTTGTTGTTCATGTACTCGATATTGCGATGATCATATTGTATGAGAGGTGGGTTGCGGGGTTTGAATATGGTATCACGTGTGTGCAAAGGGATTGGATCAATGGCAAGACCTCTAGTTGCAAGACCCCATGCAACCAGAAAGTTACTGGTGGCATGTCCGTCTGCGACTAGGTGGTGAGCCGTGAAACCTACAACCATGGATCCACACGTGAAACGTGTGAGTTGCACTTGCACCAGCTCCTCTACACCGTAGAGGCTCGGGTGCAAGCTCTGAATTTCTTTGGTTGGTTTAGAAGGAAGCACGTTTCTGAGCTTAGAGTCGATCGTGGCCTCAACAAAGCGAACACCCTGATCATTGAGGAAAATGACCAAATTGCCCTCTGCATCCTCACCAAGCCTTCCGGCCCACTCACGGTACTCCGCAAGGACCTTAGAGAGTCCCTTCTCAATGGCAATGTTAGAAGGAGTTGGAGGGTTGAAGGCATAGATAACTGCAATGTGTGTGTTGTAGGTAACCTTGTCAAAAACACTCAAAGAAACATGTTGGTTTGTGCTAGGTGCACTGCCATTGTAGGTTGGCTTGACAACCCTAGAACTTTCTATGGTGATCTTCATGTATTATTTTGGTGGTGGATTGTAAATTAATACCTAATATGCAACAGCTTTTTTTATTTAGCTGCTGGTCTTTCTTTATTGCCTTTCCTCCATAGATCTGGTCCTTATATAGGGAAGGGACTCAGGAAGGGGTAGCTTTGGTACCTAACAATTCGTGTATACAAAGTTATCTATAGGCTGCACTATAGCTAGTCAACAGGATTGTAGCTAGTAAGGCTACACAACATCAATTCTTTGTATCAAGCTGTTACTCTGTACTAGTCTGGAGTAGTTGATCTCAATAAGTTGTTTGAATATACATTGCTGTACTACACTGAGCTCCTATTTAATTAATTTGCTGTACTAGGTTGGAGTAGCTGAATACAACTGAAACCAATAACTAAACATCCACCACCTATCAATTAAAGTACCAGGTACTCACTCTCATCCTCTGGGGGTTATTTAATATACCAGGTACGGTTAATAATTTGTTAATTTTTATAAACGCCAATAAACAAAATAATGATGGAGGTGAAAGTTGGGTTTAATACTATTTATTCATTAACAATATATTGTGTCTCTAAATGACAAAAGTAATTAAAATGGCTGTATCTGCTTCATTATCTTTCTTACTTGTTTTTGTGTTTTGCAATCAAATCTTAATTAGATCGGGTAGAAGATCAGGACACAATGTAGTACAATACATTGTGTTTGTTTTATGACAAATTGACAATTAATTTACGCTAAATATAGTCAAAGTAGGGGTTTACCTACGTATCAAAACCATTAATTACACCAAATCAGGTGCCCTGCACCAATCAAATATTAAAAATATTAGCAAGGCCATGGCTTGCAACTTATTGCACTAAACCAAAAAAGTTTATTGTCAGGAGTGGTGTGTACATACTGCATATATAGGTTTATGAAATATCATCAATTTTGAAAAACGAGCAACAAAAGATTAGGCCCAATTTGCTGCCCCGTTTTTAATATCTAGGTTGGATAAACATGTATCTACTAATACTAAATAAACTAATTACAAGTCTGATTAACCGTGCATTCAACTTCTTAGCAGAAATAAGCTACAAAGAAAATTGTATTCATTCTGCACAAGATTATGTATTGGGCCGTTGGGTCCAGCCCAATTCGGCAAAGGCAGAAACAAAAATAAAAGAAAGGTGGGGGCAGCTGTGTGCTTCGCGTGAGACACAGAGAGAAAGAAAAGGAGAAATAGACAGAGAGAAGGCGGAAAGAGGAAAAGAGAGAGAGAAGAAGAAGGAGAGAAAAAGAGAAGGAGTCAAGGAGGTGAAGAAGAAGAAAACGAAGAGCAAGTTAGTTTCTTCGATTTCACTGCCCTGATCAACTTTCTCCTTGTTTGTAAGAAGGGAATTTCTTGTTTTCTCAAATCTAGGGTTTGCTCGGGTTTGAATGAAATTGGAGTTTGAAAGACGGATTTCTCCGTAATATGTTGTCTCTTGTATTTTCTCTTTATTACCGTGTGTATACCTCAGTTTAGGGCTTAAACTTGAGAAGAACAATTGTACCCATTTCTTGTTGGTATAGTGAAATTTGCCGGTGTGCCCCGTGGTTTTTTACCCTCCAAGTTGAGAGGGTTTTCCATGTAAATCTGGTGTCATTTGTGATTGTGCTTGATCTCATATTATCTTGATTTGGCTTGTGCATTTGACCTTGAACTATTCAGTACCAACTGGTACGGTGCTAATATTACTCATCTCTATCATTGGTTGATTACACAATAGGCATTTCTCTCAAGTGATATATTTTAAATTCCCTACATTATGCACAATATCACATCCCTAGAATACAGTTTTTAACTATGTTGCATGGATTTGGGTACAAGTATCGTATCGGATACAATACAGATAGAGCGATACGACAATTTTCAAAACATTAAGAATACGATACGCCTATTATATATTATTTTTTATTTTTTTAATTATATTATTAATTCAAAACTTGTATTATATAAATTAAATATCAAAAATTTTGGATACAACACGATACAATAGTCCAAGTATACATTAAATAGCATAGCTACTAGCTTCTAACAACAAATGTGAGCTAGTGTTGTGGTACAGTGGTATGTTGCTGGTGCTACATGTCGCTGGTGTATGCTCTGGACGACTGGTGTATGTGCGGTGCACACGCTGCGCTGGTATATGTGTATCTCGATTGTATCCAGACTTGTCAGAGCCGTATCGTTGCGAGTCAATCCGTATCGGAGACCGTATCGGAGATATATGATACGCCAGCTGGCGTATCCGATGCGTATCGGGTGCATATCGGTATCCGATATGTATCTGATGCGTATCGGGTGGGTATCGGTATCCGATACATATCCAATACAGGTACAGAGCCCATATAGGAGTATCGAGGTAACATAGGTTTTTAATAGGAACCTCCTTCGTTTGGTTTAATTTTTGTCGGTACCAGTATAAACTGTGCAGGGTATACGCTCAGTATATCGCTAAATAATCCTCAACACTTTCTAATTTCCTTTTCTTTCTTCTAGACTATTCTGGGATGAAACTGGCCTTATTTATTAATTCACTTATGGTTGGTACAGCTAAACTAAATGCCAATCAATGATACATATTGATTAAAATTTAAAAGTAAGAATTACAAAATTCAAAATTCGTAACACATTTGTCATAGAACACAAAAGAAAAAAATTCCAACCCTTACTGTGGCCGGTATGTTTGATAGGTCATTACCTAACACTACCATATTTTTGACAATCCTGGTTTTATATATGTGTTATCTATATATATTTTTTAACAAAATCTGTACTGTTTTAGATTTAGCTGAGTGCACTTTCTTCATTTCCAATCAAACTGGTAGGCCACACACAACAAATTCTTTTAAAAAAATTTATTGATCATCTACTTAAACGTGATATGATCGGATAATTAAAGTGTGAAAACAAGAAATACTTGACCTGAATCAGACTCATTAATTCAAATGAATAAATTTTAATTAGATCGGTTTGATCAAACTAAGTTAGCGCTACTATAACATATATATATATATATATATATATATATATATATATATATTGAAAAAACGACCCCAAACCCCCGATTAGAGGTGCTACTTTTATCCGATTACCCGGATCCGATCCGGAACCGAACCGGATCCGACCTGGAACCGATCCGGATCCGGTTAATTTGGGTAGGGTATGGTTTAAAAAATATAACCGGTTAAATTATGGGTACGATTACAAAATTAATAATTTAATATCCGATCTGGATCCGAACCGGAACCGATATTGTAATGGATAGGATATGGGTTTGAATTAGTTATCCGACCCATAACCGAATCCGACCCGATACCCATATAAATACCCGATAAAACATATATTAATAACTATGAAAATACAATTTTACATATAATCAAATTAACAAATGTCATGCCAATAATCACATTTTGCATATTAATTTTTTAATAAAATTTATTGCTCTGAATATATCTTTTAATATCTGCCTTATCTATCATCTGCATAATCATGAAAATTTATTGCTCTGAATATATCTTTCAATATCTACCTTATATATCATCTGCATAATCATGAAAATTTATTGCTCTGAATATATCTTTCAATATTTGCCTTATCCTCTGCATAATCATGAAAATTTATTGCTCTCGTTGATATGTCTTTGCAATAAATCTCATTGAAATCAAATATCTGCTATAAATTTAATTCTCTATTAAAAAATTAGTATTAATATTTCATTCATGGATTTTTTTATCATAGAAAAGGAAATCACCATCTCCAATATTTTACTTTCTCAAATTCTTGAGAGTTGTGACATATACCCGCTTCGGATCCGGAACCGCCCATATCCGGACCGGACCAGATAATTCACAAACAAGTTATGGGTATCTATCTATCCGTAACCGAAACACTGGACCCGAAATATCTACGGGTAGATAGGTATCCGGATCCAGACCCGACCCGATTTGAAACAAATAAGTATATGGATCGAAATTTGGACCCGAACACTTTTAGGATACGGATCCAAATATAATAGTATCCGGACCCAACCCGACCCGATAGCACCTCTACCCCCGATAGAGGGTACTCAATTAATTTACTGAGTTCATCGACCCTGTCATTCAACTATAGATAACAGTATTAATTCCTTAACTAATGTTACTCCGGATTCCGATCACATAATCGTGCTATTGATCAATTATGGATCATCCAATCTAAACATAATCCCGATCGACTTGCTAGCACTATTTAAGATGAGTTTTCGGTGATGTTATAAATGGATCTGATATGTTTGTTTTAAATTGGATAGTTCTAACTAGAAAAGAACAGTTCTGCTATATATTAGAGTCCGGGAAACACGTTCGATCGATCTTGGATATGGTCTAATATGGATTTAGTTAATAGTTCTTCAAGTTAAATTCAACCCGTGAGATATTGCATAAAACAAACGGTTACATATTGAGCTTAATTAATTTGTGTTCATCTGAAAAATTGAAATGCAAAATTTTGGCAAATTTTATCAACTTGAGTATCTCTATCTAAGATTTGAACACACAAATTATCATTTTGTAAGACATCTAAATCTTGGGGCTTTGGGCCGGGTTGGTTAGCCTAATAAAAACATTAGAAAAAAATAACGGAAGCCCTACACCATGTAACCAATTATGATTAATATTAAAAAATAAAAATATAAAAAGCAAGAACTTGATCCTTGTTGTTTCTTAAAAAGTAAGAACAAGATTGAAGGAGGCTTGAAAATCAAATATAAATAATATTATTTTATTTTTATAAGGAGGGAAAATATATTAATGTTATAAAATTTACAAAAATTATTTAATGACCACAATTACAAATTTGAATTTATAATAGGGAGGGCTTAGCACCCTTCTCTCAACACTGCCTTCCGCTTCTGTAAATGGTCCGGATCTAACCTCAGATACCTTCTGAATTTGCAAAGTATAAATATATAAAGATGACTCAAATATCTCATTGCTTTCATGTCCCAATCATACCCCACATGTTTATCTCCGATTTCAAAGTCTATATAGAAGATCCGAACTGCTCAATGTGATATCCACATTAAAATATACGTGGAGATCAAATTTTATATTTTTTTGAAATTATTTTACTATTTTTTAAGATAGATAACTGAAAACAGTGATTTTGCATCTATCTTAAAAAATAGTAAAATTTTCCAAAAAAAAAATATATAATTTGGTCTCCAAGCACTTTTTAATGTGGATATCACGTTGAGCGGTTCAGATCATCTGTTTGGACTTTAAAATTGAAAATAAAGATGTATAATATGATTAGAATATAAAAACAATGAGACATTTGAGCCTTCTCATATATAAAATAGTATGTGCTACCAAACTTAAGTAAAAGTTGTGTAATCCCATAACAATCTATAAAAGAGAGAAAGCGACGAAACTAAAAGGTGATGATGAGTTGGCCAACAGTATTACAGGGCATGCAGAGCAGTTATTATCAAGAATTATAAAATTTGAATTTCTATACCGGTACTGGTAAAAAGCTGAACCGGTACTGTTGCTCAAATCAAATTCAATTCATAGGTAGTTTTGACCACAAGTGATTATATTGTTTCATGTAGGGCAGGATTCAGAATTTCGAACTATGGAGGTCAAATACATATGGAGATCAATTATATAAAAAAAAATTTATGAAGAATAGAGCTTAATTTTAGAATTTCTTAACGTTTTACTCTAAATTATATAATCGTTGGTTTTTCTTAACTTTAAAATATAATAAAAATATCGGATAATTTTCTGAAAATAATTATAATTAAAATTGTGTTACCCGGATCGTGCGAAGCACTGTCCTTAAGCGAATTCCGTCTCAACCGTGCAAGATTTGGAACCGCAACCAAGATAATCCGGGTTAGTCAACTTCTTGGGACACGACCGTGGAAGTGACTGATGATAACTCCTTGATACCCAGCAATTTACTGAATAATATTATTGTAATAGTGAATTGGAAATCAAGAGGAATATGAGTAGGTTGTTTTTCTGTTTTTGAATGAATACTCAAAGAATGTGGAATAGGATGATATATATTTAGAAAATGAAACACGTCACTGCATAAATTGGGGAAGAGAGAGAGACAAAACTGCCATAAGCATTGAATATCAAAATAGGAAACGTATCTATTTGATGCTGTGAATATATTTACTGTTAAAGAGTCATAGATGTGAAATCAATTGTCATTAAGAGAAATAATTTACAATTAAAAATATATCTCAGTTTTAATTATATATATCTATATATCAACGGTCATGTCAATCTCATACTGGACAATCAATTGGAGATAATATGCAAACATATTAACTTGAAATTTTGAGTTTTAAATGTTTAAATTTCAACATAATCATACCCAAAAACAAAAAAATTTAAAAAAATGGAGGTCAATTGATCACCATACATCCTTTTTACCTCCGCCACTGGTTTCATGCATAATTGATAGATTAAAAAGTTCGGCGGCTGTTCGTCAAGTGTGGAAATGAGGAATAGATGTTTTATTCCCACCAAACAAGAAAAAATTTGAGTGAAATTGGATTTGAACTTTTGTAGTTAAACCCCTACTTTTTTCAAGATATGGATTTGGCTCATTTACCGTGCATTTGGGTGTGTATATATATATATATATATATATATAGAGAGAGAGAGAGAGAGAGAGAGAGAGAGAGAGATGGGCTATTGTACTTCGCGAAGTAAAACCCCCATTTACTTCACGCTCATATTTTCATTTTGAAATTTCAAACAACCGATCCGAACCGTTCAACATGTTCTAAATATTGAAATGTGCTTGGAGACTAAATTTTACATTTTTTGGAATTTTTTTACTATTTATTAAGCCACTTTGAAAATCACTGATCCACTGTGAACAGTAAAAAACAGTAAAATTTTCTGGACCACCGGATCAGCGATTTTCAAAGTGGCTTAATAAATAGTAAAAAAATTCCAAAAAATGTAAAATTTAGTCTCCAAGCACATTTCAATATTTAGAACATGTTGAACGGTTCGGATCGATTGTTTGGATTTTCAAAATGACAATATGACCCGAAGTAAACGGAGGTTTTACTTCACGAAATACAATAGCCCATCTCTCTCTCTCTATATATATATATATATATATATATATCTGTGTGTGTGTGTGTGTGTGTGTGTGTGTGTGTGTGTGTGTATTATTGCTTTTCATCACATCTTTTCCTGTTGGTTTTTAAGTACTAGTAAGCGTTGTGGGACTTTTGTATTACAGAACAAGTATTAATTGTAGGGTTGAGTTTACCAGCTCCTAAAAATTTGAACTGTTAATGATGTAAACTTGCACAAAGTTGGCTGACCTAGGGTTTGAGTATATATCATAGTATCATGATTATTGGTTTCACAAACAGAATTGTATTTTCTTAATCAGGAAGATCTTGCTAGACCAATTACTTATGAAGACAAAGCAGATGGGTCAAATGTCTCTTTCAGCATGTAATGCAATGCACAGCAATGAAGAAAAATTTTGCGCTTTTATCAGTGAAAACGAAGCAGATTGGTCAACTGTCTCTTTCAGCATGCAAACTAAAATAGTAACTGATAATACAACAATGTAATGAACAAAAATTAATGAAAAACATATAGACTCGTACGAACTATTATCAACCAAATCCATTGATTACCACCTTACACCTTCCTCCCAGTATTTATTGCTTATTATTTGTTTTATTTATTGAAACAAAGAAACAATGTACAGCCATGTTATTATCTAAAGATAAGGAAGAATATCGAACAGAGCATTACATAAAACAGAGAGAACAGCAGTACATAGGCATGCACATGTATATTAATCTAGGGAATAGCAGTACATTTTAAAAGTATCAAGATTGTCTTTGAACACCGGCATGATTGCATCTATGCTTCCATCTCGAAAGTAAGAAGGGAGAAGGTACAACATTCCTTCAGTAGCAAAGTATGTAGGCATGAAATAGTGTGGGCTACCGCTGCCAAAATCCAAATCAAAGAATGGAAATGTTAACCAACTATCCACCTCTAAGTCAGGGCTCAAAGTTATCATATTGGCAGTGCTAACCAATCCCTCTTTACTGACGATGTCGGAGTTCGCAAAGTCTATGAATGACTTGAAGTAACTGTCGTTTACCTTTACCACCTCAGCCCGTATCAGTTCTACTGCGTAACGGAGTGGTCGGTTAATGAGGTCTCTAACCTTAGAGCGAGGGAAAGCCCACAAAACAATGTTGCCAAAATACTCGTTTGGCACCTTTGGATCCATTCTCATGCGTCCATTCACTGATATGCGTATTTGGGTAGTCTCGTGACCATGAAGGCCACGTGCTTTGGTTATGACCCTCCAGAGATGAGCTAATGTGGTCTCGAATCTACTATAGGGTTTTGGGACCCCGGTCGAGGCCTTAGCCCGGAGCTTGTTGATGAACTCATTGGTGAAATGTACCTTGTGGGTTACTATTTCTTCTTCATTTGATTCGTTATCAGTAATTGACATAGTTTTTGCATATTTGTTGTTCATGTACTCGATATTGCGATGATCATATTGTATGAGAGGTGGGTTGCGGGGTTTGAATATGGTATCACGTGTGTGCAAAGGGATTGGATCAATGGCAAGACGTCTAGTTGCAAGACCCCATGCAACCAGAAAGTTACTGGTGGCATGTCCATCTGCGACTAGGTGGTGAGCCGTGAAACCGACAACCATGGATCCACACGTGAAACGTGTGAGTTGCACTTGCACCAGCTCCTCTACACCGTAGAGGCTCGGGTGCAAGCTCTGAATTTTTTTGGTTGGTTTAGAAGGAAGCACGTGTCTGAGCTTAGAGTCGATCGTGGCCTCAACAAAGCGAACACCCTGATCATTGAGGAAAATGACCAAATTGCCCTCTGCATCCTCACCAAGCCTTCCGGCCCACTCACGGTACTCCGCAAGGACCTTAGAGAGTCCCTTCTCAATGGCAATGTTAGAAGGAGTTGGAGGGTTGAAGGCATAGATAACTGCAATGTGTGTGTTGTGGGTAACCTTGTCAAAAACACTCAAAGAAACATGTTGGTTTGTGCTAGGTGCACTGCCATTGTAGGTTGGCTTGACAACCCTAGAACTTTCTATGGTGATCTTCATGTATTATTTTGGTGGTGGATGGTATATTGGTATATACCTAGCTAGCTAGTATGCAACAGCCTTTTGGGTATAAGCTGCAAGCCTTTGTTTGTTGCTTTTCCTGCAATAGATCGATCTGGGTTCTTATATATGGGAGGTACTTAGGAAGGGATAGCTTTGGTTGTTAGTTGCAATAGATCGATCTTATATAGGGGAGGTACTTAGGAAGGGGAGGTACTTAGGTGTTAGTTGTTCAAATAAGTTGTTTGAGTACTTGATTTAATAAGTTGTAGCTAGCTAGGTGTTAGGTGTTCGAATAAAAAATAAATGGTAACGCGCGCGCGCGTTATAATTTGTACTGGAAGTATCTTGAACTGAAGCAGTTGTTTTTACATTTGTTGAATTAATCTAGCTATATATACGTCCCGATTCGAAGCACATCTCTCCTAAATCATTGTATAGAGATAGACTACATGCAGCTTGTTGAGCCTGTCTCTCTAATTTATAATGTAAAGTGTCAAACACCTTAAGTTTCTTAATTACGTGGACTTAATTTCCTCAAGTGAAAAAATTAAAATTTAATATGTATAAAATACTATATTAATTTTCTAACAGACAAAAATCTCTAAACTTTTTTTTAAGAAACAACAAGGATCAAGTTCTTACTTTTTATATTTTTATTTTTTAATATTAATCATAATTGGTTACATGGTGTAGGGCTTCCGTTATTTTTTTCTAATGTTTTTATTGGGGTAACCAACCCGGCCCAAAGCCCCAAGATTTAGATGTCTTTCAAAGTGATAATTTTTGTGTTCAAATCTTAGATAGAGATACTCAAGTTGATAAAATTTGCCAAAATTTTGCATTTCAATTTTTCAAATGAACACAAATTAATTAAACTCAATATATAACCTTTTGTTTTATGCAATATCTCACGGCCGGGTTGAATTTAACTTGAAGAACTATTAACTAAATCCATATTAGAGTACCATATCCAAGATCGATCGAACGTGTTTTCCGGACTCTAATATATAGCTGAACTGTTCTTTTCTAGTTAGAACTATCCAATTTAAAACAAACATATCAGATCCATTTATAACATCACCGAAAACTCATTTAAATAGTGCTAGCAAGTCGATCGGGATTATTTTTAGATTGGATGATCCATAATTGATCAATAGCACGATTATGTGATCCGAATCCGGAGTAACATTAGTTAAGGTATTAATACTGTTATCTCTAGTTGAATGACAGGGTCGATGAACTCAGTAAATTAATTGAGTACCCTCTATCGGGGGTTTGGGGTCGTTTTTTCAATATATATATATATATATAGAGAGAGAGAGAGAGAGAGAGAGAGCAAAGCTAGGGTGTGATGTGCTCACCAAGAGGTTTGATGAGCACAACTTCAAAAGTATATCGGATCGGCTTCAAACGGTGAATCCAAACAGTTGAAATCCATACACTTCATGAGTGATGCATGTACATGCAAAATTTTGAAAGTTTCAAATTTATTTGCTGCAAGATCAAGCGGTTAAAAAATAATGAAAACTGAATATGTAAAACAGCTTATAAAATAACTTATAGAATATTCATTTCTTTCACCGCTTGACCTTGTAGCAAATAAATTCGAAACTTTCAAAATTTTTAATGTACATGCATCACTCATGAAGTACATGGATTTTAACGGTTTAAATTTGTCGTTTGAAGCTGATCTAATATACTTTTGGAGTAATGCTCACCAATCCCTCTTAGTGTGCAAAGAGATTGCACCCGATCCTCTACGGTGTAGAGGAGCTGATGCAAGTGCAACTCACAAGTTTCACGTGTGGATCCATGGTTGTCGGTTTCACGGCTCACCACCTATTCATAGACGGACATGCCACCAGTAACTTTCTGGTTGCATGGGGTCTTGCAACTAGAGGTCTTGCCATTGATCCAATCCCTTTGCACACACGAGATACCATATTCAAACCCCGCAACCCACCTCTCATACAATATGATCATCGCAATATCGAGTACATGAACAACAAATATGCAAAAACTATGTCATTACTGATAACGAATCAAATGAAGAAGAAATAGTAATCCACAAGGTACATTTCACCAATGAGTTCATCAACAAGCTCTGGGCTAAGGCCTCAACCGGGGTCCCAAAACCCTATAGTAGATTCGAGACCACATTAGCTCATCTCTGGAGGGTCATAACCAAAGCACGTGGCCTTCACGGCCACGAGACTACCCAAATACACATATCGGTGAATGGACGCATGCGAATGGATCCAAAGGTGCCAAACAAGATCGGCTATATTATAACCGATCTTGATTGTTAAGTATCAGAAGCGGTTTTTTATTATCCGATCCTGACAGTTAACAGTCAAGATCGGCTATATTATAACCGATCCTGATAAATATTTTCCACTTCATAGAAGGAACATATGAATTTTTTGATTCCATAGAATAACATATAAATTTTTTCGATTCCTTGGAAGAAACATATGATTTGTCGAACTCTTCAACATGAAATATAATTATTAAAACATGTATCTTCATATTAGGCTCTTCCATAGAACGGCATTTTAATAAACGACTTTCAAATTTTAGTAAATGAGTTAATTTCATTAAACACTAGTAGCTACCCCTCTTTTGACTCACTCTTCTCGACTCCCTCCTGCACTTGGCGTCTCGGCATGAAATATAATTTATTAAAACATGTATCTTCATGTTAGGCTCGGTAAACCCTAATGGCACCGAAAGAGAAGAACCACCCACTTTACCTCTCTTTCAGACCTAATTAAGTAGGGAAGAACCACGCACTTGACCTCGCATGTCAATTTGTCCAGATTTGGCATTTTCAATATAAAGCCATATAATAAGCCGACAAAAATAAAAATTTGAACAAATAATTCTTTTTCATATGTGTTGCTGTAAAAAAAAAATTTACAGAAAGTCAATCAGGATCGGCCTTAGGTATAAACCGATCCTGATAACAATCAAGATCGGTTAACTATTAACCGATCTTGATTGTTGATCGGTTCTATTTGAATTTTTTGATTCCATAGAATAAGATTCAAATTTTTTCGATTCCATAGAAGAAACATATGATTTATCGAACTTTTCATCAGACTCTTGCTTTTTTTTTAATGTCCTTCTCCTTCATTCAACTCTTGAACATGAAATACAATTTATTAAAACATTTATCTTCATGTTAGGCTCGGTAAACCCTAATGGCAACAGCAGAGAAAAACCACCCACTTGTCCCCTCTTCCAGACCTAAAGACTTGCGGCAACCTAAATGAGCGTCAATTTGTCCATATTTGGCATTTTCAATATAAAGCCATATAGTAAGCAGAAAAAATAAAAATTTGAACAAATAATCATTTTTTACTTTAAAAAAATTAAAAAATTACAGATAAGTCAATCAGGATCGGTTGTTACTGTTAACCGATTCTTATGACTATCAAGATCGATTCTTAAGAATAACCGATCTTGATAGTTTTCAGGATCGGTGAACCTGTAAAAAACCGATCCTGATAAATGTCTTTCTGCCATTTTTTTTTTTCCAATTCAGGCAGATATAGATATATATGTATATTGAAAAACATATAATTTGTGATCCACACCAATTATTCAAGCAACTCATTTGTGATTGACACCCATTATTCGCACATGACATACAAATATGCAATTAAAACAATTATGCCAAACAAATCACAATTTAATCAAGCATCACACAACCATAAATAAAAACAATCATAATATAAATAAGGTAACTTACCATTCAACAAAGAGTTCAATAGAATTAAGTTAGATCATATAGATCTCAAAATAACAAGTTCATCCAAAAGAAGTAAATTAACAAATTCATCCATATATAAGAAGTTAGATCATATAGATCTCAAAATAAACTTAATTAGTTGCAAAAAAAAATAAACTTAGTCTTCAAGAGACTTTGATGGCCCGTCGATGCATGTTGGGCATCTCCATTTGACAAGTCGGAGGTCGTTGTTCTCCTTGACCTCCTTGCCAACACATTCCGGATGGAATGTGTTGCGACATGTCTCACAACGGAGCATGACATCCTCCTTGGCCAAAAAGAGGCACTCGAAACACTCCACCATCTCAGCCCAGGTTTGTCGTTCTTTCACCTCGAGCTCAACTTCTTCACCGTCACTATCCTCATCACCGTCACTATCCGGATCGAGGTAAGGATTGGAATCAAGAATGCATTCAGCTACGAGTGCCAAGGCCGGGTCATCACTGTAGAAGAACTCCTTCAACTCTCGCTTGGTGAAGTGCTTTGCAAAGTCATCGCCCTTGCTGGTTATGAACCGACGGCGAGGAGGCATTTCTAATACGAGAAAATACACAACGTAAAAAATAATGAAAACAAAGTGATCAAAGAAATGAAGGACATTCAAACCTTGACAAAGTGATCAATGAAAACCTACTGCAAGAAATGGCAATTGTTGAAGGAGAGAAAAATCCAGATTTTTGAATGGAAGTTGATCGGTTTGAGAGGGAAGAGGGGAAGGCTCCTCATTTTAAGTGCCACTTGAGTATCAGGATCGGTTATTTATAATACACCGATCCTGTTTGTGTACCATCGGCGTCGGTTTAATATAAAACACCGATCCTGATAGTATCTGGATCAGTTAAAGTATAAATAACCGATCCTGAATTTAGTTTTGCATTTAATATCCATCTACCCGATATTTTTGGGATCTGTATCACTTGAAGCTCTTGTCTCAAGACAATTGAAAGGGACAGTCCAGATTTACTCTCAGCCAAGGCTAGTATTAATTGTGCTTTGAGATTCGTGACAATTTCAATTGTACTCCATCAGGTAACCTCAAGAGATTTGAATTCATATCTTAAAAAATATGCAATTAAAACATGAAATAAAATAATCTCCTAAACTTTTATCATGAAATAAAAAAAAAGATAAATACTTAAAACTCGAAATAAAATAAGTCATAACTATTGAAGAACAACTTGCATGCTTTCCATTGTCCGGTCAGTAAATGAATCCTGGCAAAAATTAATATAATATGTAAGTCACAAATATTTAATAATATAAAATCTTTTTTTTAATTTTCAGAATGATTTAAAAAACGTTCTTGATATTCATCAGGATCGGTTAATAAATAACCGATCGTGATTGTTTAGTATCAGGATCGGTGTGTTAATAACCGATCCTGATAGGTAACCAGCAAGATCGGCCAACAATTTAACCGGTCCTGATACCTTGTTAATTACCTTCTCCCTTTCCAGAATACGAGGTCTTTTGCTCCCTTTCCAGTGCGCGATCTGTCTCTGCCCTCTTTGAGGTGTTTTCGATCTGTGAACTCTCCCTACCCGAAACAAGTGTTTCTCTTCCTCATTTGTTGATTTATCTCGGTTGATAGTTGATTGAGGTAATATAAACCCGATTCCTTCATTTTTAATTTAAACTGCTAACTAAAGAATTTTTAACTTGGATTGATGAGACTAAAGAATTTAAAATTTGTTTTTATATTAGGGCTCATGTGGTGTATTTTGCTTCAAAAGCTCAACTCAATTCTCATTATTTTTGTAGATTGTTCAAGACATGTTGTCCTTTCCGAGAAAAGACGTATTGTCGGGATTGATAATGTAGACGACGAAGAAGCGTACGATCATTTTGATGATATACCTCCTTTTTCCATTGGCATGGCATCTTTACCAACTGTTGTGGATAATGAAACAAGTCACATGCGCAACGATCATAATGAAGGAGAATGGATTGAATAAAATTGATATTCAATGTTTTATTGGTATGTCATATCTAGACTTTTTTAATCTTTTCCAAAATGAAAAAAAAACTTCAATATTCCTGACTTAATGGGTTTATTAATTTTTTTCCAGGAGGCATTAGAATTACTTGACTATGGGTTGCATGCAAGGTGTCATAAATATTTAAGACTTTTTTCTTTCATTTTAATAATGTTTTTATTGTGCTAATTATGTAAATGTAAATTATGTGAATGTAAATTTGATGCATTACATAAATCCATTGAAATTATGTAAACAGTGATTTAGTTTTTCAAAGTACCGGATTAATTAATGTATGCATCAGGATCGGTTATTAAGTTAACCGAACTTGATCATTGGTACTCAGGATCGGTTACTAAATAACCGATCCTGATGACCAAAAATAAAAACGGGATCGGTTTTTTAACAAAAAACCGATCCTGATGATGATATATTTTCGCGGTGATTTTATTTGGCGCCTCTCTCGCTACTTAGCGAAAATTGGTCTCCATGGTTTCATTTTCAAAACTCGATCTGAGCTCACTCCCTCTCTCTCACGCTAATCTCTCTCTCTCGGGCGCACTCTGCCTCTCTCGGTGCTAACACCGACTCTCTCGGGCTTACGCCGCCGCCTCTCTGCCAAAATCTGCCTAACGCTACTCTTGTTGTCTTACGGTGCTCACGCCGCCGCCTCTCTCGCCGCGCATTCTCTCCTCTCTCCTCTGGTGCCGGTGCTCTCGGTGGTGCTTCCATCTCTCTCTCGGACTAATTTCGCACTAATTTCGGGTAAATGCTCAAACACCTTTTAACTGGTACCGGCCTTGTGAACCCAAAGTTCACCGTTTAATTGGTACCGGCCTTGTGTTACTGAGTTACTGTGTTGCTGTTGCTGGTACCGGACTTGGTTGTTCAAAGTTATACCTTTCATAGTTTATATTTTTAGCATGTAAAATTTTTCATAGTTTATATTGTTCAAAGTTGTATTGTTCAAAGTTATATTGGGATCAAGGTTTACATTGTTCAAAGTTATATGCTGCCTTGCCGATCTCTGGCTAAAAATTTATATTCTTAGCATTTATATTCGATTTGATATGAAAAAACAGCACAAATACACATGCTGCTCCAGTTTTGAAAATTCACTAAAAATAGCAGAAAAATCCAAATAAATCAAATTTTCACTCTAAATTGGTTGTTTTTTTATTCTCTATCTAACCATTCAGATGGCTTTTTGGTTGGGAATTTTGATCAGTCTCCACTGACTGATTTGTATAACGCTCGTTTGAATTTATATAATTGTTCCAGGAGGGTCATCGAGCTGCTCCTATCATGTCTAGTGGTGCTGGTGAGGCTAGTGGTGGTGATGGTGGTGGTGGTGGTAGCGAGCGCGCCTCAGGTGAGAAGCGAGTAAGAGGGCCTTCCCAACTTGCTACCGTCGTTAATCAGACCGGCAAGCATGTTGAATTTGATGCAATTGGGAGGCCTATTATTAATAGGCAAACCACTAAATTTCCCTCGCACCTTGGGATATTGGTAAGAAGGACCGTTCCTATAACGTGCCTAGAGTGGTCTCAGGTAGAAGACGACGTGAAGGAAAAGATATGGAACCAAATCCAGGTAAATAACACGATCCTAAGCTCACAAGCTAGCAAAGTTGAATTTAATTACTCACGGAAACCTTGATTTCGTTTGAATTTGTTTGGCAGATGGACTGGAACATTGATGGTGATGATCCTTTGTTGAAGAAGAAGGTACTACAAAAAATGGCAGAAATGCACCGAAAGTTCAGAGTAGCTCTGACTAAGCACGTCAACGCGGGCATGACGCCCGACCTTGAGAAGCTCTCGATCACCCAACAAGATTGGGATGCCTTTGTCGAGTCCCGCCGGTCAGATGAATTCAAGGTATCTTTTTTTTTTACTATAACGTTCAATGAACCTAATTGTTTAATTGTTCAAAGATTTTCATAACCCGCAATTGTTTCTTTGGGTAAATTGCAGAATAAAAGCAATAAGGGGAAGGAGAATCAGTCCAAGAACAAGTATAAACATTACCTGGGATCCAGAGGGTACAGCGGTGAGAAATTTCAGAATAGGCTCAAAGAAGTTTTCCAGCACATTGCAAACGAGAAAGCAGTAAGTAGTGATCCGTCTACCCAGGGGTCAACTACTATACTATCACAGGAGCAGTTTCTTGATATGTCTGTTCAGTATAGGCATGTCTCATGGACACTAGGACACACGAAGCCCTCAGCCGATGGCCAGGGACGTCTTTATCCCAACGAGGACACAGAAGTAGTCGTCAAGACTATTGTGAGGATTTAGATATTTTCATTCCTTGAAATTCATTTCTAATTTATTATGTTGTAACATATTGGCATTGTCATTTCAGGAAGAACAACAGGAGGCTTTCAACAAAGGCTTGTTGCCCGTCGATCGTTACGACGATGTTCTAGGAAAATCTCTGCCGAATCCGGAACATGCTGGGAGGGTGAGAGGCCTTAGAGCTCTGGTGGGTATTAAAAAGGCATATCAGGGGTGCGGAAAAAGGAGGAGACACGTGCCTTCGGGGTCTGGCGCGGACATTGAAGATATGATACAGAGAGAAGTGGCGGCGAGAGTACAAGTTGCAGAGGCGAGATTAAAGGAAGAAATGGAGGAGAGAATGAAAGAAATGTTAGAGGAGAAAATGGCAACATTGATAGGCCGAGGAATAATCGCGGAAAGCCCAACAGCCGCTCACAGCCCAACAGCCGTTCAGAGCAGCTGCCAGTCAGTTGGACCATGGTCTTCCCTGTTTTTCTCGATGGAGGTAATGCAAATAAATACATATTTTTCCATTCGAATAAAAAAAATAATTCTATTACGTACATGCCTTAGTTTTGTACATATTATTTCCTTCGAATGAATATTTTTAGCATGTACAGCCGTCGCAACGAGGATGCAGACTTCTCTTGCCTCGAGATGGGAAGAAGGTTGAAGTGGCTTCGGGGACAATTAATGTTCCAGTAAATTGTGAAGAGACCATTCACACGAGGCCTCTACCACCCGACCATGCAAGGGTAATGGTGGATGAAGTGGTCCCGGGTGAAGAAGACACCCCTCTACCTGTACCACATGAAGACATGCCAACCATCATCTCAGCCGTTGGCAGCTCCACCGCATTGCCGATGGATATGATATCCATTGATCAGGTAAAAAATGCATATTATTATTACAACTTCTTATACTTATAAATTTGTATTTATATGGTAGAGTTTTAGTTGATGGTATTATCTTAATTGCAGGAACCACGCAAAGTTCGTACTGGTGGGGATGTGGTACAAACTGGCGCAGACATGTTTGGTGGTATCAATTTTGGCCGTTTTCCACAGTCTTATACCCTTCTGCGTGATCGGTTCTTGAGCCAACCTAACAATGCATTTCACGTCAATCTGCCACCTGACCTTTTCCACAGTGAAGAACCCCTGGTAGTCAATGCAGATGATTTTTTGACGTTGGTTAAACCAAAGGAGTGGCTCACCGCACCGATTATTCAGATCTTCATGATGTGAGTTAACATTCGTAATAATGGTAGAATGTAGTACTTTTAATCCAAAATGAAAAAATCGAGATCACCTGTATGCCTATTTTTGCAGGTATGTGCAAAAATACAACAAGGAGGAACATCGAGAAGATGAGCGTGTTGGTTTCATGGACCCCATGAAAACAAATCTACTGTTGTTGGACGGTGATGCCCAATCAAAAGAATACGTCGAGAAATACATAAAGGAGGCACTGAGACAAAACCGGAACAAGAAATTGATATTCATACCGTATCATCAGTTGTTAGTGCTATATATATATTCTAATTTTATTAAGTTTCTTTTATTTCATAGAAATTATAGAATGTGAGATGATACAAAACCTAATATGCAGAGAACATTGGCTCTTGGTCGTGCTTATGCCAAGAGAGAGTCAGGTGTACGTGTTCAATTCTTTCAGTGTTTATTGTTCCGGTAAGACCGTTGGTAAGAAATCGGTTCCACATCACCCGAAGATCATCGATGCGCTCAAAATGTATGCTTTTCAAACTATCATTTGTCAAATATATAGATTTTCATTAATATTTTTCTTAGAATTGGAAGTATTTTTTTCAACATGCCCTACCAATTGGACCAGATGATTGGAGGAACTGGAAAATGCTCTAATTTGAAAATTAATTATTGCAGGATAAGTACTTATTTTTTAACTCCTCTTATTGTTTGTAAATTGCTAAGTTGGTGATGTTAAACGAGGGACTTAGATGTAAAAAATGGTGAAATTTGGTTATGATATGATTATAGGGACCTAGATGCAAATTAAAATTGGTCAAAATCTATATGTGCAAAAATTGTTTAATTTTTTAACTCTCTTGATGTGTAATGTAGTGCCCACAACAAAGTGGAAATTGGGAATGTGGATATTATGTCATGATGTTCGTGCACGACATAATACATCGCTTCCTCCGTGATTTTCCGAAAATGAAGGTATATATACATTTATATATTTTCCAAAAGTAAGCATAGTTGCTTCAAATATAATTAAGTACATATTTAATTGTGCTCTTATATCATTTAAAAAATGCAGGACTTTCCCACTAAGTACCCGGATTACAGAATGGACGAGATTCGCAACTCGTGGTGTAACTTTTTCTTAAAGGAGGTACTCATTAAAAAAAGTAAAACAATTTAGGATGTGATAATTTGTAATAATTTAGGAGCTTAATAATTCTAAGATATGGTGTACACTTTGCATGAACGTGATACTTTTGTAATAATTTAGGATGTGTATCGATTTGTGGTGATTCCTGATGCATATATGATAGGTCTTTTGTGATAATTCCTGATGCATGTGATATCCTATATAGGCCAGCAAAATATACTGGAAGCTGGCCAAATATAAAATAAATTTTTTTAAAACACAGTAACAAATCAGGATCGGTTAATAATTTATTTACCGATTCAAATAACTATCAGCATCGGTTCTTTATATAAAACCGATCATGATAACAACCTTCTGGATCGGTTCCTATGAGAAAACCAATCCTGCTAGTTATCTGAATCGGTTGTTAATTAACCGATCCAGTTGTTTTGTTGTAATTTTAAAAAATATTTTTTATATTGGCCAGAATATTGGATCGGGTAATTCAACCGATCCTGATACGCATTATAGGATCGGTTAATTATGAACCGATCCAATTGTTTAATTGTAATTAAAAAAAAATTATTAATTTGTCCAGATAATAAATATAGGATCCGTTTAATATTGAACCGATCTTGATACTAACAATGCGGGATTAGTTGATTATTTAACCGATCCAAATACTATCAAGTCGGGATCGGTTGAATTAATAACCGATGCAGATTCTAACTAGTTGGGATCGGTTAATAAAGAAAACCGATCCCGATACCTATAAATCGGGATCGGTTTTCGTTTTATTATCCGATCCAGATTGTTTCTATCTGGATCGGTTGTTTAACCGATACAGTTGAGATTGACTACTTGTATCGGCTGGAACAGGATCGGCTGTAGGTCCGATCCTGATGTGCGAATATAACCGATCCTAATTTGTGTTTTTCCACTAGTGATGCTTTGTTCGATATTCTTCCTTATCTTAACATGGCTGTACATTGTTTCTTTGTTTTCAATAAATAAAATAAATAATAAGCAATAAATACTGGGAGGAAGGTGTAAGGTGGTAACTGGTAATCAATGGATTTGGTTGATAATAGTTCGTACGAGTCTGTACTTTTTTCATTAATTTTTGTTCATTACATTGTTGTATTATCAGTTATTATTTCTAGTTTGCATGCTGAAAGAGACAGTTGACCAATCTGCTTCGTTTTCACTGATAAAAGCGCAACATTTTTCTTCATTGCTGTGCATTGCATTGCATTGCTCTTTTATCAGTTATTTAATTTACTTAATTTTAGTTTGCATGCTGAAAGAGACATTTGACCAATCTGCTTTGTCTTCATAAGTAATTGGTCTAGCAAGATCTTCCTGATTAAGAAAATACAATTATGTTTGTGAAACCAATCTAGATAGTCAACCCTAGGTCAGCCAACTTTGAAAAGTTTGTGCAAGTTTACATCATTAACCGTTCAAATTTTGAGTTGTTGTAACCTCTCAACACTACAATACTTGCTCTGTACTATAAAATCCACAACGCTGACTGCAAAAAACGACAGGAAATTAAAGATGTGATGAAAAACAGCAGGGGAATTAAATTATATATATAGAGAGAGATGGGCTATTGTACTTCGCGAAGTAAAACCCCTGTTTACTTCGGGTCATATTTTGTCATTTTGAAAATTCAAACAATCGATCCGAACCGTTCAACATGTTCTAAATATTGAAATTTGCTTGGAGACTAAATTTTACATTTTTTTGGAATTTTTTTACTATTTATTAAGCCACTTTGAAAATCGCTGATCCGGTGGTCCAGAAAATTTTACTGTTTTTTACTGTTCACAGTGGATCAGCGATTTTCAAAGTGGCTTAATAAATAGTAAAAAAATTTCAAAAAATGTAAAATTTAGTCTCCAAGCACATTTCAATATTTAGAACATGTTGAACGGTTCGGATCGGTTGTTTGGATTTTCAAAATGAAAAATGAGCGTGAAGTAAACGGGGGTTTTACTTCGCAAAGTACAATAGCCCATCTCTATATCTATATATATATATATATATATATATAGATATAGAGAGAGAGATGGGCTACGGTGCTTCGCGAAGTAAAAGGTCTTTTTTACTTCACGTCATATTTTTATTTTGAAAATCCAAACAACCGATCCGAACCGTTCAACATGTT
>JAJGRW010001023.1:185692-196726 GCA_025461045.1 Carex parvula | reverse complement strand
TGTTTGATCAGGCCCCTTGCCCCAAATTCACAAACAACAATACATCAAAAATAGCATAACTTGGTTGTTACATGTATCAGTAAAAATGACAACTTAATCATACATCATAGTTCAAAACTAAATTACTGGCATTATCGAAGCCACAAATTTCTTTTGCTAAGATGTGTTTAGCGATATATCCATAAATGTCAGCAGGCCTGTATTCATTCTAATTTGACTGCACAGCTTGGAGAAAGTAATTTTTTTTTTTGCAAAGTAATGTGTTCAGATTTTACCAGTACTCAGCGGCTGATATATGATGCTACCATAAGTGATGAAACAAAGGATCAGATAAGTTGAGAAAAATATATTGGGTTGAACAGAAATTCACCTGAGACATGTAAGCATCCCAATCGATCTTCGTATCTACAAAAACCAGAAACATATGAGCAGAGATTGAGACATAAATTAGGCATTGAAAGATTACAACTTTGCACCAAATGAGTAGAAATTAACCAGACCCAAATTAGAAAAACCCTTCTCGGTTCGGGTGCTGGTGCTGGTGCTCGGGTGCTGGTGCTCGGGTGCAAAGCGAAAACCCTTCTCAGTTCGGGTGCTCTGATTTCAGTCCTCCAGCGGTGCTCGGGTGCTGGTGCGGGGCGAGGCAGCAAGGCGAGGTAGCGGGGCGGGGCGAGGCAGCAAGGCGACTCGGGTGCTCGGTGCTTGGCGGAGCCGGAGGCAGCAAGGCGACTCGGCGCTATCGGACAGAAAAGCACTCCTCCGCGCTATCGGACAGAATTCGGGTGCTTGGGTGCTCGGGCGCACAACGCACTCCTCCTCCGCGCTCCAGCGGTGCTCGGGTGCTGGTGCGGGGCGAGGCAGCAAGGCGATCGCGAGGCTGATTTGGGAGATCGGGGGCGAGGCAGCGAGGCGATCGCGAGGCAACTTTTTTGAGAGGGCTTTCGGCAAAAGAAGAGGGAAATGAATATTTCGCGGCTGATAAGTTGTAAACTGGGAAATAATTTTTGTTAGCTCAACACCGACTGTTTTTCTAAAAACAGTCGGTGTAGGTATCACCAACACCGACTGTTTTTAAAAAAAACAGTCGGTGTTGGTAATTGCTCAACACCGACTGTTTTTTGTAAAAAACAGTCGGTGTAGGTATGAGCAACACCGACTGTTTTTTAAAAAAACAGTCAGTGTTGGTTACTGATTAACACCGACTGTTTTTTGTGAAAAACAGTCGGTGTAGGGTATGAGCAACACCGACTGTTTTTTGTAAAAAACAGTCGGTGTTGGTTTACTGACGGTTTTTTGTAAGAGAACAGTCGGTGTTGAGATTGTTCTTATTTACGATTTTACCAGCAGTCTCTACATCGACTGTTACATATTAAAACAGTCGGTGATTGAGAGTCGGTGAAGGGGTTTTTTGTACTAGTGTCATGAATGGCATGAGGCCGGAGTACAACGCCTTCATCACAGCAATTCAAGGATGGCCAACGCAACCAACCCTGCTGAAATTGGAGAATTTGTTGGCCAGTCAGGAAGCTCTTGCCAAGCAGCTGACAGGTTTGACGGTGAAGCACGAAGAGGAGAAGGCCCTGTATAGTGGTTGGAGTGGAGAGTCGAGCAAGAACCGGTATCGACAACATCTTGAGACGGAGAAGGCCTATCATGAACAATGCAAGATGTGTTCATGTTCTGGGGTAGCTCCTAGAGGCCGAGAGGGCAAAGGAGCTGAAAGTGGTGAATACTGAAGTAGAAAAGTGGAGTGCTACAATTGCGGACGAAGAGGGCACTATGCGAGAAAGTGCCAGTTCAAGAAGAATGAAGGAAGCTTCATGGTGACCATGAAGGAGAAGGTACCGGAGGAGGTCCCAAGTGAAGAAGAGTGTGACGTAGTGGCGGCTGTTGCGATACAGCCGGTGGCCGACGTAGAGGACGTCGAAGAGGAGGCTGAAGAGCCTAAGGATGAGGAGATCGACTTTGAGTCATGGTTCTTTGAAGAACCAGTTGAAGAACTGGTTAAGAAGGAGACCGGAGTTGTGAGGTGCACGGTGGCTGATGAGGAGAAACAACAAGAGAGCGCTGAGATGGTGACCATCACCAAGAAAGGTGATGATTGCGCGAGGACACAGAGGAGTGTTGCTATTGTAGAGAAGACTGTAGGATGTGAGTTCGCGCAAGGACATGCAGCTTGTTAGGTAAACCGTCGAGAGAAGAGAATTCGACGACGATCCTCTCTATTTTTTGCACATTCATGTTACCAACACAGTAAAATATAAATCAGTATAAAATACTAATGCCTAATGCACATTCCTGTTACCAACACAGTAAACATTTCCATGAGAAAAAGTAAATTTTCTACATTCAAGAGCCCTCGAGTCCAATCACCTGCGCATATCTGGTACGTACAGAGTTGTTAAACACGGGTTACACCTGGTACATTCAGTTTGGGTCCTGTACTCCAAAGTGCGAGCATGTTTCAGTTTCACCCCCAATTTGCTTCTTAATTATGATTTTGTCCTTCAATATGAAATTCACAATAAGCTCTATATCGCCAATTGGAGTGAATACTTTCTGAGAGTAAATATGTAAATATTGGACAAACTCGCCTGTCAATTGCTTTGTTAATAATCGAGAGTGTTCAGAAGACCCACAAAAATGATAAATCATAAATGCACTCAGGATCAGTAGTCTAAAGAGTAAAAGTCCGGAGTTGTATCATAGTGACGCTAGCTTCATAGTCACTAAAACTATTAATGAGAAGTGTTGTGTTTTTTAAGTAGAAAATGTCAATTGTTTTCAAGAATTACATACAAAAGTTTAATTTGTTTAGTTGGAATGTACGTGGCAGGTCAAGGTGTGTCTCTCAAATATATATTCATCAAGGTATGTCTCTCAAACCACTCAACACATCTTACATAGTTTTCATACCAAAGAAGAACATGCAAGAAAATCAGAAGATTTTCAACCTGTAAGCTTGGTTCATGCTATTTAGAAAAAAATTCATAAATCCTTGCAAATAGGGTTCAACAACACATACACAAATTGGTGGATATAGCACAAACTAGTTTTGTAAATGGTCGACAAATAACGGAAGGATTTGTATATGCACAACAAGTTCTAGGCGGTCATACAAAAGGTGTTTGATACAATAGGCTGGAATTTTGTTCAACAAGTGATGCTTAATTTGGGCTTCCCGTCGAGATGGCAAATAATAATCAAGGAGGCAGGTCTTCAAGGCACGTCACAAGTAATTACTAATGGCTTACTAGGAAAGAAGATCACTCTCAAAAGAGGGGTTAGACAAGGAGACCCGTTATGGACTTTATAACGAGATGGTTCACAAAATTGGTAAATAATGGAGCAATAGGACTTCCATATTAGGGTTTAGCCCTTTGTGTATGATTTCCTTGTTTATGTGGTTATTAATGGTATGTGGGCTGCCCCCACTTCTTGTTCATCCTTAATTTTTATGCTATGAATTGTTGAATTGTTGAATCGAGAACCTTACAAAAAATCTTAAATCGATTAACGAATTTTCAGAAATTGATTAATGAATTGTGTAGTATGTTTAAATATGGGAGAATTGATAAAATTTCAAGTTAATGCCCTTACCTTGTCAGACTTTGGTTAGTTTGCAAAAGAGTCCATTTTGGGAGAAGTTTCAAAATACTTACTAGCTGGGTTTATCATGCAAATTTCAAAAGAACCCTTTTTAGACTATGATTGTATAACAACTAGTAAAAGAAAAATAACAAGTAGAACATGAGAAACAAAACTTGTAGAACATGAAAGACAACTAATACAAGATCACAGACAACTAGAAAAAAATTAGTAATTGAATAAAGACAACCAGTAAAACATGAGAAACACAACTAGTACAACATGAAAAACAACTAGAAGATGATCAAAAGACAACAGTAGAACATGAAACACATCCAGTAAAAGATGAAAGTCAACTAGAAAAATATGAAATCCAACTAGAATAACAAATAAATACAACGAGGAAAAGATGAAATACAAACAGTAGGATATGAAATACAACTAGAAGAAGATAAAATACAAGTAGTAATTGATGAAAGACAATTAATAAAACAAGAGTGACAACCACTACAGAATGAAATACAACTAGAAGAAGATGAAAAACAACAAGCAGAACATGAGAAACAAAATTTGTAGAACATGAAAGACAACTAGTACATGATCACAGATAACTAGAAGAAGATGAAAAAAAATTAGTATTAGAAGAAAGACAACCAGTAGAATAAAGAGAAATACAACTAGTACAACAAGAAAGACAACTAGATGATGATAAAAAGACAACCAGTAGAACACGAAACACATTATGTACAAGATGAATGACAACTAGAAGAAGATGAAGAACAACCAGTACAAGATGAAAGACAATTAGAAGAAGATGAAATGCAACATGAATGACAAGATATACAACGACAAGATGATGTAATACATAAATCTAGTAGAACATCCAACTAGAAGAAGATTAAATATAAGTAGAAGAGATGAAATACAACTAGTAGAACATAAAAGACAACTAGAAGAAGATCACTACAACAAGAAGAAGATGAAATACAACTAGTAGGTGATGAAGGACAACTAGTAGAACATAAAAGACAACTAGTACAAGATAAAAGACGACTAGAAGGAGATGAAAAACAACAAGTACTAGAAGAAAGACAACACGTAGAAATGAAAGACAACCAGTAGAACATGAGAAACACAATTAGTAGAACATGAAAGACAGCTAGAAGATGATGAAAGACATCCAGTAGGACAAGAAACACATCCAGTAAAAGATGAAAGACAACTAGAAGAAGATGAAATACAACTAAAAGAACAAGAAATACAACGAGAAGAAGATGAAATACAACCAGTATAACATGAAATACAAACAGTAGGTTATGGAATACAAGTAGAAGAAGATCAAATACTAGTAGAAGAAGATGAAATACAACTAGTAGAACACGAAAAACAACTAGTAGAATATGAAATGCAACTAGTAGGTGATGAAAGACAACCAGTAGAACATGAAAGACAACCCGTGCAAAATGAAAGTCAACTAGAAGAAGATGAAAAACAACAAATAGTTGACAAAAGACAACACATAGGAATGAAAGACAACCAGTAGAACATGAGAAACACAACTAGTATAACATTAAAGACAGCTAGAAAGTAATGAAAGACATCCAGTGGAACATTAAATACATCCAGTAAAAGATTAAAGAAAATTAGAAGAAGATGAAATACAACTAGAAGAAAAAGAAATACAACGAGAAGAAGATGAAATACAACCAGTATAACATGAAAGAGAACTAGAAGTAGATGAAATACAACTAAACGAAGATGAAATACAAACAGTAGAATATGAAATACAACAAGAAGAAGATGAAATACAAGTAGTAGTTGATGAAAGACAATTAATAAAAAAAGAGAGACAACCACTACAGGATGAAATACAACTTGAAGAAGATGAAAAACAACAACTAGCAAAAGAAAAGACCACCAGTACAAGATCACAGACAACTAGAAGAAGATGAAGAAAAATTAGTATTAGAAAAAAGGCAACTAGTAGAACATGAGAAACACAACTAGTACAATATGGAAGACAACTAGAAGATGATCAAAAAACAACCAGTAGAGCATGAAACACATTATGTACAAGATGAATGAGAACTAGAAGAAGATGAAGAACAACCAGTACAAGATGAAAGACAACTAGAAGAAGATGAAACGCAACTTGAAGCACAAGATATACAATGAGAAGAAGATGAAATACATACATCTAGTAGAACATCCAACTAGAAGAAGATCAAATACAAGTAGAAGAAGATGAAATAACTAGTAGAACACGAAAGACAACTAGAAGAAGATTAACTACAACTACAAGAAGATGAAATACAACTAGTAGGTGATGAAAGACAACCAGTCGAACATCAAGACAACCATTACAAGATGAAACACAACTAGAAGAAGATGAAAAACAATAAGTAGTAGAAGAAAGACAACACGTACAAATGAAAGACAACCAGTAGAACATTAGAAACACAACTAGTAGAACATTAAAGACAGCTAGAAGATGATGAAAGACATCAAGTAGAACATGAAACACATCCAGTAAAAGATGAAAGTCAACTAGAAGAAGATAAAATACAACTAGGAGAACAAGAAATACAACGAGAAGAAGATGGAATACAACCAGTAAAACATGAAAGAGAACTAGATATAGATGAAATACAACTAGAAGAAGATGAAATACAAACAGTAGGTTATGAAATACAACTAGAAGAAGATCACAAAACTAGTAGAAGAAGAGGAAATACAACTAGTGGAACACGAAAGACAACTAGAAGAATATGAAATGCAACTAGTAGGTGATAAAAGACAACCAGTAGAACATGAAAGTCAACAAGTACAAAATGAAAGTCAACTAGAAGAAGATGAAAAACAACAAGTAGTTGCGAAGGACAACATGTAGAAATGAAAGACAACTAGTAGAACTTGAGAAACACAACTAGTATAACAGTAAAGACAGCTAGAAGATAATGAAAGACATCCAGTAGAACATTAAACACATCTAGTAAAATATTAAAGAAAACTAGAAATGATGAAATGCAACTAGAAGAACATGAAATACAACGAGAAGAAGATGAAATACAACTAGTATAACATGAAGGAGAACTAGAAATAGATAAAATATAACTAAAAGAATATGAAATACAAATAGTAGACTATGAAATACAACTAGACGAAGATGAATACAAGTTGTAGTTGATGAAAGACAATTAATAAAACAAGAGAGAACCACTACATGATGAAAAACAACTAGAAGAAGATGAAAAACAACTAGAAGAAGATGAAAAACAACAACTAGTCAAAGCAAATCAACAAGTAGAACATGAGAAACAAAACTTGTTGAATATGAAAGACAACCAGTACAATATCACAGACAACTAGAAGAAGATGAAAAAAATTAGTATTAGAAAAAAGACAACTAGTAGAACATGAGAAACACAACTAGTACAACATGAAAGGCAACCAGAAGAAGATGAAAAACAACATGTAGTAGAAGAAAGACAACACGTAGAAATGAAAGACAACCAGTAGAACATTAGACACAACTAGTAGAACATGAAAGACAGCTAGAAGATGATGACAGATTTCCGGTGGAACATGAAACACATCCAGTAAAAGATCAAAGGCAACTAGAAGAAGATGAAATACAACTAGAAGAACAAGAAATACGAGATGAAGATGAAATACAACTAGAAGAACAAGAAATACAACGAGATGAAGATGAAATACAACTAGTATAACATGAAAGAGAACTAGAAGTAGATGAATACAATCAGAAGAAGGTGAAATACAAACAGTAGGTTATGAAATACAACTAGAAGAAGATCAAATACTAGTAGAAGAAGATGAAATACAACTAGTAGAACACGAAAGACAACTAGAAGAACATGAAATACAACTAGTAGGTGATGAAAGATACAACCAGTAGAAAATGAAAGACAACCAGTACAAGATGAAACACAATCAGAAGAAGATGAAAAACAACAAGTAGTAGAAGAAAGACACTACGTAGAAATGAAAGACAACCAGTAGAACATGAGAAACACAACTAGTAGAACATTAAATACTGCTAGAACATGATGACAGACATCAAGTAGAACATGAAACACATTCAGTAAAAGATGAAAGGCAACTAGAAGAGGATGAAATACAACTACAAGAACAAGAAATACAACAAGAAGAAGATGAAATACAACCAGTATAAAATGAAAGAGAACTAGAAGTAGATGAATTACAACTAGAAGAAAATGAAATACAAACTGTAGGTTATGAAATACAACTTGAAGAATATCAAATACCAGTAGAAGAAGGTGAAATACAACCAGTAGAACACGAAAGACAACTAGAAGAAGATGAAATACAACTAGTAGGTGATGAAAACCAACCAGTAGAACATGAAAGACAACTAGTGCAAAATGAAAGTCAACTAGAAGAAGATGAAAAACAATAAGTAGTTGAACAAAGACAACCAGTAGAACATGAGAAACACAACTAGTATAACATTAAAGACAGCTAGAAGATAATAAAAGACATCCAGTAGAACATTAAATACATCCAGTAAAAGATTAAAGGAAACTAGAAAAAGAAGAAATACAACTAGAAGAACAAAAAATACAACAAGAAGAAGATGAAATACAACTAGCATAACATCAAAGAAAACTTAAAGTAGATGAAATACAACAAAAAGAAGATGAAATACAAACAGTAGAATATGAAATACAACTAGAAGATGATCAAAAGACTACCAGTAGAACAGGAAACACTTGGCAGCCATGCCATTGATAATATATATGTATATTTGCTCTGATACCACTTTAGTAAATAAGGGACACTTGGCAGCCATGCATCTCATTCTTAGAAAGTTTAAAACTCACCTATTTAACTTCTAAGTTTCTCTACACGTGTCACTGTGCCTCCAAATTTTATTCCTTTTCTTTCCTTTCTCTCTCCCGTTAAGTTTAGACCACCGTTGAAACTATCAGAGATATAAGGGAGAAAGCAAGAAAGGAAAATAATAGAGATATAAGGGTCCAAGAAAGGAAAATAATAGAGAAAATGGCGGAGAGAAGAGAATTGATGGTGCCGTTCACAACAAAGAACAAAGGAAAAGAAAGGATGGCGACAGTTTCTCTGGTGACCAAGCAACAACGAGAGGCACGAAGGTAGCGACACTCGAAGTTCTTGTCACTCTTTTCAGAGCCGACTGATGATTTCATTGCATCGTACATTTAAGAAATAATCGGTACTTACTTTCTTTTGATTTATAACACATGAGGGTTGCATGGAAGGAAACCTAATTCTTGTTTAGTTCCTGGTTGATTTGTCATTGAACCTTGGTTAATTTGAATAGAATTGTTGTACTTTGATACCCATTGAATTGATTGATTGCGAGCCTTAGCGTGTTATTAACCTACAATTTGGGAGGTTGCGAATAAATTGTTGATTCCACTCTCCTTGAAATTTAGTTGGTTATGATTCCCATTTTCAGAAACTGATTTTGTTGACAGAATTGAATTCCAGCAAGGCCTGCTGCCATATTATTTTTCCTATCCAGAAACTTTGTTTTACGGTCTATTCTTCCATTTGATGAAACAATGCTGAATTGTAGCAATTTGTAAGTGACCCGTAGACCCAATTGTGAGTCATGCTTGAGTTTTAGTATTTTGAGTAATTTGAAATTGAAGGTGGAAGAAGGAAGAAGAAGAATTGTGAAGGAAAGAATGGAGAAAAAGAGAGAAGAAATGAGGGTGTTGGCAGCCCTATGCGGTGGTAACGAGAAGGAGACTTTAGGTTTGAAGAACAAGAAATACAACGAGAAGAAGATGAAATACAACCAGTATAACATGAAGGAGAACTAGAAGTAGATGAAATACAAACAATAGACTATGAAATACAACAAGAAAAAGATGAATACAAGTAGTAGTTGATGAAACACAATTAATAAAATAAGAGAGACAACCACTACAGGATGAATACAACTAGAAGATGAAAAACAACAACTAGTAAAAGAAAAGCAACAAATAGAACATGAGCAATAAAATTTGTAAAACATGAAAGACAACCAGTAATCACAGACAACTAGAAGAAGATGAAAAAATTAGTATTAGAAAAAAGACAACTAGTAGAAGATGATCAAAAAAAACCAGTAGAACATGAAACACATTATGTACAAGACGAATGACAACTAGAAGAAGATGAAGAACAACCATATAAGATGAAAGACAACAAAAAGAAGATGGAATGCAACTAGGAAGACAAGATATACAACGAAAGATGATGAAATACATCCATCCAGTAGAACATCCAACTAGAAGAAGATCGAATACAAGTAGAAGAATATTAAATACAACTTGTAGACACGAAAGACAACTAGAAAAAATGAACAACTATAACTAGAAGAAGATGAAATACAACTAGAAGGTGATGAAGGACAACCAGTAGATCATAAAAGACAACCAGTACAAGATGAAAGACAACTATAAGAAGATGAAAAATAACAAGTAGTAGAAGAAAGACAACACGTAGAATGAAAGACAACCTAGAACATGAGAAACACAACTAGTAGAACATGAAAGACAGCTAGAAGATGATGAAAGCCATTCAGTAGAACATGAAACACATCCAGTAAAAGATGAAAGTCAACTAGAAAAAGATGAAATACAACCAGTATAACATGAAGAGAACTAGAAGTAGATGAATTATAACTAGAAAAAGATGAAATACAAACTACAGGTTATGAAATACAATTTGAAGAAGATCAAATACAAGTAGAAGAAGATGAAATACAACTACTAGAACACACGAAGACAACTAGAAAAAAATAAATACAACTAGTAGGTGAAGAAAGACAACCAGTAGAACATGGAAGACCCCACAAAATGAAAGTCAACTAGAAGAAGATGAAAAACAACAAGTAGATGACGAAAGACAACACGCCGTAATGAAAGACAACCAGTAGAACTGAGAACACAACTAGTACAACTGAAGATAGCTAGAAAATGATCAAAAGACAACCAGTAGAACATGAAACACATTATGTACAAGTTGAATGACTACTTGAAGAAAATGAAGGACAACCAGTACAAGATGAAAGACAACTAGAAGAACATGAAATGCAACTAGAAGCACAAGATATACAAATGAGAAGAAGATGAAATACATACATCCAGTAGCAACCAACTAGAAGAAGATCAAATACAAGTAGAAGAAGATGAAAACAACTAGTAGAACACGAAAGACAACTAGAAGAAGATTAACTACAACTACAAGAAGATAAAAACAACTAGTAGGTGATGAAAGACAACCAGTAGAACATGAAAGACAACCAGTACAAGATGGAACACAACTAGAAGAAGATGAAAAATTAGTAGAAGAAAGACAAGATGTAGAAATGAAAGACAACCAGTAGAACATGAGAAACACATCTAGTATAACATTAAGACAACTAGAAGATAATGA
>JAJGRW010001023.1:31938-179616 GCA_025461045.1 Carex parvula | reverse complement strand
TTTACTGAACTCTGTGTAGAAATGCAAAGCGGCTACACGGACGTTTATTAAAAGTCCGTGTAGAAAGTATCGTACACGGATGTTTAATTAAAAATCCGTGTCAGGAAGGGTGAGGGAAAGTGAGTTCGATGGGCTCTACCACCGTCCGATCTATCTCAAAGTGAGTTCGATGTAAAGCAGCTTGTGTCCGATGCCCATTGGACCCAAAGTGAGTTCGATGGGTCTACCACCATCCGATCTATCTCAAGATCCGATCTGCACGTAAATTAAAGATGGCGCGAAAGTTCTGGCGGGAATCAATCGTTATGTACGTATTTTTTAGGGGAGCGTGCAGCTTGGGTCCGATGCCCATCGGACTCAAAGTGGGTTCACGCCAGTACTTTCGCGCCCAGCAGCTTGGGTCCGATGCCCATCTGTTTTACGATTGATTCCCGCCAGAACTTTCGCGCCATCTTTAATTTACGTGCGCACGGATCTTGAGATAGATCGGACGGTGGTAGAGCCCATCGAACTCACTTTGGGTCCAATGGGCATCGGACACAAGCTGCTCTCGTACATAACATATTAAAAGTAGGTCATTATCGTTGAAAAAAAGTTTATCTGATTCGTTCGTATTTGCTTGCGATGGGTTTAATCACCGTCTATTTGCTTTAAAAGTCGTGCGGAATCGTTTAAAATTCGATCGTATCTGTTTCAGTTTCCGTGCGCGCATATCTTAAATTACATCAGACGGTCATCATCGTTGAACATGAAAGTAGGTCCGGTGGGCATCGGACCTACTCCCTTCTCTTTAACTGAACATTCGTGTAGAAATGCAAAGCGAGCTAGACGTTTAATTAAAAGTCCGTGTAGAAAGGTATCGTACACGGATGTTTATTTAAAAATCCGTGTACAAAGGTTTTTAATTTGCAATTCCCGGAAATTATTCTATGTTAAAGCTAGCTTTTGTAATTATTTTGTAAAGTCCCCATAAATTATTTATTCTTCATATCAGGTAAGTGTTAATTTATGTTTTCAAATCAGATTATTTAGACAGCATTAAGTATTTTACTTAGAATCAAAGTTTTAAATATTAAAGGTTTTTAAGTAATAACCTTTGTAGTGCTTATATATTGTTGCATGTTGTTGTTTTGTGCTACTAATTCATATCTATAAAAGTATTTATTTAGATAGCATGAAGTATTTAACAAAAAAGAAACTGTGTAAAAAAAAAATTGTTGATTAAAGATCAAAATATATTACATAAAAAAGGATCCCCATACATCGTACCAAAAGAAAGGATCCTCATACATGTACCACAAATTTAAAGAAAAACTACAAAATAACTACAAAGCAAACAAAAAAAAAAACTTATTTAAACTAGTTAGATGGTGGTGGCTGCCTTGGCCTTTTAATCCAAGGGAAGCATGGTCTGGCTGCATTGCCCCTACGTACGTAGGGCTTTGGTGGTGGGTGCCCCCTTGGGCTTCGCCGTGGCACACTTGAGGGGGGCCATGGCCATGTACTCTTCACGTAGGGAGGAGGCATTTCGAAGTCGGGAGGGACTGCGGGACCTTCGGCGGGGAATTCGAGAGGGACTTCGGGAGGGTTTGAGGGGGGCCGTGGCGGTGGCACATTTGGTGGTGGGTGCCCCCTTGGGCTTTGCCGTGGCACACTTGAGGGGGGCGGTGTCACGGCCATTTGAACATTCCAAATCTCAATCGGGGTTTCTCAGATTATATAGAATTTTGGAGAGTCGTTTCGTCTTCCTTAGAAATAATAAAGAGGCAACTTTTCGAATTCCGTCGTGAAATTGTTCAAATTAAACAAAACTTAAATAAATAATCTGATTTTTATACTTTTATCACGGACGTTTAATTACATGTCCGTGTATAATTGTAAAAGACACGGACGTTTAATTAAACGGCCGTGTCGAAAGGTATTCGTGCACGAGTGTCGTTGCAAATGTCGGAAAAGGTTAGCCACGGATGTTAAAATCAAGTCCGTGTCGAAAGGGTCTTCTACACGGACTGTCGAAAATGTATAGACACGGATGTTAAAATCAAGTCCGCTAGTCGTTTCGTCTTCCTTAGAAATAATAAAGAGGCAACTTTTCGAATTCCGTCGTGGAATTGTTCAAATTAAACAAAACTTAAATAAATAATCTGATTTTTATACTTTTATCACGGATGTTTAATTACATGTCCGTGTATAATTGTTAAAAGACACGGACGTTTAATTAAACGGCCGTGTCAAAAGGTATTCGTGCACGAGTGTCGTTGCAATGTCCGAAAAGGTATAGACACGGATGTTAAAATCAAGTCCGTATCGAAAGGGTCTTTCTACACGGACTTTCGAATTAAAGTCCGTGTAGCTCTTCCTCATTCTACACGGTGTTAAGGTAATATCCGTGTCGAGAGAGTCTTTCTACACGGATTGTTTATAAAAAGTTCGTGTAGATCTTGTACTTCCTCTCTACACGGAGTTTAGATCAAATGTCCGTGTATAAAGGTGTTCCAACACAAATGAATTAAGTGAATTGTCCGTGTAGAACTAGGGTTACAATACATATTACGCGCCTGCTCTTCCAAATTTTTCATAACTTAGCTCGCGCCTTCAATTCTTTTCCAAACATTTCGAAACTTAGCTCGAGTCCTTCTTCCCCACCTCACCTCGATTTCGTCACCTCTCCTGTCCAAACAACTCTCCGGACCGACAACCCACCTCTTCTTTCTCGGGGAAACGCTCAACACCTCCATTGCGAAGAAATTTTGGTATAAAAGTTTTGGTATTTACTTGATGTATTTACTGTATTTACTTTGGTATTTACTGAAAAAGTTCTATTTTTTTTTTATAGAACCATGTCGATTGAGAATGAGCACGTAGATATGATGGAAGAAGGCGAGCACCAAGCTGCTGCCCAATCAGGTTCGGCCAAAAGGAAAAGAGGTCCGACAATGTGCGCGTCCACGTCCGAGGCAAAGCAACTGGACATCGAGTTCAGTAAAAATGGGTGTGCGAAGGGTCCACGGTCGGCTGAGTACAAAAATTTTGCGTGCACCACGGTGAAGCAAAAGGCAAACATCCTGGTAGAGAGATGGGATCACTTTTCGAAAGACCAAAAGAACGAGTGGTGGAACATTGTGAAGGTGAAGTACCTAACCAGTTAACATCTTTTTTTAATTGTACATGAACTTAAATGCAGTAATTTGGGTGTCAATGCAGGCTCAGTGGAACATCCCGGATGACATCCCGGGGGTGGTAAAGGATAAGACTTTGAAGATAATGAATGAAGCTTGGAAGCAATTCAAAAGCACGCTGAGTACGGATTGGATGGATCAAGGTAAAAGCCCGGTAGGCTACTATACTTGGCTGACTCAAGAGAAGTGGGAGAAGTTTGTGGAGATGAAGAGCACGGACGAGTTCAAGGTATGTAAATTCAGCAAAATTACCTTTTTTTCCTTTATCGATTTGAATTATGTTGGTAAATGGTGTCCGAAATAGACACCCTGTTGCTGTTGTTCCAATCATATCTAAATGAAATGGTGTTTATTTTGAATAACTGAATTAATATGAAGTTGAAATGGTGTTCCACTCACAACTTGTAGTTTTTTTGTTTGCTTTTTAATTGGTTTGTTTACTTTTTAATAAATGGAAAATAGTAGCTAGGCTAATTTTTTTACTTAATTTGATGTGTGAAGAAAAAAGGGAGGAGGGCAGGAGGATCGTTGCAATGAACAAGTATCCGCACAAGTTGGGGTCGGGTGGTTACCAGGGTAAAAGGGAGGAGTGGGCTAAAATACTGGAGTTGAACAAAGACGTTGACTCACCCGTGGTTAGGATCAAAAATACTAGGGCCCAAAATTGGACGTTGGCAAGGTCCGAGTTAACCACTGACAGGAGGATAGTACTACATCCCACGTTGCGACCCGTGGCTCAGAGAATGGTAAGAGTCGTTCGTTAGAACTATGTGTAATTCAAGCGTGTTAAAAACTTTGTGTACATCACTAATTCTTTTGCTATAACTAATTTTTCTATTCACAGTTGGAGGTGGAGGAGGAGGTCAATTCCGGTGCCCGGTCGGTCGAAAGGCAAGATGACTCCTTGTCCATAGCGCTCGGGAATCCAGAACACCCTGGTCGAGTAAGGGGCGTAGGTGCCTACAGGGGCTGGAAGGACGTATTCAATGGACCAAAACCTCGAAGGAAATCTCGTGCGAAAGTGAACAAAGACGAGATAGTTGCGCAGATACGCAAAGAGGTGAGCGCCGAGTACGCCGCAAAGATTGAGGAGTTGGAAACAAGGTTGCGTGCCGATTTTACAGCTATGGCGCAGCCAGCCGAGCAAGCACCTCCCACCCCGACGGGAGTTCGGCGAAGTAGTCAGGCATCCGGGACGTTCGGATACGATTTCGATCATCTAAAGGTAATCACTACTTGTTTGTATTCTGAAGGCAATGACTACTTGTAGGACAATATTTCAATTTAAAAATAACTACTTGCATGAAATTGCAGGACGCCACAGCATGCGAACTCGTGCTGTGGCTCGGGAGTAAGCCTCTGATTGTTGCTAAGGGCATGGTACATCCAGCAGCCGACAAAGTGCACAATGAGCAGCTACTTCCCGGCCATGCCGCCGTACAGATTGACAATGTCGTGGAGGGATGGGAGCACGTACCTCTTCCTGTCCAAAGACCCGAGAATGGCATGCTCTATGTCGAAGATGCCCGGCTGTCATTCGTGCAATGGCCCAAGAATCAGATTATTTTGGATCAGGTAATGCATAAATAGTCAAGTTATTTGGTTACATTCAAAGCACTTCCTTTTCAAATACTTGAAAAAGGTAAAAAATTTCGATACAGACAGTAGGAGATGATGGTAGTCGCACGGAGGGCGTGATGTCACCGGTACGGAGGGACGAAGCAGAAGGACCTTCCCAAACAGTTGCTGACCATGCTGCAAGAGCAGCAACTGCTGCTCCGGCAGCAGGGTCAGCAACTGATGCCCAACCAGCAGTTGCTGACCCTACTGCCCAACCAGCAGGCCATGGCCCTACGGCCGGACCAGTAGTTGCTGACCCTACTGCCGGACCAGCAGACCATGACCCTCCTGTCCAACCAGCAGGACCTCCACCTCGTCCTTGGGTGCCGCCATCCTTGCGTTTCTTTCCCTTTGCCATCAAGCGGTCCGGGGATATTTCACAGAATTATTCTGACCTTTCAGTACTAAAACTCTTATATCTTTTTCTAGGTAACTCCAAATGACTTGAAATCTTCACCGTTAGATTCTAGACTCCAAGGGCTACAGATTACATAGGTCATACGTCCAGAATGATTAGGTTTTACCCTTTCAAATTTCAGTTCAAAGTTACCTAAAAAATCTGTCCAGAAATTTCTTTCCTCTTTAATGAGATTGATTAGATTTAATGACATATTTAAATATCCCTTAAATCATGCCATCACTAATCAATTCTCTCCAGCATATATTTGGGCTTTGGGCTTAAAAAATACTAATCATATTAATATTTAATTAAGTCCATAATCCCATACATTAAAAGGCCAACATATAAATTAATATTCTATTTTAATTTATATGCATATCTCATGTGTCAAAAGTCATTTGAAATATGTCACACATACTTTAAATATTACTAGGATTATTTTACAACATCTCTATGTCATAAAATTGTTCATATATTAATAACATATAATTTGTACAAATTAATTATAACTCCTTATAATTAACATAGCACATATTATATACATATCACATATGCTTTATTAATATATTTCTTTTAATCTTTCATATGGTGTGACCCTATGGGATCCCATCATTATGGCAATGGAATTAAACTTTTTAATTCCATAAATCAATGATACATCTAGCCATGGTATATTGATTACCCAAATGATGTGGATGAAAAAGCACAATGCAAAATCACGATCCCTGTAACATTAAAATGTTGTTGTGTCAAGTCCTTGCCACATGATATCCAAATAATCGTAAGGTAGGAATGTGTCATCCTTACCAATTATTCTTTCTTAATTTTCTTAAGTTTAATTATGATATGATTATCATATAATCATATTGCATGCACATAATACAAACTTTATCAAGGGGCCCAGAGATATCATCGCTTATATAACATATAAGGGACAATGGTTTCTTGATACGTATCGTTCTTCCGCATAAGTTATATGCACTGCAGTAACTGCCTTTATAACTCCTGGTCAAAGAGAGCGTTGGACAATACCAACAATACACATCCCTTATGTAAGAAAAATAAATATCTCAACCAAAGAATTCTAGACACAATGAAATATCAATGACACAGAACACAATCCATATGATATTTCATTCTTAGGTCCGTCCAGTGCCATACATCTCCATGTATGCACATGTGTGATTAGATCGATAACTCCTTATTGTATAACCTGTAAAACATGGCCATCATCTAATCACTACACTTATCTTATATGGTCAACCAGTGTACCTTGCTGATTGCCAAGATAAGGGACATTTAAGAGTAAACAAATTTATTCATTGTGAAGTTCTACAATTTAAGTCATCAACTCAAATGATCCACTAATATGAATAATCAAGGTACAAAATGATAAAATCATTCACTAATAAACTAAACATATCATACATATGATCTGGGTCTAGGACACCAACACTAACAATCTCCCACTTGAACTAGAGCCAATCATATCAACTCTAAACGAGCGAAGAGTACAAATCATCCTTATACAAATCTATGCTTGAATGAATGTAAACTCAAAGCCAGTCACCCATATGCTTAATACCCATCGAAGAGGTATGTAACATGTGCTTAGCCTGGCCTAAAGGCTTTGTCAGTGGATCAGCTGTGTTCGCTTCTGTGTCTACCCTGCAAACCTTGATATCTCCACGCTCGACAATCTCGCGAATGAGATGGTATCGTCGTAAAACATGCTTTGACCTCTGGTGTGATCTCGGCTCCTTTGCCTGCGCGATTGCTCCATTGTTGTCATAATAGAGCTCTATCGGACCCTCGGCACTGGGCACCACACCAAGCTCAGAGATAAACTTTCGAATCCAGCATCCTTCTTTTGCTGCTTCTGAGGCAGCAATGTATTCAGCCTCCGTGGTTGAATCTGATGTGGTTTCCTGCTTGGAACTTTTCCAGCTCACAGCACCACCATTGAGGATAAATACATATCCTGATTGTGATCAGAAATCATCGGGATCGGATTGGAAACTAGCATCGGTGTAACCCTTTACAACGAGCTCTGTTTCTCCTCCATACACTAGGAAGCTCTCCTTAGTCCTTCTCATATACTTAAGGATATTCTTGACCGCTCCCCAATGAGCCATGCCAGGATTTGCCTGATATCTACTCGTTATGCTCAAGGCATAAGAGAAATCAGGACGAGTGCATATCATAGCGTACATGATGGAACCGATGGCGGAAGCATACGGTATCCTTCTCATGTCCTCCAGCTCACCAGGTGTCGAAGGACACTGGGTCTTGCTAAGGTGAACGCCATGTGACATAGGTAAGAACCCCCGCTTGGAGTTCTCCATGCTAAACCTCTTTAGCACCTTGTCAACATACGTGCTTTGGCTTAGTCCGATAAGCTTCTTGAATCTATCTCTATAAATTCGTATACCAAGCACATATGTAGCCTCGCCCAAGTCTTTCATTGAGAACACCTTCATCAATGATAACTTGACAGATCCCATAAGGGAGATGTCATTCCCAATCATAAGTATGTCATCTACATACAAAACTAGGAATATAATCGAGCTCCTACTCACTTTCTTATATACACAAGGCTCTTCATCGCACTTGACAAAATCAAACTTTTTGATCTCTTTGTCAAAACGAATATTCCAACTCCTAGATGCTTGCTTCAATCCATATATGGACCGTTGAAGCTTGCATACCTTTTCAGCATTGTTTGGATCCACAAAACCCATAGGTTGTGTCATATACACAACCTCCTCTAAATCACCATTTAGAAAGGCAGTTTTGACATCCATTTGCCATATTTCATAGTCATAAAATGCAGCCAATGCTAAAAGAATCCTGATAGACTTGAACATAGCAACGGGTGAGAAGGTCTCGTCATAATCAACTCCTTGAATCTGACGGTACCCTTTCGCAACCAGTCGTGCTTTGTAGACAGTCAAGTTTCCATCCATGTCAGTCTTCCTCTTGAAGACCCACTTGTTTTCAATGGGTTTGACCCCTTGAGGTGGAACAACCAAATCCCAAACATGGTTGTCGTACATAGATTTCATTTCGGATTTCATGGCTCCTAGCCATTCATCGGAGTCGGGCCTATTCATTGCTTCATTATAGGTCATGGGATCGTCGGTATCCAACACCGTCACCTCATGAAGACCCATGTACCTCTCAGGCGCACGGACTACCCTTGAGGATCTTCGTAGGACGGGCTCTGGAGCCTCTTGATGAGCTTCTTCTACAACCTCTTGTGGAATAAGCTCTTCTACGGGCTGCGCCTCTGGAGTTTGAGATGGTGGTTGGACTTCTTCCTCAACCACTTGAGGGACAAGTCCTGCCCCGCTCCCACTAGCTTCAATGTCTCCCACTAAAGGCTCATGGTCACTCCCTTGAACCTCTTCAAGGGATATCTCAACCTCACTATTCCTTCTTGAGAGAAACTCTTTCTCCAAGAATACCGCATGCCGAGCAACAATAACCTTGTTCTCGGATGGGAAATAGAAGTAGTATCCTCGAGTTTCCTTAGGATAACCTATAAAGAAACATTTATCTGATTTTGGTTCAAGCTTGTCGGATATCAACCTCTTGACATACGACTCGCATCCCCAAATTTTAAGAAAAGACAAGTTTGGAACCTTTCCAACCCATATCTCATATGGTGTCTTCTCAACAGACTTTGATGGAACCCTGTTTATAATAAAAGCGGCGGTTTCAAGCGCATAGCCCCAAAGGTTTAAAGGCATGCTAGTTCGGCTCATCATGGAACGAATCATGTCCAGCAAGGTTCTGTTCCTCCTCTCAGATACGCCATTCCATTGTGGCGTTCCTGGAGGTGTGAGTTGTGAAACAATTCCACACTCCCTAAGATAAGCCTGGAACTGCTGACTCAAGTACTCACCTCCTCGATCAGATCGGAAGACTTTGATCCTTTTATTGAGTTGGTTCTCAACTTCATTCTTGAATTCTTTGAACTTTTCAAAGGATTCAGACTTTTGCTTCATTAAGTAGATATACCCGTATCTACTTAAATCATCGGTAAAAGTGATGAAGTATCTAAAACCTCCTCTTGCACAAGTGCTCATAGGTCCACATACATCACTATGTATAAGACCTAATAAGTCAGTTGCCCTCTCACCTTGACTGGTGAAAGGTGCCTTGGTCATCTTACCAACCAAACAAGACTCGCACGTGTCCATTGACTCCAGGTCAAGGTCACCAAGAAGTCCTACTTCTTGTAATTTCTTAATGCGACTATTGTTTATATGACCTAAGTGGTGATGCCATACTTGAGTCATACTCTCATGTGAAGACTTGAGTCGTTTGTTATTAATGTTATACATGGGCTTTTCTAAATCAAGTAAGTATAAGCCATTCCTCAAAATGGAAGACCCATAAAACAAACCATCTCTATAAATAGAACAACATTTATTCTTAATTATGAAATCATAACCTTCACTGTCTAAACAGGAAATAGAGATAATGTTTCTTGAAATAGAAGGTACACAGTAAACATTATTTAGCTTAAGTACTAGCCCACTAGGCAAATACAACTTAACGCATCCTACGGCCACGGCTGCAATACTTGCCCCATTGCCTACGCGTAGTTGCACTTCGCCCTTATTCAGCGTCCTCCTCTCACTTAGTGCCTGTACATTAGAACAAATGTGAGCACACGATCCGGTATCCAGTACCCAATCGGAAAGAGAAGTGGCTAAATTAATCTCAATAACAAATATACCTGAGATGGATGGAACCTTTCCAGCCTTCTTGTCCTCGAGGTACTTGGAACAGCTCCTTTTGTAATGGCCCTTGCCATGGCAATAGTAGCACTCGACATCGGAAGCAACCTTTGCCTTCTTTGCCGCGGGCGGGCTCGAAGTTTGCACTTGAGCCTTACCCTTTCCCTTTGCCTTTGAAGCCTTGCGTTTCTTTCCCTTCTAGGAGCAGACGAAATATCACAAATTTTGGGGTAGAGCTTCATCCTACATTCCTATAACTACCTTTAAAATTTCATGGCAAAATTCCTTATAGAACAAAAAATATTACAAAAACATGACACACTAGTCACGGTTCCAGCAAGCAGAAAACTGGAAACCCACGTTTTAACTATTTTTAGTTCTTCCAGATTTAATTTATTTTAACAGTTAAAATAAATTTTTCTGGTTATTAGACATACCAAAGTAACATCTAAAAAATATATTTCACCATGATTACTTCAAAAGGATTCGTAGAAAAATTATTTCGTCAAAAAATCACAGCCCAGAAATTTCCAGAGAAGCATTCACAAGAGACTTATGACTTAAGTAATCAATTAATTAACTCATTAGGCAAAATTATTGTTCTAAAACACTCACAATAACCTGGCTCTGATACCAATTGAAAGTTTTGATGCTTAGATAGCAAGGAATAAAACAAAAATTTATTCGACTCAAAACAAACGATCTAGTTATTGTAAGTGTAAGAAACAATCTTAATTAGTCTAATGAAGAAGGGAATAACATAATACCTTGGATTTGATCTCCAAATCAAATCAAGAAGGGTTGTCTTGCTTAGCAACTTCTTATTCCCTTTCTCTTTCAACGGTGGTTGTGCTTTAGCCCTTCAAATGACGAGCCTCCTTAGGTATCCACCGAAAGATTAAAGAAATACTTGTATCTCTAAGGCTAGTAAGAGATTAACAAGTAGAACCTTAATCCTAGTTTAACCCTCTTCTTAATTTCTGAAAACTTCTTAGAGGATTTCTAGATCTCAACACATGAGAGAAATATTATGTGAAATATTCACGACCGCTTGATGGCGGCACCCAAGGACATGACGGAAGTCGTCATACCTGTCCCTCCGGGGATATTTCTACACGATGGCTCGGTTGTACTGCTGCCGTTCACCGACTTCAAGGACTTTCTACATGCCTCGGGGTGCGATAAATGGCTCTCCGTGGGGCATATCACCATTTACGTCATGTTAGTGACCAAAAATTGTTTATATCATATGTATAGCACTGAAGAATATATTCTAATGTCATATGATAATTTTTCAGGAGGCTAATCAATAGTACTCACTACAAGAGCAAACAGAACTTGTGTGCTTTTCTGGACCCCAGCGTACTTAGTGCGTCGAACGTGAAAAATGCTCCGAAGGTGGCTACGGATTACCTGTGTGGCGCGATGCTCCAAGCTGCTAAGGCGAAGAAGAGATTTCTTCTCTTGCCCTACCACCAGTTGTTAGTTCTAACCTTGTGATTAAATATATAAATAATTGAAATCACACCATCAAGCAAGCAAACACGTGTCTCACTATTATATATGCCAAAATATCTGGGTACTGTATGCTAAGATCCTATAATTCTTCTCCTCCCACAGGGGACATTGGTGTTTGATCATCATTGTGCCTTGCCTGAGTGCGGTTTACGTCGTGGATACTTTGCAGCCCAAAGAAAAGATCGGATTTAGCACGTGCAAAGAAGCAATCTACCCGTATGTGCAAAAGTAAGCAATAATCTTTCACTATGTTTGATTTTTTTCCAATTATAACAAATTGTGGAATTGCTAATTAGAGTCACTTCATTTTGTAAGGGCTTTTGCTACATACGTTACACAAGGAGGATTGCGCAGCACGGACAAGAAAATAGGAAAGAGGTTGACTTGGAGGTGGTGGCCGGTGAGCACAACACAATTCTATAATTTCATATTTTGTTCAAAAAATTATTGTCATTCTAACATAGGCCGCTAAATGTAAATTGTAGAGCCCGCAACAGGAGGCGGATTGGGAATGCGGATATTACATGATGATTTCCATGTTTATCTTTGTCGTAAAAATGCAATTCAAATTTCCAGATGTGGTATGTAATTCATATTAATTGTGCCTATATCATAGCAATTGATATTTTCATATTATGCTTACTTATAATTCTCATTTCATTAAATTAGCAATTGATATTTGCGACTGTCTTGCATCTACCTTTTATTGTTACTAACTAATACCAAATTATAATTGTAGCAACCATCAAAGCAAACCGAGTACAGCAAGGAGCAGATCGACTTTATAAGATGTAGCTGGGCAAGATGGTTTCTATCTGAATATTGTAATGCTCAACATGGATTTGTATAACAATTTAGTGTATATATGAATTTAGCAAGCATATTTTAATGTCAAATTATCTGGAAAACTGGCTAGCAAAACAGAATGGTATATGAATTTTGTAGGAAAACTGGCTAGCAAATTAAACTGGAGGCTAGCCCAGAAATGAAAAAAATCAAGAAAAAAAAATAGGACAATTCTACACGGATATTAAACGAAAGCCCGTGTAGAACGAGTTGAGTGAGCAATGATTATTTTATATTTGTCCGTGTATAGTTACGATACCTACACGGATGTGAATTATAAGTCCGTGTCAAAGCAAACGCTACTTTAAACAAAAGCCCGTGTATGTGCACAGAGAGCTACACGGATGCTTTTATATAGTCCGTGTAGGTAGTTAAGAGAACTTCACGGATATGAAACTAAACGTCCGTGTAAAACACAGTAATTCCACACCGTTGTTAAACAAACAACCGTGTAGAAATGAGTACAGATATTCTTTTATACAGTCCGTGTATGATAGTTAAGAATGCTTCACGGATATGAAGTTAAAAGTCTGTGTAGAAAAAAGTAATTTGACACGGCTGTTTAACAAAAACCGTGTAGATCGTTTTCGGAGTCTACACCGATTATTTTATATTTGTCCGTGTACGATAGTTATGACAGGACACGGATATGAAATTAAACGTCCGTGTAGCTAGAGTAATTCGACACGGTTGTTCTGACCAATGTCCGTGTAGAACGAGTTCGGAGATACAAGGATTATTTTATTTTTTATTGATTTGTTAAGAGAGGGACACGGATATACAACTAAATGTCCGTGTAGATAAAGTAACCGACACGGACATTTAGTTGCATTGTCCGTGAATAAAGAGTAGTCGTACACGGTCATTTACGTAATATCCGTTTTGCTCGGTTATATGGAGAGCGCCACAGGCAGGTGTATGTTCACGGCTGTTTATTTGGTAATCCGTGTAGAAAGCGTTAGATATACACGGGTAAATATCCGTGTTTATAGAGGGTACCTTTTATACACCCTCAACTCATACACGGCAGGGAAATCCGTGTTGCTCTTCCGGTAATGTCCGTCTGCAATCTCTTTTTCTGTAGTAGTGAATAATGCACAATCAAATTAAAATTCAACTGCAGCTTAATGGAGCCCATTGCAACGAGAGAAATAAAGGTTTTTTTTTTGAGAAAACAATAAGGGTCATGCCCTTATTTATATTAACCATAATTGGTTACAAAGTTTGAGGTTTCTTGAGATGGAAACCTTGTGCAATATACAAGGGTAAATGTGGAAAAAAAAAAAGACAGTTAATTAGACTGATCTTTCCCTAATCATCCATTATCTCTAAAACTCGGTTCTTGGTTGTGTGTTGCTTGTGACAATCTCCATTGTTGATCTACCTCTTGTATCAGTTGTTCGATTGTTTTGCTTTCTTCTTTGAAAATTCGGTTGCATCTCTCTCGCCAAATGATAAAATTTGCAGTTGCTATTGTTTCTCTGACTTTCTTCGGTATTGCCGTATCTATGACCTCCTGAATGTAATTCCGATTTCTCTGTCTTTGGTATCCCGCCACCATTGTGAGAGCCCCGATGGTAATCGATGTTCCCGTCGGGCATTCATTGAAAATATGCATTGTCGATTCTTCATTATTTCTGCACATGCTGCACCTGCCCACTAAGATAAATCCTCTCTTTTTTAAATTGTTAATTGTTAAGATTTTGTTGTGAAACAATAACCAGGCGAAAACTTTAAACCGGGGAGGTATATTCAATTTCCATATTTCCTCCAGGTTTGGGCCGATCCTTGGTCTAGCACTCAATCTTGCGTATGCTGATTTGACTGAGAAGATGCCGTGTGTGTTCGGTTGCCAGTGAGCTTGATCTATTACCTCCTGTGATGTTGTGATTTGTCGGCACAGTGTTTCTATGAATGGTGACAGTTTGGTTAGTTCTTGCCTTCCTTGATCTGAGGTTATCGGTTTGAAGAGGGTAGTTAGGTCCTGTGTTGTGATGATATCTCTGACTGTGCTTTCTTGATTCAAAGTGAAGGTGTACAGTATAGGGAGATTGTGTCGCATCAAGCCTTGACCCCAATTTTGTTTCTAGAATTTTACTGTTGTGCCCTGCACTGGGATTCTGAGTATGGTGCTGTCGCATAATGCTTGTGCTTCCTTTAGATGTCTCGAGAAGAAGGCTGATTCATATAATGCCATTGGTCTTTGTTGGCAATATATGGCTGAAAATATCGATTTCCAGAGCTTTTTCTGTGGATGTTGCCATTGCCAAATCCATTTTGACAAGAGGGCTGTGTTGAATAACCTGAGGTTTATTATCCCTAAACCACCGAATTTTTTGGGCACGCATATCATTTCCCAATTCGCTAAGTGTATTTTTTTGTGTTCCAATTTTGCCCCATGCCACAGAAAATTTCTTCTAATTTTGTCCATTTCATCTATGACCCATTGCGGTATATGAAATACCGACATGAAATAGATAGGTATGGCCGATAGCACGGCATTAATCAGTACTATCCTTCCCGCCAGTGAAAGATATTTGGCTTCCCAACCTGATAGTCTCTGTTCGATTTTCCTAATCAATGCCTTGCATGTTGACCTAGGGACTGTTGCCTCTGTGAGTGGTAAACCGAGGTATTTGAGTGGCCATTCTCCTTTTTTGCATCCTAACTGTGCAATCAGTATTTGCATGTTGCTTTCTTGTACATTGACGCCCATCAATTCAGATTTCTCCATGTTTACCTTTAAGCCCGATATTGCTTGGAATGTCTTTAATGTCACGGTTAACACTTGAATTTGTTGCAGTTCGGGTTTTACAAAGAATAAGGCATCATCGGCATATAACAAGCACGCTTCCATTGAGTTAATTGGCATTCTAAGAGCTCCAGTATGAGATAGTTGTTGCATCCATCTCGGTAGAAAATCCATGGCAATGATGAAGAGGAGAGGAGAAAGCGGGTCCCCTTGCCGCACCCCTCGTTTTAGTGTGATTTTCTTTCCCACTAGGCCATTGAGTATGATTTGAGAGTGCCCTTGAACAGCCAAGTTTTCGATCCAGAGTAGCCATTTCGAAGGAAATCCTATAGCTTTCATGACTGCTAATAGAAATTTCCAATTAATTGTGTCAAATGCCTTGTGGATGTCGGCTTTGAAGATTGCAAACGGAAGTTTGGTTTTTCTTGCAAATTGTAGTATCTCCCTCGCGTATAGAAATCCTTCTGAAATCTGTCGTCCTTTCACAAATCCCGTCTGAGATTGATGTAGTAATTCATCAATTTTTCCTTGAAGTCTATTTGCCAAGATTTTGGAGATTATCTTTTGGCAGCCGTGAATTAGACTTATGGGTCTGAAATCGGTTGGCTTGGTTGCATTGTCTTTTTTCGGCAGTAGTGTTATGTAGGATGAATTGAGTTGGTCTAGAGGTTGTGGTGTGGTAGTCACTGTTGTAATGACTGCCAATAAATCAGGGATTAGCAATGTGGCGAAAGTTTTGTAGAATTCCCCGGTCAAACCCTCGGGACCCGGGGCTTTGTTGCTAGGCCATTCTTTAATGACCTGTTCAATTTCTTCTTGGGTGATCGCATTTGCTAAGTTTGTTAAGTCATGTTGGACCGGGTATAGTTGTTGCCAATCGATGTGTTGTAAGCTCTCCTCTTCTTTTCCTATTAGGTCAATGTAGAAATCTCGGAATATTCGTGCTTTGCTAGCTTGATCCTTGTACCTTCTTCCATTGTGTTCAATCTCTCCAACTATTTTATGTCTCTGTGAAGTTGTGGCATAGGCATGGAAATATGCTGTGTTGGAGTCACCTTGAAGCTGCCATTTGATTTTAGCTCGTTGTTTCCATAGCTCTTCTTCATATACTGCTAGGGTCGTGTATCTCCTTTTGATTAATGCTTTGATTTTTTTTTTCTATCTGTGTAGATCTCCTTTGTTCCTCTACTTTATCCACCCACCCTATATAAGCCCTGCATACGCCTATTTGTCTCTTGATATTGCCGATTCGAGTTTTTGTCCACCTCGTAATTTCTACTTGCATCTTTTGGAATTTGTCATGGAGTTGTTTTGGGGTTTCGGCTGTAGGTAGGCTGGGCCATAGTTGATTCATGAACTTGATGAAGCTTTCGGATTTGAGCCATAAGTTCTCAAATCTGAAATTTTTTGTTCTTCTAAAGGTTGTAGTTGCTTCATACATTACAGGGCTGTGGTCCGAATTTGTGTTTGGCAGCACTTCTTGTTTCGAGTTTGTAAAAAGTGCGCTCCATTCGGTTGATTAGAGAAATCTGTCGAGTTTCGCCATGGTCGGTGTGAATCGTGCGTTGGACCATGTGAGTTCCTGACATTCTCATGTCGATTAAACCCAAATCTGAAATTAATTGTGCGAAAGCTCGGGGCCATCTCCAATTAGTGATATTGCTGTTTCTCTCATGACTGTGTAGTGTTGTGTTAAAGTCCCCGCAAATTAACCAAGGTGTGCCATCTCCTGGGCATTGCAGATAGAGTTCTTGAAAAAATTGGTTCCTTGTTTCTGGTCTAGACGGCCCGTATACCCCCGTGATTATAATTTTTTCCTCCAAAAATGAGTCCCTCAATTGCACCGATAAACAGAATTCTTTTGCTTCTGTGGAAACCAAAGTGTACCTTTTCTTTTGCCAAGCTATGAGAATGCCCCCTTTTGATCCGTTTGAGTTCATTGCTTGGTATCCGTCGAGTCTTCGTCCACATATTTCTTTTACTATAGTGTCATCCATTCTTCTCAATTTTGTTTCTTGTAGACAAACGATGTTCGGCTTTTCTGTGAAAAATGTTTGCCGAATTGCAAGTCTTTTCTCTCTCTCGTTAAGTCCCCTTACATTCCAAGTAATGACTTTAACCTTTGTTTTGTAATTCATTGGAAAATTGAAATGACTCTAGAATTTCCTTGATAACTATTTCTTTTCTGAGATGAGGGCTTACAGTCATTCCTTCTTACACACCTTGCCTTCCTTGGCTTACAACTAAAAACTTGAAAACCATACCACTTATCCCTAGAGCAGCGTTGACGGCTGCTAACTTCCCTTCTGAAACCCGGATTTCTCCTATTGAGATGAACCACCTTGCTAACTAAACAATCCCAAAATTTCTGTAATTTTTCTAACATTAAAAAAATCAAAATTGCCTCATCTCATAGCCTTAGCTCCAAACTTGCTTACTCCACTGCAATTGCTGCCAGGGTGGTCTTCTCTAGGTGGTCAGTAAGTTCAATGCCGGCTTGGGCGATTATTGCCTCGGCTTGGGCGTCGGAGAGTGGAGCAAAGGACTGCATATAATGGAGTTTCACAGGTGATGCGGTACTGCGCTTTCTGGCTTGCCTGGTCTTGTGAAAGGGAGCTGACCATCTTAGTGATTCGACGCGCTCTTTCTTCTGGGCATAGGTATTCTCCTTTATTTTTGGAAGAGAGGCGCGCACTCTGTCTTACCGGCCTTCTTGCATATCTGGGCGGACCTGAGACGCCAGGTTGGGATCCATTGTAGGTGTCTCGGCTGCTCTCTGTTGTATTATTGGGAATGAAGGTGGGTTGGAGAGGGGCTGTTGTGTTGTCTGCTGCAGCTGCTGGGTCTAAAGTTTCTGGATCATATGTATTTTCTATAGGTACTGCTGGACCGAAGGTAGCAGCCCTTGCTGGGCTGAAGTCGGCCTCTACTGCTGGACCGAAATCTGTATTTTCCACTGCTGGGCTGAAATCAGCTATTGGGCCGAAGGGACCATGGTCCGCAGCTACTGTTGGGCTGAAAATGGGAGGCGCGTCCCCTTTTATTGCTGTGTTGATTTCCTCTGCTGGGTCGAAGCTGACTGGGCCCATTAATGATAGAATTTCTTTTTCTAGACCTGGACCTAGGTAAATTATGGGGCCTGCTAAAGAGAGTGGGCATTCTTGTTGGGTTTCCAGAGTGGGGTTTTCCTCTAACCCAAGTCTCGGGAAAATGTGGGGGCTTGTGTTACTTGGGACATATTCTTCAATGTGGATAGAGTGAGCCTTTGTTTCAGTAGGTGTTGACTTTTCAAGAGTCTGCCCTCTCCAGAAAAAGTTAAAGGAAGGCGTTATGTTCCAGTCTGGATTTGTATCTACCTTCTCTAGGAGTAGACCGCACACTGCTCGAGGAATGTCAGTGCGAATGACCATCCTGAATTGTTCTCCAACCTGGCTTGTCAAATTTAATGCCCCGTACATGTATGTGGCCGCATGCTTTAGTTCAAAATTTGTAACGGTTAGAATGGTCTCTCCCTTTGAGCGATCTTGTTCCTCTCCAGTGTTTTGTATGACCATTGTCTCCAGTTGTAGAGATTTTTCTTCTGCCTCTCCTCCTTGATCATTCCTCCTTCGGTGGTTGTGACTGGGGCCAGGATGGTCTCTTGTTGTTGTTGGTCGGGTGCGTGGGTATGGGGCTGCATGTTGGCGTGCGAGTGACATCCGTGTTTCTCCTGTGTGAGAGCCTTGTGCGGAACCATCGCCTCTGTTAGGTTCACGTCTTGCTGGTAGTGGGTTCGGGTCTGAAGTTTGTATCCAGCCGTCAAGTTCGATCTCCACTGCTGCGTAGTGTTCCCCTGCTCTTGCGATGAGATAGCGGGGGACTCGTTTTGCTTGATGGCAGTCTACCAACGCATGAATATATTCATAGTTTTCTGTCTCCTCCACCTTTGACATTCTCTGGAGGGTCCCAAAACCAGAAACGATGTCGGCTACATCATGCTCATTCCAGTTTTGGTAAGGAACCCCATGTAGTTTGATTCGGGCCAGGTTAGAAGAGGGATCATAAAGCAAACCCGCCTCATGGGTCCATTGAGTCAGCTGAACCTCAACTCCGGGCCCTAGCACAAAGACACACACCTCGGTGGCTTCTTTCATCATGGCATATGTGGGAAATATTGCAAGGTAGTCCCCCACGACTGATTGTGCCTTTCTGACTTTAAAATCTTGGGGTTGCTTCCTGAAGTAGCTTGCAAGTCGAGTGGCGATGCGGTGTGCAAGGAACTTATCATTTTGATTCGGCCCGGCCAGCACTATAGCCGTGCGGTATAGGAGTGTGTTTGGTGGTAAGAGATTCACTCTAGGATTGATGAAGACCTCAAGGTCTTCGGCTCTCTCTGGGGTCACTAAATCAGGGTGTTGAAGCTCTACTGTTTCCCAATCTGTGATGTCCATTGTTGTTGTTTTAGGTTTAGCTGGGGGTTTTTGAGTTTGAGGTTTGTTGAATGGAGTTGTCTGCTGGGGGATGTCTTTTATAAGTGGTTTTGTGGTATCCTTTCTTTCTTGGTTGGTCCCTGCATTAACTAATGCTAGATTGCCTGCATTAACTAATGCTGGATTGCCTTCTTTATTGCCATGGTGTGAAGCTTTCTTGGGGCAATAGCGTGAGATATGACCAGTTGTGTCACAGTTATTGCACCTTACTCTGTTTCTGCAATGAGCTTTCTTGTGTCCCTTTGTAAAACAGTTAAAGCATTTGTTGTTCTCTATCAAATCTCTCTGATGGGCGCCGAAGTAGGTAGTACGTTTGGGGGCTGCTGGTTTCCTTCGGCGCACAGTAGTCCATCCGTCCTCTCCTTGCAATAACTCTTTGTTTCTCTGTTCATTAATGGCTGAGTTTTGGTTGTTAGGGTTGGGTTTAGGTTGGTTCTGAACATTGCGAGTAGACTGGGGGTTGGGGGGGGTCGGCTGTTGTTTCCTAAATGGGTGCTGAGGGGTGGCGTACCTTTGCACTACTGCTGCGAATGTTGGTCGGTGGTTTGCAGAGATCGCCTCCCTGAAGGCTCTTGCTTTTGCTAGTTGGAAAGCCATCCTCTCACCAAATTAGAACTCAAATAAAGGTTTAAGTTAAGGATTTGAACTGGAGATAGTGTTAATTTGAGAGATGTTTCTTTCAAGTCGACTTTTTGCGCTGCAGTGAGAGAGTAATTAAAGTGACTGATAGAAGAAAGGTTAGAAGTAGAGCTATATTAGTCAATATAATTTTTAAAATAATTAAATCAAAGGTTAAATAATTAAAAGGGGATAGAAGAAAGAATGTGAAATTTTTATGGGATATTGGATATTATGGTATTTTGACGGATAAATTGGTAATTTTAAAATTTTGAATGGGTACACTGTAAATTTTCCCCAAAAAAAAAAGAGATAAAAAGAACCAAATAAGATGTGAATACCAATTTTCTAACCAAAATTTTTATTATGGAGCATGAATTTTATAAGAGGGCGGTTTGGCAGCATGATTCGGGGATGGTTATCTTTAATACAGAGTTCCAGACATCTCTGGTCTCTCCAGTTGGGTCATTAACAGGAGAAGTCAATACATGGACTCAACCTCCTATTAGTCACTGTACACCAAAGGGTCGGAGCTTCAATAGACTTAGCTGGACACGTTGCTACCGCGTTATTAACTTTAAATGTTTAGACCAAGTCTAGCTGAAATACACATTGCATGAATCGCTTCTGCCACGTGGTTATTGGTCATTAATTTGAGGCGAACTCACCATGAATGAATGATTCTGTAGCCACATATTTTTGGGCCTGGAAAATATGTAGGACCCGTATAAGTCAATCGATTTCATGGCCCATTTTATGCATCAAGTCCGACCTAATATTAAGTTTGAGAAAGGTCTGCCTAAAATCATAAATTAATTCACAAATTTATTTTTTGTTGAGGTGAAATTGGATTTCCAATAGGTAATTTGTTCATGTTATCCCATGGGTACTCCGTCGCGAAAAAAAAAAAGCACAGTTATGACGGTACTCCGTCGCGAAAAGTGCCTCGCGATAAATGTCTACTTTTCGCAACGGAGTACCCTCGCGATAAGTGCCTACTTTGTTGTTGTCACGGTTCACCTAATATTTTTTAACTAAAGATACTTTGTGAAAAAAAAAAAAACATTGATTGTGGAGGTACGTAATATTGCTGAAATTTGGTGCAGATTCTTCTTTTGGTTCTATTGAGTTTGTTTGGTCATATGGGTTTTGTTTTTTACAGTCCACGAGAAATCAATATTTTGTCCACTTTTAACGGTAGAGTAAATTTGCATTGCTAAAGATACATAAAATAATACACAATTTTGTCCAAGACTTTGTTTATGCGATATATAGAAGCAGACTTGTTCTGCTAGTATGGGAAAATATATAGATGTGCAATTGGAAGATCCTTTTTCTTACTGCAGTATAATTGGGGTTTGGATTTCATTCAATTTTTTACTATTTTAGGCTTTTAGCTAAGGTGTGGTCAACATCGATCGGTCGTGGTACTTGGTTCAATTGAACATCATATTTTTTTTTTATTCAATTTTTGATTAATTTTTCCTTTTTTAGTAAGTGTTTGTCGGTCAACACCTCAGCCAATCCAAAAATATCTACTATTATCAGAAATTGAGTAGATCAACTTTTGGGTTGAGTAGCATTTAAATATCAGCGGCACCTTCCACTGCACTTTTAAGATAAAAAAAAAAAAGAGACAGAAAATGCTAGTCTTTTACTGTGTTTGGCAAATGAACAATAATTTTGTATTGATGTGGATTTTTATTGAACCCCCCTCCCCTCAAACCTTTTTATCTATTCAGAAACAACCTATGATTTGTGGAATTGATGAAAGAAAACCAAAACTGACGCTAATTAAGCAAGGGTAGATATCAGTAACTGAATTGATAGGTCAGTTAAAGTGCAAATTGGATGAATTGAATGTTTATCAACCACCAACCAACGATTCCAAAGTCATTTAACAACCAATTGAACAAGACAAGGAATTTCATTTTGTAACCGCACTGGATCCTTAAGCCGTGAGGACTCAAATCCTTTTAGCTTCGGAATTACCATCCTTCTTGTAGCCGAAATTTTTATTAATAGGAAAATTAAAAAAAAATATCGACAACGGCTTAATTAGCAAAATCAGATTACTGCTAATTAACGAAACAATGTGAGAAAAAAAAATAATCTAGGACGTTATAGGTAGTAACGTCCAGAGTGAGGAATGATACTAATTATAATATTTTAGTTTTTAATTTATCCGTACTACCATTAAAGAATTGAGATTCACTTTGAAATATGTCCAATTTGAAATATTACGAGTAACAGGCCTATTACTAATGGACCCAGAATTATTACTTAAAATATGTCCAATTTGAAATATTACAAGTCTAACTTGATGTATAAGTTCAACGCTTCACTGGATGATTTATTTTTTATTTGATGTTGCGAAAAAACTTTTATTTTCAAAGGTTATATATATATGTTTATTTTAAAAAAAATTACTAGTCGTTCTTAACAATAACGTCCACAATTTTATTTTTTTATGTTGTTTCGCTAATAAGAGTGAGGAGTGATTTCAATTAACGGGACACTGTGGTCTATAACGTTTTTCTTAGATATTTTATTTCCAAAAACTGTTTCTCTATATATTGTTTATATTTTTTTTTTAATTTTCCTATTAATAAATTTTTTGGTTCTTGTAGTGTTCTAGCATTGATTCCAAAGAGATTGGAGCTGAAAAGGCTCAGGCCAACGGGAAGAGAAAGGGACGATGACGTGGCGGGATGGGGATGGAGAAGGAGGCGGTGCTGTCCGACCGGCATAGTAACGGATTGCAGCAGCTGAAAAGGCTCAGTCAACCACTCCCTTTTCTCTTTCAGAGGCCTTGCCCGTGATCAGAGCCGTTGATCTGCTCAAGATTGAACAATGACTGTGTGGAAAATGGACGGTGCAATTGGACGATCAATGTAATGGCATGTAGGTACCTCGGTGGACAATGTAATTGGACGATCAAGATTGAGCACGTGATAAAAGGGCGGCACGTACCTCAGTGGACAATGTAATGGCATGGGCTCATGAAGTGAAGTGGGCTATTGCTTTTTGCATCGAAGCCTTGATTGTGGCCCACATCCACCGTATGGTTTTATAAACAATTATTATTACATAAAAACGGAATTTTTAAATAAGCAATTTAAAAGGCGATGAAAGCATTTAAATATTTATGCTAGTGGGAAAAATAAACGTGCAATTGGACGATCAATTTTTTTGTATTGCAGTATAAATGGTGTTTGGGTTTTATTCAATTTTTTTACTATTTTAGCTATGTTGTGGTCAACATCGATCGGTGGTGGTGCTTGGTTCAATTGAACATCATTTTTTTTATTCAATTTTTTTTTTCTCTTTTTTTAGTAAGTGTTTATCGGTCAACCCCTCACCCAATCCAAAAATATCTATTACTTATCTGAAATCGAGTAGATCAATTTTTTGGTTGAGTAGAATTAAAATATCAGCGCCAATCCAAAATAATAAGAACTTGTAATTTTTTTTAAAAACACCTTCCAATGCACTTGTAATATATAGAGAGATTGGCTAAGATTAAAGTGGTAGTTCCTGAGCTACTACCAAGGATTTTTCAAAAAAAAAAAGTGGTAGTTCCTAAGTCTTGATGCTACCAATTTGTTTTTATAATTTTCAAAGTTCAAATAGTATATCTGAATTACTCAACATGCTATCTATATTAAAATGTGTTTGAGGACCAAATTTTATATTTTTTGGAAAATTTTTACTATTTTTATTGAATATTTTGAAATCATTGTTTTTCAGATTTTATTTATTTATTTTCATTATTCAAAACAATGTAAAATTTGGTCTCTATATAGATTTTAATATAGAGAACACGTTGAGCACATCAGATTGATTATTTGAACTTTGAAACCACAAAAACAAATTGGTAGCACGAAGGTCAGGAACTACCACTTTGATCTTAGCCAACCTCTCTCTATATATATAGAAGTTGGCTAATATCAAAACGTTTGTTCCTAGACCGTGGAACAAACGCTTCAGTTTTTAGATTTTAAAAATCCAAATGGTCAATCCAAACCTTTCAACATTTAATCTATAATAAAATGTACTTGGAGACTAAATTTTACATTTTTTGAATTTTTTTTTACTATTTATTAAACCAGTTTTAATATCACATCCACTTTACCCTTCTTCCCAAAACAAGTCATCTTGGTTTATATCTAAAGTACTTTACAAACAAAATATATTTTACATTAATAAATAAATGTTGTTAGATGTTTTTCTCAAATTTTTCTGTAAAATTCTTTAGGGACGCGGTTTATCACAATTGAATGTACGATTATGTACAATTGAATGTTCAAAATATGTTTTACGTTATTTAATGAAAGTAGTTGGATCACATTGCTCCACGGTTTTTCCCAAAAAAAAATTGTAAAATTCTTTACGGACGTGGTTTATCACAATGGAAAATATTGCACTTTGACAAAAAATAAGTGAGAAATGAAAATTTATTTTTATTTTATTCATTTAGGTACCCGAAAAATCCTTACCTGGCAATCCGACCTGAAAAATATTGATTATGAATTGGTTATGAATAGGTACGTTATTTAGTGAAAAATATTTTTATTTGATTAGGTATGGATTTGATTTTTAACCCGCCAAATACAAATTGGTTATGAATTTTAGATATTATATTAGTTAACACCTAGCCCATGTATAATGTAATTTAATTTATATCTTTTCATATTTTTTTGAAGAGCTCTTAATTATATTTTTGATCAAATTATTTTATAAACGATTTATGCTTATGCATCGTTAAATGTATTTATCATTTACTTTTCTTAGAACATTTGTTCATTTTTTATTAAATAATATTGTTATTATTAGTTAAAATATATTCTAAAAGCTCATTTTTCTCTTTTTGAAAGCAAAGCATAGAGAGAGAGAATGTGTGTAAGTGAGAGAGAGAGAAGACATCTCTCCAATGCCTTACTTCACAGTTCACATAGACAATTTTGTTAGAGGTTCACACACAAAATCCACAACCTAAATTTGTATGTGATATTTCTACTCTTTGAATTATTTTGTTTCATTATTTGTATCCAGTGCGGTACAAAAGGGTACCGTTATTAACTTCCAATTACAAGACCAAGTCTATCTGAAATAAACATTGGATGAATCGCTTCAGCCACGTGATTATTGGTCGTTAAAGGCCAAGTCACCATGACTCCATGAATGAATGATTCTCTAGAGATATAACTTGGGCCTAGAAAATATGTAGAACCTGTTCAAGTCTTTCGAATTTACACTCAAATTTATGCCCAAATTTGAGGCCCAATACTTTTGACCCGTATAACCTATTGGGCTGCAATAACTCAGCTTCAGCTGCAGTCAGCAAAATTTTCATCCTTTTCTCCTTTTTGTTCACTTGGATCCCTATATATGTGGAGATTCAAAGATCTGCTCTATTTTGCACCTCTTGACTTGCTTTTAACCCCTTAATTATACATATATCGAGCAAAGCTAGGGTGTGTTGTGCTCACCAATGGATTTGGTGAGCATAACTAAAAAATCTATCATATTGGCTTCAAACGAGACGAATTCAAACTATTGAAACCGATCTACTTTACGAGTGATGCGTGTACATGCAAAATTTTAAAATTTTCGAATTTATTTAGTATAGAGTCAAGCAATAAAAAATTTGACTTTGTACATGCAAAAAAAAATATATATGAAGTTTTACAAGTTATTTTAATGCATGCATTTGTCATCATTTTTTGACCGCTTGACTTTGAACTAAATGAATTCGAAAATTTTAAAATTTTGCATGTACATGCATCACTCTGAAGTAGATTGGTTTTAACAATTTGGATTCATCTCGTTTGAAGTCAATCTGATAGATTTTAGAGTTATGCTCACCAAATCTATTGATGAGCACAACACACTCTAGCTTCACTCTACATATATATCTGAGTGATGCTCCATGTGGTATATAGTTTGAAGGTAATTTTTTTTTCTGTATGTCAATTTTATTATGTCGGTCAATGGCTCCATACAAAAGTATAATTTGCTGAATTATTTTACATCGCCAAAGATTATTTTTGTTAGGTCTTTTATAGGAGTAGTATAGAAAGTATTACTAAATGCTGACTTTTATGGAATGATTTTTTGTTTGGTATCTGATAAGCAGTCTTAATTGTCATGTTGTTACTCTCAGAAATCTTTTTCTTGTTACTTTTCTGGTTCGATACATTCCATGTACTTGTACCATATATATATATATATATATATATATATATATATATATATATATATATATGAGTTGGCTACAGTGCTATGCATAGCATAGAGGGTCTCTGTGTTATGGTTCAATATTTGAGTTTTCAAAATTCTAACGATCGATCCGAACCGTTCAACATGATCTCCATATGAATATGTACTTGTAAACCAAATTGTACATTTTTTAGAATTTTTTTAGATAGATAGAAAAACACTTGATCTGAATGGTACAGAATTTTCAGATCAAGTGATTTTCTACCTATCTAAAAAAATATTAAAAAAATTCTAAAAAATATAAAATTTGGTTTGCAAGTACATATTTATATGAAGATCATGTTGAATGGTTCGGATCGACCGTTTGAATTTTGAAAATTTAAATATTGAGCCGTAGCACGGACACCCTCTATGCTATGCATAGCATATTAGCAATTTGCTATATATATATATTTTTTTCTTTTTGGTACAGGGAGTTTATGTCTATAATTGGTGTAGTGTGTGTGGCATGGGTGTATCAAACTCTTCATCCGGTACCTCTATGGTGTGTACCAAATTAAGTGTTCAGTATATATGGTTTATGTATTTTTTTTGAAGTAATAAAGTTAGTTCGGTAATTATTTTAGTTATGTTTTATTAAAAAAATTCATCATTCCATGTATGAGATGTTGAACCTGTCAAAAAGTTCTTTTGAATCAGAGTTTTGACCAAGTCGACAGCTTTGCTTCTTTTTTCCGCGCAACGAAGTGAAGTTCCTTTCTCCTGTGTCACCCTTTTTTTTTTTTAGGAAAACAAAAAAAAATTATTTCGAGGGAATGATAGCAACACTTTATTAAAGTAATTTCTAAACTTGTCATGTGGCACAGTATCTAAAAACATGATACGAATTATTTAAACCTTTTATTTATCGTCGCCACCTATAAGGCTATATATATATTGTCATCATGAAAAGTTGAAAAGATATAGAATTTCAGATCATGCGATATACTTCAGATCAAATTATAACTAAAATGTTATGGACGGTTCGGATTACAAACATCGGATGAATACTATTAAGTAGTTTTGACCGAAAGATCTTTTGCTAAACACAAGAATAGTAGCGGATACAGCCATTCAAGTCCATATTGATTAGGTAAGGTTTAAATTTTAACCCACCAAGTACATATTGGTTATGAATTTTAGATATTATATTAGTTAACACCCAGCCCGACTACAGATATTTATATTTTTCATAAAGCTTTGAAGAGGTCTTAGTTATATTTGGATATAATTTTTAAAATGAACTATACTTATGCATCATTCAATTTTTTTATCATTTATTTTGCTTACAAATTTTGTTCATTTTTTAATAAATGATATTTTATTGTTAGTTAAAATATATTCGAAATGCTTATTATTTTTCTCCCCCTCAAAGAAAAAGCGTAGAGAGAGAATGTGTAAGTGTGAGAGGGAAGACATATCTCTCCTATGCCTTCACCAAGCGCAAGATCCCTTGCCAAAACAAGAGGCAAAGTAAAGTCTGAAAAGGGAAAAAACATGTTCATCTCTCCTATGCCTTAATTCATGCATGCAATTTAGAGAGGTTTGGAATAATCCACTTGTTCGTCGCCATCAGCTCTTTGAATTAATAAGGTGAGGTTTATTTCCATATAATATGCATGATTACTAATTTAAGGATAGTTTGATGAAAATAAGAAAAATATATGTAGAAATTTTATTTAATAGGTTAAAATGAAAGAGCAACTCATTCGTCAACATGAATTGATCAATTGAAAACATAGACGAAATTTGACAAATATTAATTCCAATGTGTGACTTGTTTGCAGCCCTACATATATAAAACAGCAGCTCAATTAATTTGATCATTCCAATCAGGAGAAGCTGAAGTCCTGAAGCTTTAATTCTTGGTGCCTCTCGACCTACTCCCTGTCTGATCGATCGGCTGCATTCTTCCCTCTCTTTCTCCGTTGAAGAATATTCTCAAGGTATACAATTAAGATACAATTAATGTTTTCAGATCATGTAAATATATACTAACTTTTGTATTTGAATAAAAATGTTATGGACAGTTCAGATTACAACCAACGGACATATATAGTTTAGACGACCGTAAGATAGTTTTGTTGGATATATACATGAATAGTAGCAGATACATTAAATGGAACATTAGGGGCGTACAAGCAACCCGTTTAATTTGCTTGACCCGATTAACCAGACCTGAAAAATAAAAATAGATTTAAATTTTATTGATTTAGGTACATATTAGATTTTAACTAAATGGAAGAAATACATATTGGTTATGATTTAAATTTTATTGACTGTATCATGTAATTTAATTTGTATCTTTGAATAAGTTTTTTTAAGATTTCTGAATTATGTTATGGATCAAATTTATATAAAAAATAAACTATGATTATGCATCATTAAATTTCTTATCTTTTATTTTACTTACAATTTGTGTATAATTTATTATTATATGTATGTTATCTAATAAATTATGTAATTCTTAATGTTAGGAAAAAAAATATAAATATAAATTTTATTTGATTAGATACGGATTGAATGTTAACTAACTCGACAAATACATATTGATTATGGATTTAAAAAATTATTTCGGTTAACACCCAACACGTTTGTATCATATAATTTACTTGTGTATCTTGTAATAAGTTTTTAAAGTGTTAGAATTATTTTGATGACTAAAATAGTTTTTCAAATGAACTATGCTTATGCATCATTGAATTTATTTTATCTTTTATATTACTTGTAAATTTTGTTCATTTTTTATTATATCTATATGTTGTCCAATACATATAATATTCTTCTTGTTAGTTGAATATATTCTAAAAGCTCATTTTCCTCTCAATGGAAGTAAAGTGTAGAGAGAGAGTGTAAGTGTGAGAGGGATGACATCTCTCCTATACCTTACTTCACCAAAGGCTGAATATCACTTGAACAAACTAGAGGCAAAGTAAAGTCTGAATAGGGAAAAGCATATTGATTGCTCTCAAACTAAAAATAAGTTTGTAAGTGCTTGCATTTGAGTCTCTGAAGCACTATTCATGCATTAAATTTAGGGAGAGAGAGAGAGAGGTAGGTAGTTTTGGAATCCACTTGTTTGGCATCATCTCCGTGAATAAGGTGAGGTTTCTTTCATCATATAATATGAATGATGATTACTAATTCAAGGTTTTGATGAAAACAAGTATATCTATAGAATCTTCATTAAAAAATTAACATCTCTTGAAATGAAAGAGCTACATGATAAAAATGTTGATAAATTTGACGAATCCGATCCAAAACTTGTGTACAGCCCTACAAAAACAGAAGCCTGAAGTCTTGAAGCCTTTTTGGTGCCTCCGGACCTACTCAGATCTGCTGCATTTCTTTCTCCGTTGAAGAATTGTCTCTCAAGTCTCAAACACAAGGTACAACTACCTACATCTCACATCTCCTTGCTTTCTTATTCTATCAGTAGATCGTGCATCGGTAGCGAGTAAAATTTTATAGTATATATATGTACCGATTTGAATATGCACCTGCACGCGCACAAACACAATAAGGAAATGTTTAGACACAACACCAGCAAATCAGTATGCTATGTGCTATGTGGTGCCGTGTCGGAGCCATGTTGTGTTTCAACATTCACTATATATTTCCAAAATATAAGGATTAATTAATGAGGTATTTGAACATTTGATGCAAATCTACAAAAAAAAATTGTACTTTTCTTTGAATTTTTATAAACATCCCTCTTTTTTATCATTAATTTCGCATAAATATACTGTAAATATCATCACTGAATTCACCAATTTCTCATTTTATACTTGTAGGTGTGTTTTTCTTAATTCTTTTATCAAAATGTACCAATTGTATTTTACATTGTAATTAATAAATTTATTCGTTATATGTTTTTCTTAATTCTTCTATCAAATTGTTTTTCTTAATTACAGGAGACTATTCGTTATAAGAATAAAAATATCTAATGAAAATGTAATTATCTAATGCAAATAATATTAACAGGAACTAATCTTGATAAAAATAGTAAAGAAAATTGTTTATTTTTTTTTCTTACAAGCGTAGGCACTACACTCACTACTACAAAAATAGTCATTGTACACAGCACATTGTACACGGATTTAGCAATTTTATTAAAAACAGTGTACCAAATATGATTTTTTACTTGTTCAAAATATCTGCACGATTTCTACACGGATAATTAGTTAATAATCAGTGTAGAATTATTAGAGAGAGCTACACGGTTTATTAGAAACCAAAAATCCGTGTGTAAAGAGGTCTGTGTGCAAATAATTGAGAGAGCTACACGGACTTTTAATACAAAGCCGTGTAGGAATATACACACGGATTTTTGATAATATATCCGTGTAGAAATAGTTGAATTGTACACGGATTTATCACTAAATAGCCGTGTATGTTTAGTTGGAGAGCTACACGGATTTATAACTAAATAGCCGTGTATAAAAGTGTAGGGTTTTAATGTCTTCCCCTTCCAGCGCCGTTTTGATCAAGTCTTTTAGTACATCTCTCTGAACTGAGCTGAGCTTTTTCCTATCAGATTTCTGCGAATTGATCTGTTCTAAGCTGAGATCTGAGATAATAAGCGGTATGTACTTCATATTAATTTTCTATGATTGCAATTGATCTGTTCTATGCTTTACTCATGATGTTTAATTAATCAAGTCTTGCGCATGCTTCACAAAAAATGGCATAACTTTTAATCCGTCCGTCGGATCGGGCTGAAATTTTGACATGAGCTCCACAGCCCCAAAACCAAGCTAATTTACTTTCCAGCCCGATCCGACCGTCGGATAGAGATTTTTCGAACTTTCTTTACAATCTCAGAGTTTTTAGGGTCTTTTCGTGCATCATTTACTGTTTTGACTTTGCACGATTAAAGTTTGTGGAATATATGCAGTTTGTGGAAGAGCGTTTTCGACAATTGATATCTACCTTTTATGAAATACTAACTATTATCAAATTATAATTTTGTAGAATGTGACAAAGCAAGAGCATTACACCAAGGATCAGATCGACGATGTTCGGTGCATGTGGGCAAGGTGGTTTACCATGGAATTTTGTAATCCTCGATATGGATTTGCATAGATTTGTAATAAAAATATGTTTCGAATGAATTTATTGCTATATGAATTTTGTATAAATTTAGTATTTGAATTTCTTGCTAATTAATCTGTTTCGAATGAATTTATTGCTATATGGAATTTTGTATAATTTCTGCCGCAAAAAATTGGCTAGCAAAGCTGGAGGCTAGCCCAAAAACAAAATATACAAAAAAAAAAAATAGCTATTATACACGGCTATTTCACAATCGTCCGTGTACGATATAAAAAACAAAAAAAAATTAGCTATTGCACACGGATATTTAACAAATGTCCGTGTATAATAGCTAAGAGAGCTACACGGACATTTAATACAAATCCGTGTGCAATACTAATCATACACGGATATTTTAGAAAAATCCGTGTATGATAGCCATGCTGGAGGCGAAATACAACAAAATGTTAGCTTATTTGTACACGGATTTTTACCAAACGTCCGTGTATAATAGCTAAGAGAGCTACACGGACTTTTAATATAAAGCCGTGTAGAAAGAGTAATCGTACACGGTTAATTAAGGGATATCCGTGTAGCTCGGTACTTGGAGAGCGACACCGGCAGGTCTTTGTACACGGTTAATTAGGGGATATCCGTGTAGAAATCATATAATCACACACGGTTAAATATCCGTGTGTAGTTTCTGACCTATTCATACACCCTGGCTTTAAACACGGCAGGAAATCCGTGTAGCTCTTCCATTAATGTCCGTGTGCAATCTCTTTTTCTGTAGTAGTGACTTCCCTACTCCCCAATTCCCCAACTCTAATCCAGGCCGTACTTTTTTTTTCTTTGTTGAGGAAAGTTGGGAGTCAAACTATTTAACTGGTTTAATATCAACATATCATCCTCCATTCATATTTTGAATCTACAACCTCTCACACAGAGAGCATTGCCTTTGCCACTAGACTAAAGCTTAAGTCCGGCTCTTACATTAATTTCAACTTAGTCTCTATAAGTTCGGAGTAGTATGGACTAGATGAACGACAAAATATGAGAGTATTAGCTACTTTCTAGATGAAATAATTAAGAGGCCAATTCTCAATCCAAAATTAAATACATATTAATTAAGGATTTAAAAAAGTTATTTCAGTTAAAACCCGACACGTTTGCATCATGTAATTAAATTTTGTATCTTTTAATAAATTTTTTAAGTGTTCTAAATTATTTTTTGGATCAAAATAATTTTAAAAATGAACAATGCTTATGCATCATTGAATTTATTCATCTTTTATTTTCCTTCAAATTTTTGTTTATTTATTACTATATCAATATGTTGTCTAATATATAATATTCTTATTGTTAGTTAAAATATATTCTGAAAACTCATTTTCCTCTCCCTGAATAGAGAGAGAGAGTGTGTGTGTGTTCAAGTGTGAGAGAGAAGACATATCTCTAGCTAGGCAGCTACTGCCAGGTTTTTCAAAAAAAAAAAAAAAGAGAGAGAAGACTTCTCTCCTATATATGCCTTACTTCACCATGGGTTGATCCCTTGCACAAACTAGAGGCAAAGTCAAGTCCGAAAAGGGAAAAACATATTGATTGCTCTCAGACTAAAAGGAAGTTTGCAGGTGGTTATAGTTTGTAGGTGGTTATATTTGAAGTCTCTATAGTATTATTATATATTCATTCATGCAATTTAGGGGAAGAGGTTTGGAATCCACTTGCTTGTCGCCATCTTCTTGAATAAGGTGAGGTTTAATTATTTCCATATAATTAATTAATATGCATGCTTACTAATTCTAGATTAGTTTGATGAATTAAAATAATTAAAATGTATAGAAATCTTTAAAAAAAATATAAATATCTATATATAGAAATAAAATAGGACTTATTCGTCAATATGAATTGAATTGAAATTGCAGAAAAAATTTGACCAATTAGATCCATAACTTGTACATGAACAGCCCAACGGAAAACAACAGCTCGCATGACTATAGGAATCTGGAGAACATGAAGTCTTGAAGCCCTCTCAGATTTGCTGCATTTTCTTCTAAGTTGACGAATTGTCTAAAGTCTCAATTAAGGTACATCTCACATCTCCTTGCTTTCTTATTGTAGCATGCTTCTGTGTGAGGAGTTCCTATAATAAATGTTCAATCTTTTCAGATCACACCTGACAAATGAATCAGACGAGATATTTGTTTTTTCCCCTAGGTGAATAATAGAACAAACAATATCCCTGCCGATTTTTTTATTCACGGCATTAAAAAAATTAAAATTTAATCGGTGGCATCATTTCGGAAAAATATTTAAAAATGACATGATTGTAATGATTCATTCCATTATTTCATTGGACACTACTGTTCATCGAGATTTTTTTATTTTTTTTTACTGCAAAAAGGTCAGTCGAAAAGTAAAAATAAATTCAGAAATAATTTTCTTTTTAAATTAAACTTAAATTCAAATTATTTGTCACCGATAATATTTCTTAAAATTTTTAAATTCTATGAAAAAAAATGGCCAGCTCAATGATCTTATTCAAATTTAATGATTTAAGGAATTTAAGGAAATATATTCATATGGGTTGTACAATTGAAGTAACACTTCTTAAGCAATCAGATGTCTATTTAATGAAGAAAAATCAAACAATTTCTCAGTTCATCTCCTTCAAAACTTTTGGGAGTTAAACACGTACTCCTTTTCCTTTGTTTAGTTCGTTTTTGTGTTGCATACAAAATAAGAGTAAGCAAAACTACATTTTGAAACATGGATTTGTTCAAATTCCAATATAGTTGGATCATAGTGCTTCAGCTCTTTAGAGGATAAATTCCAATATAATTGAGTCAGGTCAATATGCTGCGGCCAATTTTATATTTGGTTAATTATTAATCTATGCTGAACTAACAATTTTGGGTAATTATTAATCAAAACTAAGAAAATTGTTTGGTCTACAAAGCCTCCTTTGGCTCAATAACATTTTTAGAAATAGGTAAACAGGTCGTTTATTTTGGCTTAAGTGTTATCTTTGGTCATTTGCAGAGAAGCTTGATATATTGGCCGTAAGCAAAAATGGAGGCAGTTGCTATAAGCACTGCAAAATCTGCATTGAATTCGGTAGTTAAAACAGCAGCAACAGCCATCACAGATGAAATTGGTTTACTGCTAGGGGTGCAAGAAGAGCTTTTTTTCATCAAAGAAGAACTTGAGATGATGCAATCCTTCTTACGGGCTGCCTCAACAGAGAATGTGAAAGGCGATGTCGTGACCACATGGATCAAGCAAGTCCAAGAGTTGGCATTTGATGTGGAGGATTGTCTCCAGGAGGCTTCTGTTTACCTAATGAAAAAAAGTTGCCTTCCTATTATGTTCTCGGTGAAGAAACGGGACCATATTGCAAGAAAAATCCTGGTGCTGAAAACTAGAATTGAGGATGTGAGCAACAGAAACCAGCGGTATAACCTGATTAACAAGGACAATGGTGGCCACGCATAAGATGAGAGCACCTCTACCAGATTGATTGCCAATGTACAATCTTTGCTCGTAGGTCTGGATGAGCCGAAAAGAAGATTGGTTGAGCTTATTTTGAAGGAGGATGGGGAAGTAATATCAGTAGTAGGAATGGGTGGTCTTGGAAAGACCACTCTTGTCAGAGAGGTCTATGGCTGCCAAGAAGTTAGAGACGAGTTCAAGCATTTTGCTTGGGTCACTATCCAACATCCTTTCAACACGGAAGAATTTATAGAAAGCTTGGCCAAGCAAATCCCATCTAATCCGGATGATAATAAGTCGGAGCTGTCACCCAAAAAAACATTAAAAGAAAAGGTAATTGAATATCTGAAGGATAAGAAGTATTTGATTGTACTAGATGACCTGTCGAGTTTGTCAGAATGGGATAAGATAAAAGATGTATTACCTCCAGTCAATGGGAGAAGAATCATAGTAACCACAAGATACAAAAGTCCTCTCGCAGAAACTATAACTTACCCAAGTGAAAATATCTCTAAGATCAAGAAACTTTCAGAAAATGACGCTTTTGATCTATTTTGCAAAGCAGTATGCAAGATTTCAAATTATCGTCTTGTGAGTGATGAGGGTCCCAGTAGCACTGAGATAACCGAAGATGATAGTAAAGTTCAGATTCAAATCTTAACCAACACTATTACTGAGGAAGAGAATAGTGAAGTTCAGAAGCAATCCATAACCGAGGACATGAAGACTGAAGCTGGTTTAATTTTTTTTTTTTTTTTTTTTTTTTTTTTTTGATAAAAGGCATACATGATTCCCATTTCATTTGCATGAAACAAGAGTTAAATTACAATTAGAGGAGATCTAAAGTTCAGTTAAGAGAAACTATGACACTCGGCCACCGAGCAAAAACAAAAGCCCGACGCTTCACCATCCACCAAAAGACCGTAATAGCAAAATAACCTACAAAACCTAAAGCACAGTATTTAAAGCTAAGTAAAGATAACATCCCTATAGAGGGATCTGTACAAACTTCATGTCTCTGCGGCATGGGAGTACTAATCAGCTGCTGCTGCATCGTTGGCCGTATACACGACCAGCTGGTTAACGGTGGGGTCCCACATCCGAAGAGGGATGGCATTGATGTCCTTTGGCAGCCATTCATCAGCCGCTTCCTTAAATCGTTTCTCCATGTTACCTGCCCAATATTCAATAACGGATATGATTAGTAGAATAAGGTTCCTAGCGGATTTTGTTGGACTGTTTTGGAAACATATATCATTTCTATGTTTCCAAATAGTCCAACAAACCGCACTAAACACAGTTAAAAATCCAATTTGATTCACCAAAGGTAGTGTGCCCGAAAAAAGAAAAACGTCCTTACATGATGCCCAAGTATTGAGGTAGTGAGTACTGTTGCCTAGCCAAAACCATATTTGTTGGGCTTGAGGGCATTTAAGAAACAAGTGATTAGTATTTTTCTTTTTTGTACAGAAATGGCATTTAACCCTACCTACCCAACCTCGCTTCCTTAGGTTTTGTTTTGTTAAAATACGATTATGAAGCACCAGCCAAAAGAAAATTCAGATTTTAGGTGGAATTGGTAAATCCCATATGATGGCATATGTATTAGCCTTAATCCCCCAGAAGTTCAATAATTGGTAGATTGATTTAACCGTAAATCTGCCTATAGTATCCCATCTCCAAGCTATTTTGTCGAAACAATGAGTAAATCTAGAGGTACTAATAATGTACAGTAAATCCTGCCATTCCTTAGCTAATAAACCACTTAGGTGTCTTCTAAACTTAATAGCTTGTCCTTGAGAAAGTGCTACTGCTGCTATGTTAATATGTTGAGTAGTGCATATCCTATAAAGTTGAGGGTATCTAGTAGCTAAGGAGCAATTATCATACCAAATGGTATTCCAAAATTCTAATTTGGAATTATTGCTAGGGGTATAGGTTACACTTAGTTTGCCTAAGTTATCCAATTTCATGATCTGGTCCCAAAAAGAAGAAAGGGGAAGGGGGTTATCTATGTAATATTTACTTGTAATCACTGTTTTCCATAAAGCTAAGTATTGAGAGTTATGAAATTTCCACCACCATTTTAATAGTAGTGAGATATTCATTTCTTGTAAATTTAAAACACCTAATCCTCCATTGCATTTAGCCATGCATGCAATAGACCAATTAACTAGCGTATATTTTCTCCTAGTAGTAGTACCTTGCCATAGAAATCTATTTCTAATTGAATTAAGTTTTCTAAGTACTGTTTTGGGGGCTTTATATAATGATAGAGTGTATAATGGAATGGTAGATAATATTGAGTTGATTAAAGTGAGCCTTCCTCCTAAAGTTAGTAGCTGACCCTTCCAGTTTGGTAATCGTTTCTCTATTTTATCGATTAAGAACTGCCAATCTATAATATTGAGTTTACTATCTTTTAAAGGCAATCCTAAATATTGGAAAGGAAACGATCCTAGTTTACATTGAAATGTACTAGCATAAGTATCTCCTACAACATTAATGGGATAAAGTTCTGTTTTGGACAGATTCATTTTGATGCCCGAAAGAGCTTCAAAACTTATCAATCCCCACCATGCTGATGCCACATTTTCATGAGTAGCTTGGAGAAATAAGATTGTGTCATCAGCATAATGGCAATTAGTAATAGCTTTATTGTCTAAGCAAGGGGGACCTAAACCTACAATTCGACGGGCTTGTCTACCTTTATGAAAAATTTTACAAAGTGTATCAGCCGCTAAGATAAAGAGAAAAGGAGACAATGGATCACCTTGCCTTACCCCTCGTCTACAGTAAAAATATGGAGTTAGTTCGCCATTAAAATTTAGGCACGATTGAGAGCTATGTAACCACTCCTTAATCCATCTACACCATTTACTACCAAACCCTCTACTATTAAGTATTTCTAAGATGTAATCCCAATGAATTTTATCGTATGCTTTCTCAAAGTCTATCTTAATCACTACCCCAGCCGTTTGCGTGCATTTACTATGATGAATTAGTTCTTGACTTAGTATGACGTTATCTAGAATATATCTGTTTTTGATGAAGGCTGATTGGCTAGGATCAATAATTTTTGTCATGATAGTTTCTAATCTATTGGTCAGGATTTTGGAGAGAATCTTAAAGCTACAGTTTACGAGACTAATAGGTCTAAATTTGCTAATAATATGTGCATCCTTTTCCTTGGGTATAAGACAAATGATGGACTTATTAATTTTATGGAAGTCAAGGCTATGATTGTAGAAATGGTAGCATAAAGTCATGAGATCAGCTTTAACTAATTCCCAAAAATGTTGGTAAAAAAGAAATGAAAACCCATCAGGTCCAGGAGCTCCTTGAGCTGAGGATGCAAAAATGGCTTCTTTAAGTTCTACTTCTAATATTGGCTGTTCTATAGTAATACGGTCTATATCCGCAACCTTATCAGCGTTATCCCAGAAATCAGATTGTAAATGTGCAAATTTAGTTCCAGGAACACCAAGGAGATTTTTGTAGAATTTAACCGTATGTTGTTTCATCTCACCTAAGTTTGTAGTTGGGACCCCATCAATTTCTAATGAGTTAATACGATTTTTCTTACTCCTATGCGATGCAGTTATGTGAAAGAACTTAGTGTTATGATCCCCGGCCTCTAACCATTGTTGTTTGGATCTACTTTTCCAATACAATTCTTCTTCAAGATAAATTTCATCTAATTGAGATTTTGTTTGAGCCCAATGTAAGTAATCAGCTTCTGTAAAATTAGGGGTTTCCTGCAACTGTTCTAACCTATGCAATTCAGTAATCAGTTTTGTTTTAGTTCTCTTCTTGTCCCCATAAAAGTTCCTAGCCCATCCCTTAATTTTTCGTCTCATAAATTTCAGTTTGTTGTTCCAGCTTTTAGCTACATTAGAATTATTTAGTTTGAATTCATCCCACCATTTGGTTATCAATTCTGAAAATCCCTCTTGTTTAAGCCAAGCTGGGTCAAATTTAAATTGGAAGCTAGGGGGGGGGGGGTAATGATATATTAGTACGAAACAACAAGGGGCAATGATCGGAACCACTTTTTTGTAAATCCCTAATATCACTATGAGGATAGTTTTGTTCCCAAGCTAAAGAGGTGAATATTCGATCTAATAATGCAAACTTTGTCCCACTAGACCAAGTAAATTTGCGGTTGGATAGTGTCTGTTCCAGTAGAGAGTGACGATTGATAAAGTCATTAAATTGTCTACTACTAATACTATCAAAATGAGAACCAGATTTATCAGCCTTACATCTTAGTACATTAAAATCCCCACACAGAACCCAAAGGGCTATATGTGGCTGTCTAATCTGATCTAAAGAGGACAGAAATTCAGGTTTAAGATGTCTAAGGACTGGACCGTAGACAGTAGTGAATTGCCAAATGTTGGAGTCTAATTTATTTTCTAAAGTCACATCTAAATAGTATCGATGTAGGTTGTAAGATAAAACTTTCACTTTGTTACTATCGCAACCAAAGAGTATTCCTCCAGAGTTTCCTATAGATGGTACCCATTGCCATACATCTAGTCTAGGAGAAATTTGTTTTAATATTCTAAGGGTAAAGTCTTCTTTCTTAGATTCTTGTAAAGCAAGTATATCTATCGAATTATCCTTAACTAAATCATGTAAAATCTGCCTCTTCCTACTTGAGTTTAAACCTCTACAGTTCCAATTTAATATATTCATGGATCATAGTTGTCACCCTTAGTTACTAAGAGAGCAGTAGAGTCTAGCTGTTCCAATGTAAGTCTGAAAGGGGAAGACCTAAGTTTTGATTCTGTCATGATATGTTTGATGACAACTTCAAAATGATCTCTATCTAATTGCTGTAAAGCAGCTATTATTTTAATCTGATCATGATGGTCATTACCTAATTGAATTTGATAAACTCTAAACAAGTCACTAATTTGTTCTACAGTTAATCTAAGATAAGGAAAGTTGTTAACAAGAGGATTACCTGCTGAGCTACTTGTACCTTCAGTTTTATCTCTTATCCTTTTTAATGCACGGCCCATAGTAGAAGGGGGAGCATCTTGCATTTGTACCCTCAGACTTTGCCGAACCGCGACTTGTCGGCTAGAGGTAGCCGTATTAGTAACCGCAGGCGTGGTAATCAAGGGTTGTTCAGGATGATCAGAAACATCAGAAACGACTATGACTCCTTCAACAGGTTTGAATTTAGGAGTTGAACTGCGAAGGCGAGCAGCTAGTCCAGTTTTTGTTGCGCCAGTCCAAACTGCCTTTTTCTTCACTGAAAAATGGCTGTTTCTACCACCTGTAGATCGGGTTTTGTGGTTGGTTTTGGCAGATGACCTTTGGAGAAGATGAGAGAATTTAGAGCTGAGGGGTTCATCTTCAGAGTCACTGTTGTGTTGAGCCTGAGGAGTAGATGGTTGGGAGAGGGCAGCAAGAGTAAGGGAAGGGAGGGAGAGGGACATGGTGCGTTTACCTGGTTTAGTACCAGTTCCTTTGGGGGCTGTTTTGGAGCCTGATCCACTAGATTTACCAGACCCGCCAGGTTTGCTACTGGATCCAGCAGTACCTCCCAACCCCAAAATCCTCTTACCTGAGCCAGCCGAGCCATCATCTTCATCTCGCTTGCGTGCTAGCCCAGAGTTAGGCCGACAAGTGGCAGGAGGGGTACCTCTGACAGGGGAGACTGAGTCAGTCCCAGTGTCCATCTGATTGTTGGAAGCCTCCTCAACATTTTGTGGTCCAGTCTCAGAATGAACTCCTACCGCAACAACATCACCCGATAACTCATGAATCAAAAGATCTTCCTCTTCTTCTACTGGTGGCAATCCAAATTCGGTGCCATTGGGATAGGGACGCCCGTTCAATCGAGCAGTCCAAGCGTGCACACTCTCAGTTTTGGCAGATTAGATTTCAATATGAAGATCGAATACTCGAATTTTGCCAGAAGGATTAAGGTATTCAACGTAGTGAATAGGTGGGATCAATCGGACATCGCATACTCCTAACTTGATTCTTGCAAACCTCCAATCATATCTTCCTCCCGTCCTGGGATCTATTTCGAGGATATGAGCCCCCATGGGAGTGAAAACCTTCTCAACCTCCGGCCAAGACCAGTGGGTCTTAGGAAACCCAGAGATACGCACCCAGATCGGAGTGAGATCCAGGCCGTCGTGAAAGTCTGGTTCCCAAGCAAGCACCGGGAATTCGACACCTTCAAGAGTAAGCGACCCCCGAGCAGCCACCGAGTTCAGCCATGCCGTTGACGGAGCTTTGATCAGATACTGCCACTCAGTGTAGATCGTAGCTATCCAGCGATGATTGCGGGTGTGCTTGAACTTCTGAGCCTGGGTCTTCTCTATTCGGCTCGGACCCCATCCCCCTATATCATCTAGGATGAAACTCTGAGCGAATTCCTTTTCGATCTGCTCAGATTCACGAGACGGCAGTAATGTAACGATTGGGGTTCGGAGAGGGGCAGCCATGGTGATCGGTCTGGTTCTCTGAGGTTTGAGAGCGTTGCGGCGAGTTCTAGGGTTTTCAAGGGGTTTCGGGGGAGGTGTATTCGGGAAAAACGAATCAGCGCTCTTACAAACTTTGGATGTATGCCCGATTTTGTTACAGATAAAACAAATACGCCCGTTTCGGCAATCAAGTGCCAAATGGCCTGCGGATCCGCATCTGAAACAGATCGGGTTCTTCGGTGTTGATCGAGCTCGCAATTCACTGATTTTGTGATTTATCAACTCTGATTTCGTCTCCTGGTGCTGCCTAAATTGGAATTGTGGTTTAGGCTTCCAAGCTTGAGGCCTATTAGCCACCTCTTTGTAACTCGGCCCATTGGGTTTCGCCATTAATGGCGGAGAGGGCTTCTCGAGGCCTATTAGCTGTTTATACTTCTCACGAATTCGAACCATTTGAAGCTGAGCGACATGCGACATGGTGCTAATCTGTTACTCTTTTTTCTTTTTTTTTCTTTTTTTTTTTTCTTTTTTCTTGTTTTTTTTTTCTTTTTTGTGATTTTCTAATCTCTCTTTTTTTCTCTCAGAATCGCTTTTACAATCGCCTCCTCCAGTCGCTCTCTTTTTTCTCAATTACTAATTTGTTCGAAACTCCAGAAAAATATTAGTGTTGTAGAAAGAAATACAGTGCTCTCTTACTTTTGGTAATATAGCTGGATTGTAATGCAAAGTGAATTCTGAATTGCAATGTGGTTTATTTTGCTATTGTTGTTTGGAGGGAGAGAGAGAAATGGAGAGAGAGAGAGTCAGGTACCAACTGGAACAAAAAGAATCCGTTCTGAAGCTGGTTTAATTATAAAGAGTTGCGGTCGGTTACCACTTGCCATTGTAACTATTGGCAGTTATCTGGCAACAAAACCTAAAACAAGTGTTGAATGGAAGACAATGCTGACCATCATAGTTCAGAGCTTACCAATAACCCGGAGCTAGGGGTGGTGAAGACTGTTCTTACTTCAAGTTATGATGGCATGCCATACCATCTCAAGCCATGTTTATTGTATTTAAGTGTTTTTCATAACCATAAGGAAATAAGGCGATCAAGGATAATAAGGCGATGGATGGCTGATGGATATGTAATGGCAGACCGTAAAAAGACGGCAGAGGAGGTAGGAAAGGGCTATTTCTATGATCTCATGGGCAGAAGTTTGATTCAACCATCACAAATGAGCACAATTATCAATGGATACGTTAAAAGATGTAACATTCATGACATCATGTATGAATTGATTCTTGCAAAGGCTGAGGATGAGAATATGGTGTCAGTGCTTGAAGATGAAAACCTCATAACCATGACAGATAAGGTGAGGCACCTTGTAATTGCAGGTGGACCATACACAGGGGACAAATTCCTAGAAAGAGTGAAGTTGTCCCACATGCGATCCTTATCCATCTTTGGAAAGGTGGGAGACTACCTGAGATATCCTAGAATGAAGTTGGTAAGAGTGCTAGATCTAGAAGGTACTTTAAATTTGAATGACGGAGACCTGAGGAGCATTGGCAAGCTCCGTCACTTAAAGTACCTTGGTCTTAGGGGGACAAAAATAACCAAACTCCCGAATTCATTGGGAAAACTTAGTGAACTTGAGACCCTTGATATTAGAAACACAAATGTACTCCTACTACCAACAGTTCTTACTAAGCTTCACAAGCTAAGCTATCTACGTGCAGGATCAGTTCGCCATATTGATTACCCAACACCAATAGTAGAGTTCCTTGGTCATATATATAGTTGCACTGAGAATTGGCAAGAAAAGGTCATTGATAAATGTTTGCCAACAATTAAAGAAATAGCACGTTCTGTTTCAGAAGGTGTTAGAGTCTTCTGTTTGTTTTGTTGTTTATGTCCTATTATTCCTTTTGCGTTGTTAGAAATGTTTGAGGAAGATATAGCTGAAAACCGTTTTTTAGGTGGGGTGAGGGTTCCACGAGGAATAGGTAAATTACTGTCCCTAAATATTTTTGGCATGATTGATATTGGTGGGAGCAAGAGTTTAGCAAGGGAGATACAGAATCTTACCAACCTACGTAAGTTGGCAGTGACTAATTTCAGGGAGGAGAATGGGAAAACATTAGCAAAGGTGATTGATGGGCTTAAGCACTTAAGGTCGTTAGTCCTTCAAGTAGAAGATAATTTAGGGCTCAAGTGTTGCTTAGAATCTGTATCCTCCCCACCCAAGTATCTTCAAAGCCTGAAGTTAGTTGGCCGTATTGGCAAATTACCTGATTGGATCAGTTCCCTTGAGAATTTGGAGAAGATACATTTGAAACGCACTTACCTGACGAAAGATATTAAAGCCATTGAAAAGCTTCCCAACGTGAAGATTCTCTATTTGTTCGAGGGCTCGTTTAAAGTAGATGTGAAGGAACTATGCTTTGGCGAGGGTACATTTCCAATGCTGCAAGTAATGATTCTTGACAGATTATATGGGTTAGAATGGGTGTCAATTAAAAAAACAGCCTTGAAAAGACTTGAGCAGTTAAAGATCAGTTGTTGCTTCTCTATTGGAAAGGGTGGGGTGTCGGGGTTGGACTTTCTTGTACAACTCAAAGAGATGGAGGTGATTGTCATTTTTTGTAATAAAGATCAGTTTGTGAGCAACTTGCAGGAGAAACTCTCGATGCATCCAAATAAACCCATCCTGAGGGTGACTAAATAGTGAAGCTCGAGTGGTTATAATGCTGCGGTATTGGTTATAATAAGCGTTTGTTTATTCCTCAAGCGGTGTAAAATGTCGAGTTTGGAATTTAAGGGAACTGTTGTTATTATTTTCTTCATTTTATTTTTCATAATGTATTTTATTTCTCTTTTGTTGGTGTGTAATAAATTGACCTGCTATTTCTTTAATTATGTTGCTATTATGCGGCAATCAGTAATAATTTGTCTTATATATGTTGCACTTTCGTTGTACTTTTCATTTTACCTCTATGAAGAAACAAAAATATTATTTGATTGAGATATGATAATTTTCTTATTTCTCTATAGCCTTTTGAAGTAGGAAAATATGCTGATTTTCATATTTCTTTCTGGCCTTTAATTTGTTCTGATATATTTCTTTGAAAACCTGAAATTTAGTCAAAGATATGGCAATTTCAGAAAAAATTTGGAGGCACCATACTATCTAAAATTGATTGTTTAACGAAAAACGGAGAACAATCAAAATCCAACACTGACGAATTTCTATATTAAATCAATGTCTGAATGGCGATTTTACTGAAATTTTTATTCATAGGAAAAAAAAATATTAAAAATAAGAAACGTTGTGGGGAAAATTTAATAATGGGAAGGCGGTCACGGGCCATGGCGTCGTTGCGGGACGCCATGGCACATCTCAACACCGTGAAAAAAAAAAAATTCCGAAATGGGACACCATGGCATCTCAACATCAGAAAAAGAAAAAAAAAAGGAAAAAAAAGGAAAGTGGGATGCCATGGCATCTCAACACCGGAAAAAAGAAAAAAAGAAAAGAAAAGAAAGTGGGATGCCACAGATTGACAACTTCACTCAGGTTTCGTTTCTTTGGTTGGGCTGGGCAATGGCGGCCCATTCTTTTTTCTTTTTTCCGGTGTTGAGATGTCATGGCATCGCACTTAGAATTTTTTTTTTGTTTTTTTTTTCGTGGTGTTGAAATGTACCATGGCGTCCCACACGGATGCCATGGGTCGTTACTGCCTTCCTATTTTTAAATTTCCCGCATGACATTTCCTATTTTTAATATTTTTTTATTTTCTTATGAATAAAAATTTCGGGCGATTTTACCTCCCAATAAATATCTTTTGCTACAAATAATAAATACAAACATGTCAAAACCTAATTAGCTCTAATAGAGAATGATACTCTGTTGGTCTGTACTCAATAATAAAAACTTAAAGGAAGCTAATCACTAAAAAAAAAAAAGATGGAAAAAAATTTGAAAAATAAAGGGGTTAGGCAAAGAAGATAAAAAAAAGGACAAATTACAGTATTCTTGTAATCCTCACCATACATTCCTTAGAATGTTGTGTTATATGCAAAAGTAAATAAAAAACAAATAAATAAACTACAAATTTAGTGGGAGGATGACTTCAACAATTAATAAAATGAGAGATGAAAAGTACAAATTAAGTTGTAAATAGCAATTTTCTAACAAAAGAAACTTTACGGAGCAGCGACTTTCTTTTTATTTTCCCTTGAGTATTAGAAACAGAGGCGAGAGGAAAGGAGATGAGGGGCGATTTGGTGGCTTGCTTCGGAGATGGTTATCCAGTTTCCACACATATCTCTCAGATGAGTCATTACAAGCAGAAATTAATACAAGGACTCCACCTGTTATTAGTGTTTTTTTCAAGGTCAACCTGCAATTAGTTACTGTACACCAAATGGTTAGGCCTACAATTGACATACATAGCTTGTCTGATGATTTATTTATTTGATGACTTAATTTCTTTACTGTCATTTATCTGTAAAAGTGTAAATCTATTACTATTTGGTTTGCACGACATCGCCTTTGTTTTTTATTTTTTAATTATTATTTGGACAGAAAATTTTGTTAGAGTTGCACACACAAAATCCACAAACCTAATTCATTATATGTGATATTTGTACTTTTTAAATTATTTTTTTCATTATTTCTATTTCTAAGTTTGGTAATTAATTACGAGTAAACTAAGTACTAGTGATATTCTCAATGCGACCGTTATTAACTTTAAATATTAGACCAAGTCTATCTGAATTTTACATTGCATGAGCCACCTGGTTAATGGTCGTTAATTCTGAACCCATATTTTGGACCTACAAAGACCCGTATTAAGTCTTTCTGCTTGAGGCCCAAATTTATGCATCAAGTCGGACCTTCTAGAAAGGTCATCATAAAATTACCAATTAAATCGCAATTTATTTGGACTTTTTAATATAATTTCTAATTCAACGTGAGAAATTTTTTTTTGCAATTTCTGAGATTTATGAAGATTTTAAAATTAGCAAGATTTTATTTTGAAAAAAATAATTTTATAATTCTCACGTTGTCAAAACAATGAATTTTCATTCGCTAATTGTAAATTTCTAATTACATATGGAACTTTCAATTGTAATTTCTAGTCAATGTAATAATTATTAATTAATTTTTCAAAGGAAGTTGTTCTAAGTTGATTTCCTTTATTTTTATGACACCTGTATTTAATTTCATTTTAATTTCACTGCCGAAATAGTTTAATAGGTTTGGTTATAATTATTTGGTGGTTGAGGTCAAATGGGATTTCCAGTAGGTTATCTAGTCATGTTGTCCCACGCTTCACCTAATAATTTTTAACTACAGATAATTTGTTAATAAAAAAATTTATCGTTGGTGGTTGAGTTTGTTTGCTGATTTTGGCTTAGTATATTTACAGTGCACGAGAAATAATTTTTTCTTTCACTTTTATCACCAAGAGTAAATTTGCATTACAAAAGAAATATTTATTTTTGTAAGCTTCTTGTGATTTATTTGCGTGAAACCTTCCGAAATACACATTTTTGTACAAGGTTTTGAATATGCCTCATTTGTTCTTTGAATTTTGTATAATTGTCTTTTTATTTTAGTAGATATAATTGTCTTTTTCACCTTGTATGCTAATGCAAAGAAATTCAAACTCTGGCGATAAATTTATTCTGTTCAGGGCGTTTGTTGTTAGAAGAATGGCATTATTATAATTTTCTTTTGTTATTATTCAGCCATAAAGTTGCTGCAAATTGTGAGAATTGGATTATGCGATTCATAAATTTAATTTTTTTTCCAATTCTTTCATTCTCTTTGTCTCAATTCTGTCTTAAATTTTCTAAATTCTTGCTATTTAGCGTTAATTGAAGAACCGTTTCAGATAAGAAAGAAAGAGAATTATTTGTGAACAGGATCCACTCAAATCAGTCTTCCTGTGTCTTTCCTATCAATTTGGGAATGAAAGGAATGCACCAGCTTCTTCCTTAATTCTCTCATTTCTGGATATTATACAAGATGAGGAAAGACTAGCCGCCCGGGAAATTAAGCTAGGGCCGTCACTTTGAAGATAGTAAGATAACTAGGTCAGTCATGATTTTTTGTTTTTTTTATGCATTTTAATTATTGCTTATTTGTTACTGGATAATATCTGACCTTGATTACATAACCAGCTTTGGCTTGAACAGTTAATTTACTGAAAGGAATGCACCAGCTTCTTCCTCTCCGATAGTTATCAATCGCTCGCCCGCCCGGGAAAGCTAGGGCCGTAACTTTGAAGATAGTAAGATAACTAGGTCAGCCATGAATTTTTTTTTATGCATTTTAGTTATGACTTATTTGTTACTAGATAATATCCTTGGTGACCTTGATTACGTGAACTAGTCTCGCTTTGGCTTGAACAGTTAATTTAGTGAAAGGAATGCACCAGCTTCTTCCTCTCCGGTAGAAAATTGCACTTCTCCCTTCTCTCGATATTATAGAAGATATATATACCGAAAGAGTAGTTAGTTATCAGCTGCCCGCCCGCCCGGGACGTGACCTTGAAGATAGTAGATAACAAGGTCCGTCATGATATAAAATTTTATTTTATGCATTACTATTTTTACTTATTTGTTACTAAATAATATACTTAATGATCTTTATTAATTACATCAACTAGTCTCGCTTTGGCTTGGAGAATTAATTATCTTACGCGGTGTTCAATTAATTAATTATTTTTAAGAATACCGCCGATTGTAATTAATATGAACATAAAATAAAAACTTATTTTTATGTTGGCACTAATATTAAAGAAAACTCGTGCGTTCCACCTCAGACCGGATTAGTCCGGATCCTGATCGGACGACCGAGATGCATTAATTCAAATTCTAGAGTTACTATTTGATACTATTTCGTCAATTTAAATAGCCAACCGTAAAAAATTTGATACAAATTTTGAGATAAACTTGATAATTGACATATCTCACGTGAGATGCACTTCCCTCAAAATCCAGTATGACCGGATTTGATACTAGTGGACAATATCAACAACCAGATCAAGGGTTTATTCATTTGTGACGGAATTACGTACACGGGATGAGATTTGACGAAGATGAGAATTCATTTTAAAATAAATGGAAATCCATGTGCACGAATACGCACGTGATTAATTATGAGAATGATTTGAAATTAGTGTTCAGTTGTATCATAGAATTAGTTGTGAAAAATCTTAATTTATTTTAAAAATATGTATTTCTAATAAATTTCTATCCTATTTAAAATAAAAAGATCACGTAAGGCTGAATATAAATTTTGAGATGCAGCAAAATTTAGTCTTAGTATTTAAGTTATGATCGATTTAAATATTTATTTGCTGATATGTTTTATGCACAAAATATATAGCAAAAAAAAAATTTGGACATTTATATAGTAAAGAGAAAATTAATTTAGATTAAAATAGTTGATACAAAAACAAATTTTTTTGTAATAAAACTTCTAAAATTTATGTCATCACGAAGTAAAAAAATAAAATATTTCATTGTAAAATCTGTGAAAATTTGAATGACATAAATTTATGTCGGCCTAGAATCATTCAAGAAAATTATTTTATATAAAACTAGTCCCACAAATGCTGTAAAAAAAAAAAAAAAAAAGCTGGTGTCCAAACTGAATCCCGGTGTAGTCCGGCCCAAATGGAATCGGTGGCGAGAGAGACAAACTCAAATCACAATCTAAGAATTGACGTGCTTTACACCTCAAAATCTAAGAATTGTTCCGGCCCAAATGGAATCAGTGGCGAGAGAAAAAAATTCAATTCACACGGTTGCTAAGAGCCTAAGAGAAACATTTCTGTTTGAATGTTTGCATCAAACAAACTCGATACGTTCTGTGTATGGTTTGGAACAATCATCCACGGACTTTTATAGTCGTTTGTGTGTAATTCTACATTAAAACACACACAAATGCGTTCAATATACCTGTGTGTATTTTGAAACAATCATACACAGATTTACATATATGTGTCATTGTGTGATGGGGCCATGTACTAAAAGACTCACTAAGCCGAGTACTAAGCCCAGGTAACAAGACTAAATAGCAGGCCCGTTCGAGTCGTCCGCATGAGACTCGAACCGTCTTACTGAGACAGGTGAGTTCGAGTCGTCCATAAAAGACTCGAACCGCCTTGCCAGCCCATGAGCCAAGCCCGTTGAGTCATCCGTACCACACTCGAACTGACTTACTAGCCTGAGGGGAATCCCATACGGGACGACCGTACAAGATCAAAACCAACCTATAGGACTATAAATACTCCGAAGTTCACTGAGTTCGGGGACCACAATTCAGAAAGGGACGGTACATGAAGGGATAGAGTTACGTACATACCTGTTGGATCTACCCTTAGTTCTTGCATGGACACGTAATAAATACACACCTAATCCTATAACCTCTCTCAAGTTAGGACGTGCTTAGACACACTGCGACTTAATCTCTTTGGATTTAGAACATATCAGTGTCTAAACAATAATCATACACGGATGTTTCATTTTCGCCCAACCCGCCATCTTAATTTACACTGATTTTATAAAAACTCGTCGAATCTGTGCGCGACTAGTCCTTTGTGATTAGCCTTTTTGTAATGGTGGATATCATTTCGATTCAGGTAATCTTGTATTTGGATATTTATTGTAATTTAAGAAATTCGTAATTCCGTAATAGATCAACATGGATTAAATTCTGTGTACATGTATATATAACGTGAGTGTATAACATGAGTGTGCATACCCAATTAAGAAATAATTTAATATTTTTAATACATATATTTTATTATAGATATAAATTTTGCTAACCATTTTGCAAATTTTTATAATACATATAATTTATTATCTTGTATCTTGTATATATTTGGATACTTCTAAACGATTGGAATAATAAATTCAGAAAATTGTTAGTAAAATTTGTAAAATATATTTGATTATAATTCCTTTTGGATAATTCATAAAATTTGTTAAATGTTGATCTTGATCTATTCATAATTTGAAAATATGTTTCAAAAAAAAAAACGAAAATGTTCGGGAATCAAACTATTATATGCTTATTAATGGAGGCTACTAGGTGTGAAATAAACCATGGTTTTGGTCATAGAAGGCAAAATCTGCCGATTCGAGTCGATTTTGGGCCGATTTACGCGGAGAGCTAGTTTTAGGGAAAAAACCGGGTCAAACAGTGTTGAATCGGTCGATTCGTCCGATTCTGCACCGATTCCAGACATAGTTACTTGGTTTAGACCGATTTATTCTGTTTTCAGTCTGATATTTTCTTTTTCTCGGCGGAGATGGGATGTCGCGAGAGAGGAGATCGCTAGGTTTTGAACGAAGGAGAAGAAACAGATTTGGGCAAGGGACAGGAGTAGGCTGACAAATTGGGGCCTACGGTTCAGTGAAACATAACGGCCAGAGAGGTGGGGCCCGTTAGTCAGTTTAAATGAGAAACATAACAATGGCTTAGTCAAAACTCGCACAAACTTGTCCCAACAAATCTTAAATTGGTATACGGAAATTTTTAAATTAATCGGACGGTTCCAATTAGTCATCCGACAGATTTTGATCCGATGTATATGAACGCCCCCTTCTTCAATCAGTGATAGCCTAGTATCTCGGTCAGAAGTTTAAGTAGGCTTTGGGTATGCCCAAACGTACTAGAACTTGTAATATTAAAGAAATATTTAATTTAACAATATTAAATTATAAAATTTCGGTTAAAATCCGACACATTTGTATCATTTCATTTAATTTTGTATCTTTTAATAAATTTTTTGAAGTGTTATAAATTATATATGTTTTGAATCAAAATAATTTTAAAAAAATGAACAATGCTTATTCATCATTGAATTTATTTAATTATCTTTTATATTACTTGAAAATTTTGTTCATTTTTTATGATATCAATATGTTGTCTAATAAATACAATATTCTTCCTGTAGAGAGAGAGTGTGTGAAAGTGTGAGAGAGAAGACATCTCTCCTATGCCTTACTTCCCCAAAGGCTTATCCCTTGTAGGGGTGTTCGTCGGGGTCCGATTTAATTGGTATTAAACCGAACCGAGAAAGTTTGGTTTCAACGGTTTGTTTTTTCAACATGTTTAATAGTTCAGTTCGGTTCAGTTTAGAAATTATAAAACTGGTTAGACCGAACTGACTGAAATTCTTAAACACATCCCCCATCTGAACCAAACATTTAGAAAAATTCAAAAATCATGACATAATATATATTAGGCTAACTTGACCAATTACTCTTGTTTTTTTTTCTTACCCCGTCCTAAGGCCTTACCAAGTCGTTCCATGATATTAGGCTAAAGATTGAAAATAAGGCCATTATCAACATGCTTGTTCCATTGAAAATAAATACACCCAAACATAAAAGAAAAAATAACTTGTTCTCAACGAATTTTGTTTGTAAAAAATATATGAAAAGACAAAATTCATATATTCAAGAGAAGCAAGACTAAATTATCACAAAGTGCTGCCAAGCCAAGCAATCAATTCAAAAATTAGCAAGCAATTCATAGTTTGGAAAAAGATTCGAAGCCCTCATGCCATCACAAGGCATCACAGAGATAAAGGAAACAAAAAGGACATAGGAAATTTACCTCTGCCGCTACCGTCCAGCGTCTCGTTTATCTCTGCCGCTACCGTCTCTCCTCGCTACAGCCTCGTGTATCTTTGGCCACCCTTACCAGTAGAATTACATCATAGTCTGACAATTACATGAAAACAAAAATTTGTCAAAAAAAAATTGTATATTTGGTTCAAATAACTATGATGTTCTTAGGATCTTTAGGTTTAAATAACTGTGATGTTCTTAGGTACACTAGAATTTTTATATGATTTTTAGAGCATTTTAACTATTTTATTTTGGGCTTTGAGTAAGCTAATGTGTAGTGCTCATGTTTTACTGACAACAAAATTTGTACATAATATATCTCATATACATGTGTGAGAATCAACTGTTTTTTAAATACAAAAAAATAACAAAGAGAGACATGCTTTTCTTCATCCAATCTTTTTCAGAAAAAATTAGAGACATGCTTTTCTTTATCCAATCCAATGCGTTTAAATATTTTTAACGGTTCAAATTTTGAAGAGAAACAAAAAAACAGTAGATTTAATCTCCCAGTCTAATTTAGACTGGTAAAAACCATTTAAACGATTGAGATGAAGAAGATTTGGTTGCCATTTACATCTGTGTTTAAAGGTGATGACATAAAAAGAATTGGACGGAAAAGCAAAACCAACACCAATTGACTCACAAATATTTGAGCTACAGCTACGTATATATATAATAAAGCTTCTAAAATGAATTTTGCGAACAACAAAGAAGAATTGAAATACTTTAAAATAACTGATAGCAAAAACTGCTTCCAATAGCTGCTGCTGTTACATAATGAATCAACTTGATGTTTCTACTGGCTACTGCTCTTCTTCCTCTTTGGAGAAATTAACAAAATACCTAACACTACTATACTGATAACCATAAGAAACCAATGAATTTCTAAATTTTCTAATGTCAGAACAACCCTGCCCTTTTGCCCCTATAATTTTGTTTGAATTTAGATTATGGTATTTCTAGAGGAAGAGAGCTTGACTTTCTGATTCTCTCTCACAATATACACCAAGTATATCTTTTGTCTCTCTGTACACATTCTGCTCGTTTACTCCCACAAAGTATATCTTTTGGTTGCTCAAAGTTACGGATTTTGATTTTAGGGGTATTAATGATTAATGGATTTATTTCTAAAACAAAGTATTATATCTTAAATTCAATCTTTAAGAATGTTAATTTGACCAACATTGGTACCAGAACAGTACTATCTTTCACGTCAGTACCGAACAGTGGTACCAGTACCTAACTTGACCAATTACTCTTATTTCGACTTGTAGACAGCAATTTGTACCGAACAGTGGTACCACTACTCTTATTTTGACTTGTAGACAGCAATTTGTACCTTGATAGTATGAACTTTTACTTTAGAAATTAAATTTGCAGCATACCGTGACATTCATAATAAATAAGAAGACTAGCTAACAATGTTTCAAATAACAGTTAATGTAAGCACCGTAGTAAAAGAGAAGCTGTCGTCTATTTAAAACAAATTGGTATACCCTTGTTTATACCTTAATCTTTATCTTAAAAATACATCTCCATTTTCATTGCCCCAGAATCACAGATGTTCATATACACTTGTTTAAACGGTCAAGAACCAAGAATCACTGAATCAACGGAAAAAAAACAAGAACCAACGGAATCACGAAAAAAACAAGAACCAACGGAATCACTGAATCAACGGAACCAACAAGAATCACTGAATCACAGATTTTCATTACCTTAATCTTTATGGGCTTAATAGATTTCCTATTTCTCCACTGCCACACGAAAAAAAAAAAGAACCAACGGAAAAAAAAATTAGCAAAAAACCTAATTAGCAAAACCAGCAGAAATCCCAACAATCACTGAATCCATCTTCCGATCTGGCTCTCTATGCTCCCCATCCACTAATTTCTAAACTTGCTAACAAAAAGGAGATCGGGAAAGAAGATATACCTTCCACCGTTGTCGTCTCTCCGCTGCTACCGGCTCGTGTGAGATCTCTATCTACTCCTTGTTACACTTGTTGCACTGAGAAGACAGTCTTGGCGTTGATTTCGACAATTTTGCTGCAGAGAGTCGGAGATCTGCGCCGGCGAGATTTTCTGTTGGAAAGAGTATTCTCTGTGGAAGATGGAGAGAGAAAGAGCAGTTTGAGAAATGAATAAAAAAAGACATCAAAGTATATTTTTTATTTGTTTCGCTAACCCCAGCGTCTCCAAATTCGCTAAACCATCTCTTGGTTGGAATAGCGGAACAGCGCTGTTCTCACGCTGTTCTCATTTCCTATTTTACGTTTGGATCACAGTTTTTAAAGAATAGCGGAGCTATTCTTGGGTTAGAGCTATTCCAACCCAATCCAAACGCACCCTAAAATATTAACATCTATTGAACTGAAAGAGATACATGTTGGTCAAAATAAATTGAATAAAAAAATTAAATGTTGATAAAATTTGACCAATTTGATCCGTAACTTGTGTACAGCCCTACAAAGACAGAAGTCTTCTTGGTGCCTCCAGAGCTAGCTACTCCCTTTCAGATCTACTGAATTCTTTCTGCTTTGAAGAATTGTCTCAAGTCTCAAATACAAGGTATACTAACTTATTTTGTACATCTCACACCTCCTTGCTTTCTTCTCCTACTAGCGTGCTTCTATGTGAGGATTCGCTATGAGACAAAGGTCATATTGATTTCTCCTACTAGCGTGCTTCTAGCGGTGTACACAAACAACCCGTTTAATTTGCATATTGATTTCTCTCAGAGTAAAAATAAGTTTGTAAGTGCTTAAATTTGAGTCTCTGAATTGGTACTATTCATTCATGAAATTTAGGGGGAGAGATAGCTAGGTAGTTTTGGAATCCACTTGTTTGTCGCCATCTCCTTCAATAAAGGTGAGGTTTATTTTCATATAATATTATTGATTACCAATTCAACGTTTTGATGAAAACAAGTATATGTATAGAAATATTTTTTAAAAAATTAGCATCTATAAAAATGAAAGAGCTACATGTTGGTCAAAATAAATTGAATAAAAAATGTTCACAAAATTTGACCAATCCGGTATGTAACTTGTGTACAGTCCTACGGAAAACAGCAGCTAGCAGCGCTAACCCACGATTAATTGAATCAAGAGAGGCTGAAGTCCTGAAGCCTTCTTGGTGCCTCTCAGATCTGCTGAAGAATTGTATCAAGTCCCAAACAAAAGGTATACTAACTTTCTACATCTCTCACACCACCTTGCTTTCTTCTAATAGCGTGCTTCTATGTGATCAGACCATTAAAAGGAATTAGAAAATTAAACCGGTGACAACATTTCAGAAAATGTTTTTTTTTTTCTGAGGAAACAACAGGGGTCGAGCCCCTATTTCATTAACCACAATTGGTTGCATGGGTTGAGTTTCCGATAGGAAACCCGGGTTCATTTCAGAAAATGTTTAAAAATAGCATGATCGTAATGATTCATTTCGTTCAGATTTTTTTTGGGATGCTACTACTCATCTCGTTCATTTTTTTTCAGCTCGCCCGCTACTATTCATCCAAGTTTGGTTTTTTACTTCAAAACTGTTTAGTTAAGTCGGTAGAAAATTACAATGAATAAATTCAGCAATTACTTTTTGAAAATTAGACATTTTTTTCAAATTATAAGTGGCATTATTTGTGAAAATTTTATTTGACGCAATAATTATTTTTTTAACTTCATGAAAAATTATTTATTCTCAAAATGTTATTTGTAAATTATTGGAAAAAATATAAATGTCAATCATAATTCAGATATGTTGTACACTAAATACGAGACCCAATGAATGTAAATTTTAGTCGCAATATTGTATTTTGCTATACAAGGAATTACTAATTTATGAAACAATTATTTATGCAAACCTTAAGCTTAATTTAATATAAGTGAAAGTTTATATTTTTGGAAACCAGAAAAATAAAATCAAACATTAATTACAATTTAAATAAAAAGACTTAGTTCATATTTTGTTGTTCGCCAAGTAATTGAATTATGATTTTCAAATACCTCAAATTATTTATTATTTGTATTACTAACTCAACTTATAGTCTAGAATATATAGTATGAAAATATAATAAGCAAGTTTTGTTGATGTCAAATTACAACATAAAATATAATTTTTGCTACCAATATTATTAAATAGGAGCCTGATAATTGCCCACCAAATAAATCGCCGAGCGTGTCCCCTCTAACTTTCATTTTCAGCGCTCATATCCAAAAATTTAAAGCTATATTTATAACCTTTTATAATTCTACTCGCAAGCATTTAAATCTCTATATAGATTATAGAAGCATTTAAATTATAAATCTGAGTAGTTTTAACTCCTAACTACTTTCGTCTTCAAGCTAAAAAAAGAAAAGATTCCTTTCACCCAATATTTTTTTCCCTCAGATCATTTTCGTCTATTTTTCTGACGATCCGTATTGAATTTTGCGAATCTAAAAATATAAAACATTTTTTACTCGATTTTATCTTTCCAATGAGATCCACGAAGAAATACTTTTGAGTTTTTTTTTCAAGTCTTTTTTTTTCAAAAGTAAAGCCTATGAGAACTTTAAATAGTTGTATACAGAGGTTTAAATGCGTGATACTATATGATCGACATCAGAGATTTAAACGCTTGAACATAGTAGTTTAAATAGTGACATCAATTGTTTAAAAGGTTGTAGACTGAGGTTCAAAATTTGAAAATTTAAAGTGCTCATGGGTTTTACTTTAAAAAAAATGACTTCAAAATAACTCAAAGAAGTATTTTCTTAATGGATCTCATTTGAAAGAGAAAATTGAGTAGAAAACGTTCGTATTTTTAGATTCGTAAAATTTATCACGAATCGTCAAGAAAATGGACAAGAATGATCAGAAAAAAATAAAAAAAGAGTGGGTGAAAGGAATCTTTCGATTTTTGACTTGAAGACAAAAGTAGTTAGGAGTTAAAACTATGCACATTTAGAATTTAAATGCTTACACATAGAGGTTTAAATGCTTACAAGTAGTATTGTAATTTGTAAAATGTTATAAATAGAACTTTAAAAGCTTGATTTAGAATTTAAATGCTTATACATAGAGGTTTATATGCTTACGAGTAGCATTGTAATTTGTAAAATGTTATAAACAGAACTTTAAAAGCTTGAATATGAGCTGGAAATGGAAGTTAGACAAAATTGAAATTTTTTTCTGTTAAACTAGTTGGGAGGCGCGCTCGGGTATGATGGCTCGGGGGGTCAAAATATTTCTCTATTAAATATTTTTTCGAAATACAATGTTCTGATTGTAAAAAAAAAATAACAAAATTTTTTATAATAGATGAGATGACAGTAGCCGGAAAAAAACTTTGTAGAAACAATAGCATCGTAGAAACAACAATACTCTTAACAAGACGAAGAGTAACATCCCGAAGAAAGAAAAAAGCTGGACATGATGAATAATCATTGTGGTTGTACTATTTTCAACATTTTTCTGGACATGATGAATAATCAGAATGTCATACTGCAGTGTGGAAAACAGACACAACAACAGGCATGGCTAACTGTTGGTACAGCGTGCTTAGACATGCAAACACGTGCTCCCAGCGTGTTTTTATTTATTTTATTTTTTGTTTAATTCGGGATAAAGAAACAGAGTTTCTACAACAAAAGCACTATTCAATCACATCCGTGTTTGTAGCCAAGTGAAAATACATTTCGATGCCAATTAGTTAGTAACGATGTCGTAGTGAGTAATTAATAACGATGTTGTAGTGAGTACAACGTTACGATGGAATATCACACACACACACACACACACACACATATATATATATATATATATACTTGTCAGATTTCTACTGTCATATATGCATATATGCACTCATTAATGCAGGCAGAGGTATTGTCCTAGGCCAATTTACTAGTATGCATTACTTATTAAATCAAAATAGCGAAACGAAGTAATATTCATTGTAAGGAAAATATTATCTTATTCAATTTAAGAAATTTCAAAATTAACTATAGTAATATTCGTTGCACTTGTACGAGTAGAAAACACTTCTTATGCAATTAACGAAAAAAATTAATATCATACAATTACACACAGTTCATCTACTTATGGACTCAATGAGAGTGAAATACGCGCTCCTTTTTCTTTTGTTAGTTTGTATTGTGTTGCAGAGAAAATTAAGAGAACAAAAATAGAATTTGAAACTTGGATTGGCTCAAATTCCAATCCAAGTTAAACATATATACTCTTTTGGGAGTTAAACATATATACTCTTTTTCCAATAGAGTTGGTTCATAGTGCTTTAAATCGTGTTATATTTCTTTAGAGGATAAATAAGCGTTAGTTCTCCAAAAAGTTCAATATATTGAGTCAGGTCAATTAATGGGGCTAATTTTATATTCGGTTAATTATTGATCTATGCTGAACTAACAATTTTGGCTCAATTATTTTATACGTGGTTAATTGTTAATCAAAAGTAAGAGAATTGTTTGATCGATCTGCAAAAACCACCTTTGAGTCAATTACTTAAAGTAACTAGAAAAAGACACCCTTGAAGTAATATTGGCTCAAGTGTTCTTTTTTTTATCTGCAGAGGAACTTGATATATTGGAACTAAGCAGAAAATGGAGGCCGTTGCTACAAGTTTAGCTACATCACATTGGAATTTGTAGTTAAAACAGCAGCATCAGGCATCATACGAGATTTTGGTTTAGTGGAAGGGGTACAGGAAGATCTGTTTTTCATTAAACATGAATTTGAGATGATGCAAGTCTTCTTACGAGATGCCTCAAAGGGGCCTGTGGAAAACAGTTTCAGGACCATATGGATCGAGCAAGTCAAACAGTTGGCAATGGATCTGGAGGATTGTCTCGAGGAGGCTTCTGTTGACCTAATGGAAAATAGTTGCCTAGTTATGTGCTCGGTGAATAAACAGGACCGTATTGCGAGAAATATTCGGGCACTGAAAGCTAGAACTATTGATGTGATTAATAGAATACAACGGTATAACCAAATTAACAACAGAAATGGTGGCCACACATATGAAGAGATATATAACCAAATTGACAAGACAAATGATGGTGACACATACAATGAGAGTGCCTCAACCAGATCGATTGCCAATGTAGAAGCTTTACTTGTAGGTCTGGATGAGCCTAAGAGAATATTGGTTGGGCTTATTTTGAAGGAACATGTAGAACGGGAAGTGAAAACAGTAGTGGTACCGAAAGTGATATCAGTGGTAGGAATGGATGGTCTTGGAAAGACCACTCTTGTCAGAGAGGGTTTTGGTTGCCAAGAACTGAGAAATGAATTTAATCATTTTTCGTGGGTTACTGTCCAACATCCTTTCAACAAGGAAGAATTTATCGAAAGCCTAGCCAAACAAATCCCGTCTAATTTCCAAGCAGTTGATGATAGGGGGGGACAATGGAAGGGAATAAGAAAAAGTCAGAGGAATTATCTAAAAAAACAATAAAAGAGAGTTTGGAAAAGAAGGTAAAAGAATATTTAAAAGATAAGAAGCATTTGATTGTACTAGATGACCTGTCTAGTGTGTCAGAATGGGATATGATAAAGGATGTGTTGTCTCCCAACAATGGGAGCCGAACCATAGTAACCACACGATTTAGAAGTCCTCTGGCAGAACATATATCTCACCCAAGTGATATATATGAGATCAAGGAACTTTCCGAAGATGACGCATTGGATCTCTTTTTGAAAGCAGTATACAAGACCCCAAATTATCCTTTTGTGAGTGAAGAGGGTCCCAGTAGCAATGAGATAGTAGAAGGTGATAGTAAAGCACATAAGCAATGGATAACCAACACTATTACCAAGGAAGAGGATAGGGAAATTAAAGAAGAACCGCCCCACAAAAACAAGTGTAACATGAAAAATGGTTCCAGTAGCACTGAGGCAATGGAAGAGAATAGTGAAGTGCGGGAACAATGCATGACCAAGGACATGAAGACCCAAGCACGTTTAATTGTAGAAAGTTCCGGTCGATTACCACTAGCCATTGTAACTATTGGCAGTTATCTTGCCACCAAACCAAAAACAAGTGCTGAATGGAAGGAATTGTATGACCATCTTAGCTCAAAGCTTGCCAATAATAGGGACCTAGGGGCAGTGGACACTATTCTAACTTCTAGTTATAATGGCATGCCATACCATCTCAAGCCAAGTTTATTGTATCTAAGTGTTTTCCATAATCATAAGGACATAAGGCGATCAAGGATAATTAGGCGATGGATGGCTGATGGATATGTAATGGAAGGTCATATAAAGAAGGCAGAGGAGATGAAAAAGGGATATTTTTATGAGCTCATGGGGAGAGGCTTAATCCAACCATCACAAATGAGCACAATTGTCAATGGAGATGTTAAAAGATGTAACATTCATGATATAATGTACGAACTGATTCTTAGAAAGGCTGTAGATGAGAGTATGGTGTCAGTGCTTGAAGATGGAGAACTCATTTCCATGACAGAGAAGGTGAGACACCTTGTCATCACAGGTGGACCATGCACTGGGGGCAAAGTCCTGGAAAGCGTGGAGTTGTCCCACATGAGATCCTTATCCATCTTTGGAGAGGTTGGAGACTATCTTAAATATTCTAGAATGAAGATGGTAAGAGTGCTAGATCTAGAAGACACTATAAATTTGAATGATGGGAACCTGAGGAGCATAAGCAAGCTTCGTCACTTAAAGTACCTAGGTCTTAGGGGGACAAAAATTACAAAACTCCCGAATTCTTTGGGAAAGCTTAGTGAACTTGAGACCCTTGATATTAGAAACACAGGTGTACTCCTACTACCAATAGGACTTACTAAGCTACACAAGTTAACCTATCTATGTGCAGGATCAGTTTACTATATTAGTCAAGCAACACCAATAGTGGATTTAATGGATCATATAGATAGTATTACTGAGAATTGGCAAAATAAGGTCATTGATAAATGTTTGCCAACTATGAATGAAACGGCACGTTCTGTTTCAGATGGTGTTAGATTCTTCTGTGTTGTATGTTGTTTGATTCCTATTATTCCTTCTTTGGTCTTAGAAGTGTATAAGGAATTAAAGCTGAAGACCGTTTTTCAGGTGGGGTGAGGGTTCCTCGAGGAATAGGTAAATTAAGGTCCCTAAATATTTTTGGCATGATTGATATTGGTGGGAGCAAGAGTTTAGCAAAGGAGATGCAGAATCTTATCAACCTACGTAAGTTGGCAGTGAGTGGTTTCACCAAGGAGAATGGGAAAACATTAGCAAAGGTGATCGATGGGCTTAAGCACTTAAGGTCGTTAGTCCTTACAGCAAGAAGTGAGACAGGGCTCAGGTGTTGCTTAGATTCTGTATCTTCCCCACCCAAGTATCTTCAAAGCCTAAAGTTGCACAGTCGTCTTGGTGAATTGCCTAATTGGATCAGTTGCCTTGAGAATTTGGAAAAGATACATTTCAGAAAAACTAAACTAATGGGAGAAATTAAAGCCATTGAAAATCTGCCCAACCTGAAGATTCTCTATTTGATGAGCGGCTCGTTTAAAGATGTGAAGGAACTATGCTTTGGTAAGTATACATTTCCAAAGTTGCAGGTAATGATTATTGAGGGAATAAAAGAGTTAGAATCGGTGGTAATTGAAAAGAGAGCATTGAAAAGACTTGAGCAGCTAAAGATCAGAAGATTCTGGGAGATGAGAGAGGATGGGGTGTCGGGGTTGGAGTTTCTTGAACAACTCAAGGAGATGGAAGTGGTACACGTGCTATCTTTTAATTTGTTGGGGGAAATCAGCAGATGATAATGCTACATATGAGCAGAGAAATAACATGTTTGTGAGCAACTTGCAGGAGAAACTCTCGATGCATCCAACAAAACCCATCCTCAGGGTGATTAAACAGGAATACGTGCAGTTTTATTTGTAATATGCCTTAATTTGTTAATTCCTCAAATGGTATAAATTGTTGAGTTTGGAATTAAGGGAACTGTTGTTATTTTTTATTTTTTATTTTGCCTACTATATTTCCCTTTTCTTGGTGTGTAATAAATTGACCTGATAATTCTTCACTTATGTTGCTATTGTGCTGCAATCGGCAATAATTTGTCTTATGTTGCACATTCGATGTACTTTTTTTTACCTCTAGAAAGAAACAAAACTATATATTATATTCTTTATTTGGACTTTCGAAGTAAGGTGTGCTGATTTTCTTGTTTGTTTATTCATCTTAATTTGTCTCTCTGGCTTTATTGCTATGATTTCTGTTTTGAAACCTGAAAATTAGTGAAAGATACCATCATTTCAGAAAAAAAAAATTGGACACACCAGAATATACTATTCCATATTGATTATATAACGGAAAACTGAGAACAACCAAAATCAACATAAACAGACCCCCTATATATATCTATATTAAATGTAACAAATGGTGATTTTATCTCCCAATAGATCATATCTTGTGCAACAAAGAATAATGCGAACATGTAAATCCTAATTAGTTCAATAAGAGAATGATACACTGTAGGCCTGTACCCAATAAGGAAAAGTTAAGCTCATTCGGTGAAAACTAAAGATGGAAAAATAAAGGGGAGAGGAAAACAAGATTGAAACTTAATTAGGACTAACAAGGACAAATTACAGTACACTTGTAATCGTCACCATCCATTCCTTGAATGTTTTCTGTTATTTGGAAATTAAACGACAATTTTAGTGTGATTTTGACTTCAATAATTAAAAAAAATGAGAGATGAAAAATAATTATGATGTACAAATACCAATTTTCTAATGACATAATTAACGTTTATGGAGCAATGACTTCTCTTTTTTATTTATTTTTCATAAATATCAGAAACAGAGGCGAAAGGAAAGGAGGTGAGGAGAAATTAATACATGGACTCAACCTGCTATTAGTTACTGTACACCAAAGAGTTAGGCCTTCACTGGACATAGTTGATCTCATAATTTTGATTATTTGACTTAATTCCTTTTCTCTCATTATATGAGAATCTATTACTATTTGGTTAATTTACAGGACATCTTCTCTACTTTTTTAATTTTTAGTTTTTTTTATGCAGATAACTTTATTAGAGATTCACATACAAAATTCAGAAACTGCATCTCAGAGTTTGCAAGTGATATATGAACTTTTTAATTATTTTAATTATTTCATTATTTGATATAGATTTCACTCAATAACCTAATCTTATTTATTGTACCGATCAATATAGCCAATTGTCAGCATCTAGAAGTTACAACAGAAAAATATAAAAAATAACTTCCAAGTAAAATATTTTGCTACTTGATTCAACTCAAAAATTGCTCTTGCTGATAAGAGATTGCTTAAGTTTTGAATTTTTTTTTCCTCACCGCTGGTACAGAGAAGACAAGAGGAAGAGAAGGCGAATATTTCTGAATACTTCGTGAAGAGACATGGAAAGAAAATATTACAGCTATCACTTTCTACTAAAAAAAAATTTAATTAAATAGGTATGCCATGTGTCACCCTTAGATTGGTTGAATTGAATGACGGGCAGAAAAATCCTGCCCACAGGGGCAGTGGATTCGGTTCCATTAAAAGAAGTCAATACATGGACTCAACCTGCTATTAGATAGACCAAAGGGTCGGAGCTTCAATAGACAGCTGGTCGCATTGCTGTCGTTATTGACTTTAAATGTTAGACCAAGTCTAGCTAAAATACACATTGCATGAATCGCTTCTGCAAAGTCACGATCAATGAATGATTCTGTAGCCACATATTTTTGGGCCTAGAAATTATGTAGGCCCAAATTTATGCCTCGACCAATCCGACCGTTGAGAAAGGTATTCCTAAAATCACAAATTAATTTGCAACCCTTTTTTTTGGATTACCTTATTATAGTCAGCGGGAATAGATTTGGTTGTAATTATTTTGTGGTTGAGGTGAAATTGAATCTCCAATAGGTAATTTGTTCATGTTATCCCACAGTTCACCTAATATTTTTTAACTACAGATACATTGTGAAAAAACAAAATTGATTGTGGTGGTACGTAATATTGCTCAAATTTGGTGCAGATTCTTCTTTTGGTTCTATTGAGTTTGTTTGGTGATATGGGTTTTGTTTATTTATGGTGCACGAGAGTTTCTTTTGGTTCTAAGTTGTGGTCAACATCGATCGGTCGTGTTGGCAGGGGCGGAACTAGAAAATAGAGATTGGGGGGGCTAAAGAATCAAATATAGTGTAATTTCATTTTATAAAAGAGGCTAAAAGATATTAATGCATATAAAAATTACAAAATTAAATGGATCAAACTACAAATTTTCAAACTATAGGGAGTGCTTAGCACCCTTTCCCCACCACTATGTTCCGCCCCTGCGTGTTGGCTTGACCCTCAATCACTCTAAAAAAAAAAAAACCAGAAGCTTCATTCTCTATTCTATTTCAATATCCTATTTATTATAATTATAAATCAGTACTGTTCCCAAGTAATGTTATGTTTCATCCCAATCGTGCACCAACTAGACAACACAACATCTGGCAGTCCCAATCGTGCAGAAAAGATCGAGAAACCTAGGAGCCATTACAGAAACCTTGCATGAATATGGCCAGACATACAAAATTCTTCACTCAGTCAATTCAACAAAAACCTACTACTTGTGAAATAAACCATGATTTTGGTACATTTATTATACACTTACTGTACCATGATTGGCATGTGTCATAATGGTACCAGAATGTAACAGTATCAATTGACTGAACCATAAGTCCATACCCGAGAACAAACACTTACAGCTGGTAAAACAAACCCGAACACGGCCCTCTCAATCAGTTTGGCACTGAGTACATCAAAGCAAGCGGGTCCCTGATGGATACCCGATGATTCCAACAACCACGTAAGCACCTTCGCTGGCGAGTCAGAGGTGGTGATCAGAGGAGTGTAGTAACAGCTTCTTTGAACGATTGTTTGTTCAATTAGAAGTGGAGAAATGACCCATTTGCCCTCGGAAACGAACCAATTTGAATGATATTTTTATTAAACATGCTATTAGTTTTTATTTTTAAATGAAAGATAAAATTGGTACGTACTTCATAAATTTAAAATTAGTTTCAATAGAAAAGACAATAAACGGGTAAATTTGTGAGTTTTTGAAGTTATTCTGAATTTTATTGGGGTAAATACATAATTCTGAAGTTTTTGAGGGGCATACATGAAATTCCCCCAAGAACTTAACAATGTGGTAAACCTGTTATATCATATTTGCAAAGCGACACACTTGGCTTTTTATGATACAAATTCTGGAATCCTAATATGCCCATTTAAAAATGTGAAGCCCCCTTGAAGATCTGTCAATAGAATCAGTAATTTAGCCTTAGCGTCTTTATTTGCATTGTGGAAAAAAATGAAACAAATTTAGGACTATTACTTCAAAAAAAAAAAAATGAGGGAAAGAAAAAGTGAACGATATTTTTGAACTAAAAAGGGTTGCCCAAAGAAAGGTTGAATAATTTCAATAGTTTCAATAATTTAGTGTTAACGTCTTTATTTGCATTGCGGAAGTAGGAACAAAAACTAGCAACTATTATCAGTACTGATTGTTATTGTAATACCCATACAACTTTTGATGGTGGTTTACCAACACAATATTTACATAAACACCCACTAGATAAAAAAAACTCCACAATACCACCCAGGAAGCAAAATATTCAACAGATTTATAATATTTAAGACACAAGTAGGTTATTTCACTAAAAGTAAGATAACCTTGAAGCTATGCTTGACACCTCATGCTCTCTTAACCAGAACAACGCAAATAACAGCGATGGCAAGTGCATAGAAGGTGTTTGGAGACATAAACGACTGGAAGGTGCTGCCGGCTTCTGAACTGTCGGCCCTATCTTGTGTCTCAAAGAAATCTTGAATCAAGTTTGATATGTTGTTCACGAATTCCATTGCTTTCGCCTTATTGTCTTGAATCAAGTTTGATATGTTGTTCACGACCTCCATTGCTTTCACCTTTACATTGTTCACAAATTTAAAAAAACCATTGCTGCCATGTGGAGCCTCTCCCGCCTCACTATAAATCTTTTCGCTCTTGTTCTGGTTAGTATTGAGTGACTCCCCAAGAGGATCATCAGAGAAACCTGCAATATATTTTTCACGTCCTAAGTAACAACTAGAAACAAGAATATTACCCGACATGAACATTGGCCAAAAAAGCATTCTGGGGTCAATTGTCCCTGAATTGGTCTGAAAGTTATAATGATTCTAGTTTTCGGAATTCCCTGCTTAACATTTCATTCTGCAACAATTTTATCTCAAGAATTTCCTTTATTTAAAAAATGAATAAGACTCTTATTAAACACTAAGAAGTGCAAGGTGCAACTTTTGGCAAGCTACCTTGCTTTACAAGTGGTCATTCCAGCCAGCACTAACTAGCAATTGCATTCATATTTTAATTGAAAAGCAAAGCGGCCAAAATAATAAAAGGTCATTGTACTTTTGTAGGGTGGTATGAACTTCAAAATTTCCGGGAGCAGTAAAACAAGAACTGGCAAATATTTTTTGAGTATTCTTCAGGAATTTATCCAAAGACTAGTGGAAATGAAGTCATCAAAATAAACAGATTAAGCAGAGCATACTTGATTGGTGATTGCGGAAAAATTCAATGAGCTTCTCATTCTTCAGTACAGCATCCCAAACATTCTTATCTGATACGAGAGATGCCACCACACTCTGCACAATGATGAAAAGAACTTATTAGGAACAATAAAAAGGAGACGGGGGTTATACTTGCTAACCAGATTTTGATCAAGTCCATTCAGAAGCTTAATTATCTATTTGCCAGCACAAGCTAGCTGGACTACTTGCATTAACTATTGAAAAGTTAAGCAAATGAAAGGGCCAAGAACCTGAGCCTCAGTACTGGTTTGGAGAAGAGAGAATGCCTGTGCTACACCCCTGGCATTGCCGGTCTTATTGCATTGTTTTGGAATAAACCCATTTGCCCATGCTCATTTGCCCTAAAAGCATGACATCAGAGATCCATATTGATTGCATACAAGGAAAATCAGATGAAATGGCATCTTATAAGAAAAATTTGCACTGAATAAGTAAGAGCTTCTGCAATTAAATGTTAATGTGCAAATATTACAATATTACTTTAAACTAAAGAAACCATATTTTCTTTAACCTTAATAACATAAGTCAAATAACAAATCCTGTTCTTGATACAATCTTTTGCTAAAAAGTTATATTTATTTTGTAATTGTAAACCAGTTGTACATTAAAAGTTCCTCCTTCAGGAAGAGAGATGGGTGCATAAAACTTTCTCCAATATCAACAATATGTGTAAGAATTGTTTAACATTCTATAACAAACTTTATATTCACGCATAAAATTGCAATAAAATGTTACTCAATGAGACAACAAATAAACCATGCAGATGATACATTCCAACGAGAAAACTCACCTCTCAAGTGCACAAGTTAAATCGCCGGTTGCTTCCAGAGCCTCCTCGAGAGTCGGTACGGGGCTGAATACCAATCTAGGTGGGGGAAAGTATTCAAACTTATCCTCTACATCACTCTTCCACCCAGCGAATTCCCACTGTGAAATTGTTGGATTGGCCAACTCATTCAATCCTTTGAATTCCTCCAGATGGATCGAGATCGGCGCAGAATCAGCAACGGCGCTGGATACTGAGGGAGGCGGCGCAGGGACAGTAGATTTCAGACCAACAGCGGAGGTGGTGCGGCCGAGAGCGGGACGGTAGGCACCCAAATTAGCGGCAGCCTTTATGGCGGTTTGCAGCACTCCTCCCTTCATTCTCTCGCGAGGTCTGATCGGATTTAATTGGTTGTCTGCTGATGGCTGATGCTATTTAGCTCTACATGAGATAAATAGATAGGCGAAATAAATGGGGAAGGAGAGAGGTCAGAAGTGAGGTTATAGAATTAATTTCAGGCGGTATACAGATATTTCGAGTCTTTTTCTCTTCCACACATACTATTGATCACAATTTTGCAGCTCTGGGTAATAAAGTTTTATTATTCTTATCTTGTTGATAAAATTTTGAATATAATTGTTTTTAGTTTTATTGATCACAATTTTTAATCTAGCTTGTTAGTAATTTTTTCCAACAATTTACTTTTCTTTTGATAAAAAAAGTAAATAGTATAAACCTAAATCCCAAATTACAAAAAAGTATAAATCTAAATCGCTTCCCTATAGAGTGAGACCATGGCATCTTTTGAAAAAGAGAAATAAAGCTAGCGGACCATATTATATTCTGTTTTCTTTTCTACTGCTTTATTCTTTCGTCAGTGCTCGGAATTTTTTATCTTTACTGAAAGATCAAAAGTGGAGAATAAATAATGATGGAGCAATAGGATAACCAAATTATGATGGAGCATAGTATCCGATTCTATAAAAAGTGGAGAAATTTACGTACGACAATCATCGTGGGTTCCTATACTGTCAGATCCGCTTTAAGTTAGTGCGTACTGGATTGGCACGAATTTTGAAGTGAACCCGCATGGACATTGAATCGACGAGCACGAATATTGAAGCGCATTGGACGGTATGTAGAGGAATCCATCGGACTCGAATTATACTAAGTGCACGGATCTCAAATTCGAGTCCGATGAACGTCGGACACAACCCGTTCCCATCAAAAGTTACCATACAATTGTACTACAGTGACCAATTTTTTCAAGTCTTTTTAATTATTTATACAAGGTATGTTGATCCTCTGTTGCGCAGAGTCCGGATCCTTTGAGATATCTCATTGCACGGGATACCTTTAATATTGTTGAGTTTTTGAGGTTCTGAGGAGAAAGGATGCGGAACAGTATTGATTTATTTCCATTAATTATTGGAGAGATTATGTGGAAGAATCATATTGTATTTCTCGGTATTGTATCTCTTGTGTTATATATGTTACAATTTTTCTAGAGCTATTTATAATACAAGCTCTTAAAGAGCCGTTGGAAATCCTAACGTTACTATTCCTATTTATGGAATCTCTGGTACCAATGTACCAACTATTCTATTCTATTTCTATTTTGACACTTGAACTAATCCTAGCCCTTGATCTTTGATCTATGATGATGATAAAATCTGAGATCAATCTTCTATATTTTTAACACTCTCCCTCAAGCTAGGAATGTATATATTGTACAATCCTAGCTTGCTTGTGATATCTTCGAATGGACTCGGGTCCGATCCTTTGATAAGGATATTGGCAAGTTGCTCTTCATTTCGCATGAGTTGAGTTTCGATTTTGGCTTGCACCTTTTTCATGCCTCGGAGGGATCGCATCGTCTTTAGGCCTTGAAGATGGTTGCGTCATCCTTGATGTTCTTCGTACCTATTAATTCTTCCTCCCCCTCATTGTTAGCATTATTATTTTTCTTATATAGATAAATAGAGAGAATAATTCATATATATGTATATATATATTTGGTTTCAACATTTATTTACCGCAATAGAAAATAAATTCAAAATTCTAACGGTGTCATCACTATTGTATTTTATTTGTATATTTATTTACATCCAATGGGTCTTTTATTTTTTTAGGTAATTGTACAATTACCAACTTGTCAATTTTTTATTTTTTATGACCTTCGTATTTGTATTGATATTTCTTCTATTTGGTCATTTGGTATTGGTATTTCTAATTGTACATGCTCTTGTACAACTTTTATTATTTTAGGTATTACTAACACAATTTGGTACAATTTGGTATAGGTTCTCCCCCCTTTTTTTTGGTTTTTTTTTTTTTTGGTATTGTTATGGTGACCTTTCGGGTAGAAAGGTTATTGGTTTTTGTTATGGTAGCCGAAATCTTTCGGCTCTTGGTATTGTGGCTCTAGTAGCTCGGTGGCTCTAGTAGCATTTGTTATGGTGGCTCTAGTAGCTCGGTGGCTCTAGTAGCTCTTGGTATTGTGACTCTAGTAGCTCGGTGGCTCTAGTAGCACTTGTTATGGTGGCTCTAGTAGCTCGGTGGCTCTAGTAGCTCTTGGTTATGGTGACCGAAACCTTTCGGCTCTTGATTTTTGTTACCCTCTCGGCTAGAGAGGTATGATGGCTTTTCGGCTCTTGGTTATCTCGGTATGAATTGGATACCGGCTCTTTATGAATGTTGAGGCTTTCTTTATAAACCAAGCTTTTTTGTATGAAGAAGAAACTTTTAATTTTAAGATAGTTTGTAGAATAATTATTTCAAATTCGGTATTCTTATAAAATCTAAATATTTGATTCATGCATTCAATTGAATTTCTAGTAAATTAACAATTTTTATAAATCATTACAATTAATATAGTTGTTATAGGAAATTTCCAAAAATCTTGTGCCATATTTCTCTAATATCTATCTATCTATATATATATATATATATATATATATATATATATATATATATATTATTGTACAAAGATGAATTTTGTTTTTGATTTCAAACATAAAGGCCATTGTCAAAAAACTTCATGTATTAATTTATGCAATTTTAATTTTGAGATAATATTAATTTTTATTGTTAAATAATTTCAAATTTTATAAATATCATGTAAATGTGATTGACTTGCAAAAACATAATTATTTTATACCGTTCAATATGTCAACATACAATTGGAAAGAGTTAAGCTTTTAAAATATAGAAAAGTAAGTGTTGAACTTTTATGATTAATATATTGAAATTTATGAATATCATAACATGAAATATTTGAAAATTTCATAAAATTTTATTTTTGTAAATTATACAATTTTCTCAAGATTTTCAAAAACTTCATTAATTATTTTTCTGGCTTTCCGGTTTGAAATATTATATTTATTTGAAGAAGAAAATGTGCATTGCAATCTAATTCACTTTGTGTTAATTTTTTTTGTAAATATTAACAGAAAGTAATTTTTTTTTTTTTTTTTTTTTTTTTGTAAAGAGTTCTATATAAAAATATTTTAAACATTTCTAGAAATATATTCGGCAATTTTCTAGATTATTCTATACTATTGATTGGTGCACCGCTATCTATGAATATTTGGTTATTCAAATTAGGTCAAGCGGGATTTTCTTCCATAAAATAAAGGCTATACTATAAGAATTTAAATTTTGGTTTTTAGAGTACCACATGAAGAGTTGCATGAACAATCGTTGCATGAGATCTTCTTTTGACTCGCTAGACCCTCTTGAGGCAGTTCCAATGGAGGTGTCCATTTCATTTAAAAAATGGAGAGGATGAAATCAGTTTATTAAAACCCATTTCATTTCGTATCCTCCTGTAACTCCCCCTTTCTCCTTCCTTCTAATTTATCGCTGCTGACCTTTTTTTTATTCTTTCTCAAATCCGTCGCCACCTCTTGCGTACCTCTTCCGATCATCTCTATTCTCCGTCGCTTTTTGTTTCTTCGGCCGGAGATTAGGAAATAAAATCCAGCACCGATCTCGATTATGGCTTTGTTTTTTTTTTTTTGCAATTTGTGCATATTTTCCATTCACCTTGAAGGCTAGGTTTTTTTTTTTTTTTTTTTTTTTTTGCGACGAGGTTTTCGTTTTGCTAATTAGGGTATTTGCTAGTAAGACTGATGAAGCTCTTTTTTTCTGGTTCTGATCTGGTGACAAGGACCAAGAACTCACCCTTGTATGCCATTTCTTCTTGCAATGGGTATATTTTCCGGCGGTGGAGAAGCTAGGGTTTGTGCGAATGGAAGAACTAGGATTATGGTTTTGGCGATTGTGGTTCGATCGGGTTAGTAGTTTGTTTCATAATTTGATTTTTTGGTACGGCTCTGGTTTTCTCAACTTCTCCCCCTTAAAAAAAAGAAGTTTCTCTTTTTCGTTGTTTTCGTCCTTTTTTTTTGAGATATGAAAGGAAGAAGGGTTTTCTGAGATTTTTCGGGCACTGGTTTTTTTTCTGGAATTTTTTTTTATTATTATTTTCTGGTACGAATTTTTCTGGTATTAGCTGATACAGCATTGTTCTTTTTCTGAAATTTCTGGTTTAGATCAGATAAAATCAGATCTTGTAATTTTGTTGGGTTTTTTCTTTTGGACCTGATAAGAACAGATGATTATCAGGTTTGCTGGTGGGAATCAAAAGCTTAGAGCTTTATCGGGTTATTGGGTTTTTTTTTTTCCCGGGTGCTCATAAGAACAGATGCTGGTATGGATTGTCTGGGTTATTTTGTTTATATGGATCTGGTTTTTTTTTATGGGTTATTAAGCCTTGCCTTTTCGCCTGTGATGAACTCTAGCTGGATACTTGCCCCCGACAAGCAATTGCTGCCATGAAGCACGGTATTTATCAGCTTTGAGGTAGCCTCAGATGATTGCTGCCCAGCTTGAGCCATTCTTGATTTGTATGCTTGTAGTGCTTGATTCTAGGATTTCGAAACCCGCTCTGATACCATGTTGAGTTTTTGAGGTTCTGAGGAGAAAGGATGCGGAACAGTATTGATTTATTTCCATTAATTATTGGAGAGATTATGTGGAAGAATCATATTGTATTTCTCGGTATTGTATCTCTTGTGTTATATATGTTACAATTTTTCTAGAGCTATTTATAATACAAGCTCTTAAAGAGCCGTTGGAAATCCTAACGTTACTATTTCTATTTATGGAATCTCTGGTACCAATGTACCAACTATTCTATTCTATTTCTATTTTGACACTTGAACTAATCCTAGCCCTTGATCTTTGATCTATGATGATGATAAAATCTGAGATCAATCTTCTATATTTTTAACAAATATCCGTGCCAAAACAGATCGGACAACCCGGATTGAAACTCAAAATTTTAAGTTACCTTATGATAAATGCAATAAGTTCACGGACGAGTGGATTTTTGGAAGGAGGTTTTGAGATTAGAATGGCACAAATCTTAAATGATTGACGGATCGAATTCTGCACTGGTTTGAAAATAGAATGAATTCGAAGTGAATAATGCCAATATCAAATTCGTATCTGCCTTTCGATAAGAGGATACGAATACGAAGACGGATAGTAAACGGATGTTTTAAAGTTTAAATTCAAATCTTCCTTAAATGGATACAGATAGTAAGCGGAAAATCTATGAATACGGATTCAAATACGGATACAAAATGAATAACTGCCGGATAATTGAGACACAAACTTTAAGATGCAAATATTAATTATGAAAATTAAAAAATTAAGAAAAACAAATTAGAAAATAACAATTGTTGTTTGATGTGGCATTTAATTGCTTGATAAATGAACAATCAATTTTTCAATCACATCAAATTATGAAGCAGCAGTGATACATATACAATTTCATCTTCTAGAGTTTGATAAATATTCTATAGATAGTTAACTCCGACATTTTTATTAATATCCAAAGTTTAATAGAAATTAATTAATATACCCAGATCTGCTGGGAAGTTATAAAAATATCCGTACTGGCCATTTTCTTGCCGGTACCCAATTTAATTCATTACCGGCCGAAAAATAGCCGGTATCCAAATTTTTTTTTAGTACAATACCGGCCATTTTCTGGTCTCAAATGTTTTAGTACTACCCCGTTAATAAAACATCGATGTTTGATTGCAAAAACATCGATGATGCACCGATACATGCAATTGATGTAACACACGCATCGAACCAAATGCATAAAGCGGCCGGCACTGTATTAAAAAATATATATATTTTTGGATACCGGCCATTTTCCGGCCGGTATTGAATTAAATTGGGTGCCGGCCAGAAAATGGCCAGTACTGGTATTTTTATAACTTTCCAGCGGATCTGTGTATATTAATTAATTTATATTAAACTTTGGATATTAATTAAAATGTCGGTTAACTTGATGAAATAATTTTAAAATCAATATAATATAAATATCATTACTTCTTTCAAAAAAAATATTAATGTCATTATTTATATGTTGGATAAGTAAATCGTTTTATTTAAAAAAAAGAGGTAGCTTCTTTGATATTTAAAGAGTATGCTACAGTTGCATTCCTATATGCAATCCATGACACGTAAGATTTAAAATTTTGTCAGTATTAATCCATGCATGCTCAAATATTGCTCATAGCTTATAGAATTAATAACACCGTGTAGTTTGATTTGATCTATAAGTATTAACAATCGGCGAATGGAGGTGTTTGAAATGGAGAAGAGAAGCAGCGTAGGTAAAGTGTAAAGACAAAACAAAAGGAAGCGCTGCCAATAATCCGTCCGGACTCCGGAGCAAAAGATTAGTCCCACAACAACAACGGATGGCAGAATGCACAAGGGCATCTTCTGAGAAAGAGAGTAAAGACAGCGCACTGTCATATTATATTATTTTTCGTTTCTCTACCTTTATTCTTTCTTCAGTGCTCCGATTTATTTTGAGAAAGAGAGTACAGGTACAGCCACAGCGCTCTGGTCGTGCTATTGATGTTTTTACTTTTTATTTTCCCAAGGCTACTGGTGTCAGGAAAACATGGAAAGATATAAAACTTCAGATCAAATTAGAACAAAAATGTTATGGATCGTTCGGATTACAACCATCAGAAGAATGCTACAAGTAGTTTTAACCCAACCGTTTATAGGGCTAGTATCTTTACATAGTTTTACATACTGGGTTTTAGGTATTATCTGTTATTTCTCTATTACGGTCTTTTGGTGGTTATTCTGTTTCGTTGGGTGGCCGCGTGTTATTGTTTTGATTACCTGAGATTCTGATCTCCTTTTACTGTAATTTAACTCTTATTTCATGAAAATGAAATGGGCATCTGGTATGCCTTTTATCAAAAAAAAAAAAAAAAAAAAAAACCCAACCGTTTCGTTAAGATTGAACAAATAGATCAGTTTATACTGTAAGATACTTTGGTTCGACACATGGATAAGCAACCCGTTTAATTTGCCCAACTCGACTGACCCGACTCGAAAATTAATAGATCTAAATTTTATTTGATTAGGAATGGATTGGATTTTAATCCGTTTTTTTTTAATATCCTCAAATAAATAAATAAATTTCAGAAATGCCCTCCATTTTTTTTAAATGCCCCAAATACATATTGGCTATGATGTTAAATATTATAACGGTTAAAACCCGATTCGACTGTATCATGTAATTTAATTTGTATTTTCTAATATATTTTTTGGAGAGTTTTGAATTATGTTTTGGATCAAAATGAACTATGCTTATGCATCATTGAAGGTGTTCACTGTTCATATTTTATTTTGCTTACAAAAATTGGTTTATTTATTATTATGTTAATATATATGTTGTCTAATAAATGATATTCTTATTATTAGTTAAATTTGTCCAGTTGTATAATATAGAATACTATTGTATGAATATTGTTAAATTTATAATTTTATAAGGAATTTTATTTATGTCATTTATTATTGGATTATGAATTGCGGAAAAATCTTGGAGCACTGCGAATCAATTATTGGTGCCTCCGGACCTACTCCCTCTCTCATATCTGCTGCATTCCTCCCAATCAGTTCTGAATTTCTTTCTCCATTGAAGAATTTATCAACTCTCAAATACAAAGGTATACTTTGTCACATCTCCTTGCTTTCCTCTTCTAGCGTGCAGTACTGAGTAGTCCCCATATATATAGAGTCAGTGGCGGATCTAAAGAGACCAAGTAGATTTTGATTTTTTGAAGGCCCAGTAGTAATATTTAATTGTGTCAACTCCTAGATCACAATGAGGCCTACCTCTGAATTTTCACGGTCCAGCAGATGGAAAAATAAAAGACGGTCTGTGAGGCATGAGCACTGATTCAGAAGAAAAAATCACAACCAGTTGCTTTCTGTCATACGCGGAAAAGGGAGAAACCAAACCCAGCGCCACTATGCCTATGCCAGACGCCAGTTGCCAGCCCCCAGCGAGCAGTGCGCACACAGCACACCTCGACTCTTTCAAGTGATCGTAATGCACCAGCCGCCAGTGAGCAGTTAGGATCCAGTAGCAGTGTGAACCTCGACACCTCACATAGTTGTACCTTAATGATTGTTATGTTTGATCCAAATTGCTATTTGGGCCCGTTGGGCTTTGTATCTTTAATATGTTGCATATATATAGACTATTTGTATGAGAGAGAATCAGGTCTAATAGAAATCAGTTTGAGTTGTCTCTTTGTCTCTTGCTCTCTTTCTCTTCTCAAACCCTAGAATAACTAACAAATTGGTATCAGAGCCATCTCGCCGCCGGCAGTTCGATCGGCGGTTCCAGGGTTCAGATCAGTGTCCGCTGCCGCTAGTGTTTTCAGTTTCGCTTCTCCAGTCAGACCCATCTCGTATCGTCTCTGTGAACCGCGATTTACTTCCGGTACATCGCGCGAAGGATTTTCTTGAGCCGCGATTCTTCTTTTGCTCGTGCACCGCGCCAACCAGTAGACCGCGATCTACTTTGGAGATTTAATTGTGAGCCGCGATCTCTTTTGGCATTTTCTGTTGGTACACCGCGCAAGAACCAGCGCCTTTGATTTTTCCCATAAGCCACGTCAAAAGCAAAATCAAGGTATACTGCCAAAGTTTGCCGCTGCTTATAATTCCGAAACTAATTAAAGTTCATATCTGGTTTGATTTGTTCTAAATTCCATTTTTTGTTAAATTGGAATTTTTCAAATTTGGATTTTGTGTTTCGGTGGTTGAAGTAATTTTGGTAATTTGGGAAAATTGATTAATTGGGTATTTGAAGAATTTGAATGGCTATGTCGGCGAAGTATGATATTGAGAAGTATGATGGGAAGACGAGTTTTGCATTATGGCAAGTACGTATGGCGGCAATTTTGTCGAGCCAAGGCGTTAAGGATGTCATTTTTTATCGAGAAAATTTGATTGATGCGTTGACGGATAGCAAGTGGAGAAATATGGATGATAAGGCACTCTCCATTATCCAATTGTGTTTGAGCAATTCGACATTGCAAGAGGTCCTATCGGAGAAAACCGCTAAGGGTTTGTGGAGAAATTAGAGAACATTTACATGAAGAAGTCTCTCACCAATCGATTGCGATTGAAGTTGCGCCTCTACACCCTTCGCATGGTTGAAGGTACATCAATTTCCGATCATATTTCGGAGTTTGCTTCTATTTTGAATGATTTAGATAAGATTGATGTTAAGGTGGAGGATGAGGACCAAGCTCTTTTGTTATTGTGCTCATTACCCGCATCATACAAGGCCTTTAGAGACATGTTGATTTATAGTAGAGATAAGATTTCCCTTGAGAATGTTAAGAGCAATTTGCAAGCCAAGTTGCACATTGATAGTGAAATGACCAATAGTGAGAAAGGGAGTCAAGGTGTTGGTTTAGTTGTTGATCGAGGTAGGTCATGGGACCGAAACTTGAAAGATACAAGGACCCGTTCACAGTCTAGGCACAAGAATTTGGCGTGTAACTATTGTAAGAAGAAGGGACACATTAAGGCCGATTGTTTCAAGCTTAAAAATAAACAAAAGGCGGATACTAAAGGTTCTTCTTCGGAGGAGGCCAATGTGGCCGAGTGTGACACGGTTGATACTCTTTGTGTGGTAGACACCAATGTTGATGACATGCATTGTTGGGTAATGGATACGGGTGTTTCGCAACACATGACTCCGAATAGAAATTGGTTTGAGACTTATGAGCCTATGGATGGTAAGGTTCTCATGAGAAACAATAACATGTGTAAGGTTGCCGGAATTGGTTCGGTGACAATTAAGTTCCATAATGGAAAGGTCCGAAGATTGATGGGTGTGAGGCATATATCCGATTTGTCGAAAAATTTGATTTCTTTGGGGTCTCTTGAGGAAAAGGGGTGCAAGTTCCAAAGTGAAGGTGGAGTTCTTAGGGTTTCTAAAGGGGCTCTCACAATCATGAAGGCGAAAAGAATTGGAACTCTTTATTTCTTACAAGGTTCCACGGTCACGGGCTCGGCCGCCATTGCGCGTTCGGGTACTATCTCGGATGCCGATGTTACAAAGTTGTGGCATATGAGATTGGGGCATATGAGCGAGCGAGGAATGACCATTTTGAGCAAGAGAGGCTTGTTGTGTAGCCAATGCACGGGCAACTTGGAGTTTTATGAGCATTGTGTATTTGGCAAGCATAAGAGGTTGAGCTTCTCCACGGCCATTCATTCAACCAAGGGAACATTGGACTACATCCACTCGGATCTTTGGGGACCTTCTCGCGAGCCATCTAAAGGTAATGGTTCTCGTTACATGCTTACTTTCATTGATGATTTCTCAAGGAAGGTTATGGTTTATTTCTTGAAAGAGAAAAGTGATGTGTTTCGCACCTTCAAAGAATGGAAATCACTTTTGGAGAATCAAACGGGAAGGAAAGTTAAGAGGTTAAGAACCGATAATGGTTTGGAGTTTTGCAACCGTGAGTTTGATAACTTTTGTAAGGCCGAAGGGATTGTTCGGCACAAAACGGTGGTCTACACTCCTCAACAAAATGGTGTTGCAGAAAGGATGAATATGACACTACTTGAGAGGTCTAGGAGCATGCTTTCAAATACGGATTTGGGTAAGGAGTTTTGGGCGGAAGCCATTAACACATCTTGCTATTTGGTGAATCGATCTCCTACCACTTCAATTGAGTTGAAGACACCTGAAGAAGTGTGGTCGGGTAAGCCGGTCGATTATTCGAATTTGAGGGTGTTTGGTTGTCCCGCTTATGCACATGTGAATGAAGAAAAGTTGGAGCCTAGATCGAAGAAGTGTGTTTTTGTTGGATATCCCGCAAATGTGAAGGGGTATAAATTGTGGTGTCCCGAATCATCCAAGTTTCTCATATCGAGATATGTCATTTTCAATGAGTCGGCAATGTTGAAGGCAAATGATATTGCATATGAGCCGACTATTAAGGAGAATGAGACAGTTGAGAATAAGGTGGAGTTTGAGGTGCCGGTCCAAGAAGGTGATGATTTGATCTCACATGATGATGCCAATTTAGAAGAAGGCCAAGAAGAGGCACAACCATATGCATTGGCAAGGGACCGAGCTAGAAGAGAAATTCGACCACCTACAAGGTATGGTTACTCCGACTTTGCTTATTGTTTGGCAATTGCAGAGGATGTGGAGTATTGTGAGCCATCTTCCTACAAGGAAGCCATATCTTCTAAGGATGCGGCTAATTGGGTTGCCGCTATGAATGAAGAGTTACAATCATTGCAACAAAATGAGACTTGGTCTCTTGTGAAGCCTCCTAGTGGTAAGAGGATTGTGGGTTGCAAGTGGGTGTTTAAGAGGAAGATTGATGGCTCAAATCCCGCAGATTTTCGATACAAGGCAAGGCTTGTGGCTAAAGGGTATAGTCAAGTCCAAGGTGTGGACTTTAATGATGTGTTCTCTCCCGTGGTTAAGCATACCTCCATTCGAGTTTTGCTCTCTTTAGTGGCAATGAAGGATTTGGAGTTGGAGCAAATGGATGTGAAAACTGCCTTCTTGCATGGTGATTTGGAGGAGCAAATTTACATGAGTCAACTGGAGGGTTTTGAGGTTGCGGGAAAGAAGGACCGTGTGTGTCTTTTGAAGAAGTCCCTTTATGGCCTTAAGCAATCACCGCGGCAATGGTATAAGAAGTTTGACGCATTCATGGTGAGTATTGATTTTCATCGTTCCAATTATAATAGTTGTGTCTATTTCAAGAAGTTGGAAGGTGGGAATTTCATTTACTTGTTGCTCTATGTGGATGACATGTTGATTGCATCCTCAAACTTGAAAGAAGTTAGGAGGTTGAAAGAGCAACTAAGTTCGGCATTTGAGATGAAAGATTTAGGGGCCGCCAAAAGGATTCTCGGAATGGAGATCACAAGGGATAGGTCGAAAAGAAAGTTGTTTCTTTCACAAAAGAGTTTTGCCGAGAAAGTGCTACGCCGTTTTGGCATGGAGAAAGCGAAGATTGTTTCAACACCTCTTGCGGCGCATTTCAAGCTTTCGGCCGCTTTAAGTCCAAAATCCGATGATGAGAAGAAATATATGAAAAAGGTTCCATATTCGAGTGCAGTCGGGAGTCTCATGTACTTGATGGTGTGTACTCGACCCGACATTGCTCAAGCTGTTAGTGTAGTAAGTAGATATCTCTCTTGTCCGGAAAAAGGGCATTGGGAAGCAGTGAAGTGGATCTTCCGCTATTTGAGAGGTACTATTGATGCTCGTTTAGAGTTTGGTAATGGCAAGACACTAACGGGTTTTGTGGATGCGGATTTTGCGGGTGATTTAGATAAGAGGCGTTCTTTGACGGGTTATGTTTTTACCCTTGGAGATTGTGCAATTAGTTGGAAGTCTACACTTCAAGCTGTTGAAGAATAATCTCAGAAATTAAATTCATCATAGATTAGGGGTATATGTGCAAAAGTGTAAATAGGGACAGCTGTACCAAACAGTAACTAGAATAGGTACCAACGGTAAAATTCTAACCGTTGGAGCAAATGTAATATAAAGATAAACTCCTCCAAATGTAAAAAGTAGAATGTTAAGAAATAAGAAAAATCAATTCTCCTCAGATTTTTGCATCTCTCAAAATAACATGGTATCAGAGCATCAGGTTCTGTAACTGAAAAAAGGCAACATCTCACGGTACCAGTAAACTGGTATTCACAACAAAATCCATAACCAAAAAATCAGCAAAGAACGAATGGCTCAAGAGGGGCAACACGAGGCTACCAATTCCTCCAAGCTCACGAATACTTTGCTCAATGGCAAGAATTATCTTACATGGGCAAAGGCTGCATCTAGACCGCTCAGCGGTCGAGAGATGCGAGAATACATCACCGGAGAAAATAAAGAGCCAACAATCGCAAACCCAAATTTGCTGACCGAAATCGAAAAAAAGGCAGCAAAGAAATGGAGAACCCAAAACGACAAAATCATAACATGGCTCACAAATTCCATGGAGCCATCAATTTCAGAACTCTTTCTACTTGCTGACACGGCTTTTGAGTTATGACAAGCCGTGAAAGACATGTACAGGCAAGAGAATAATTATTCCCGTATCTACCAACTCAAGCAAGAAATCCAGCAAGAAAAGCAAGGCAATAGAAAACATATAGAGTACCTTGGTGCTCTTCAAAAGAAAAAAGATGAGCTTCGATCATACCGGCCGCCAACCACCGACTTGGCAATAATCAAACAACGGCAAGAAGAAGATGATATATTTGAGTACCTTGCCGATCTGAATCCCAGCTATGAGGCAGTGCGGGCTCAGATTATGAACACCGTTCCCCTTCCTTCATACTCACAAATCAAAAACATGATCCAACAGGAAGAGAGCCGTAGAAAGGCCATGGGTGGTCCACAACTCACAATCGAAGAGGGACACGAAACCCACGGCTTTGCAACAACAAAAAAATTCAATTTTTCCAATTTCGGCCAAAACCCTAGATCTCAAAATTACTCAAACCACAGCGAAATTGAAAGGTGTACGGGGTGTAAAAAAGAGGGACATACACATGAAAAATGTTGGTTTCTTCATCCCCATTTAAAACCGAAACACTGGAAGAAGGGGATCGGTGCAGGAGGCAAAACAAATTGGAACGAAGAAAGAAACTCAAGAGGTGCTGCGGATACAGGGAGAGGCTATGCACGTGAGGCTCATGTGAATTTTGTTGAAACGCGTGAACAGGTGGCAACTCGTGAGGCACAGGAAATTCAAACCGGGCCAAAACTAAAAAATTCTGATTTCGGCCCAATAAGAGAAATAGGCACTGGAGCTGCTGGACACGCTGGGAATGCTGGATTTTTCGCTGGCGGGTCAAGCTCAGGCCGAAACGGGTCAGCTAAAGCAGACTTCACAACAGATCAAATGCAGACAATAATTCAACAGATGTCCATGCTGCTAAATCAACAAAATCAGTCTAAATTTTCTGGTATCTCTACACACTCAAAAAATTTAAATTTGTTAGATAAAATTATTATTGATAGTGGTGCTCCGGATCATATGTTTGGTAATCGAGCACTTCTAAAAAATTTAGACATGACCAACAATAATCAATTTGTTTTGGTTGCTAACGGTATGAAGGCTAAAATAAATGGTATAGGTGAAACTATATTTTGTAATAAAAAAATATTTAATGTGCTATATTTAGATACGTTTCCTATAAATTTACTTTCGGTCCAAAAATTAACACAAGAATTAGATTGCGATGTAATTTTTTCTTGTAAAAATGTTGTATTTCAGGACCGGGAAACCGGGACGAAGATTGGTGAAGGATTTCTTGAAAATGGACACTATTTTTTGAACTCAAAAAATTATTTTTGTGCTTCGCTAAATCCATTGACATTGGACTTTGGCATAGAAGATTCGGGCATCCTTCCGACAAGATTTTAAATTTTATTTTGAATTGTAAAAATTTAAATTGTGCCAATTGTGAAGTTTGTAAATTGGCAAAACAAACAAAACTTCCTTTTTCTCATTCCAATAGCAAAAGTGAAAATATGTTTGATTTAATTCATTCGGATGTTTGGGGACCGGCCCCAATTGACTCATATAATGGATTTAAATATTTTGTTATTTTTATCGATGATTTTTCAAGAACCACTTGGTTATACTTACTAAAATCAAAAAACGAAGTTTTTTGTAGCTTCAAAGAATTTTTATGTCTAATAGAAAATCAATTTAATGCAAAATTAAAAATATTTAGATCGGATAATGGAACGGAATTTGTAAACAAGAATTTTGCAACATTTTTTAAAGAAAAAGGAATTATACACCAAACCACTTGCATTAATACACCCGAACAAAATGGAGTATCGGAAAGGAAAATAGACATTTGTTAGAAATGACAAGAATATTGATGTTTCAAAATAATGTTCCAAAAATATATTGGTCGGATGCCATACTATGTACTACACATCTAATTAATAGATTACCAAGTTCAAAATTAGAAAATAAAATCCCACTAGAAATTCTTTATCAACGAAAAATAACATTTGATCATTTAAAAATATTCGGATGTACAAGCTTTGTACATATTAAAAGAAAAGATAAGCTCGATTTTGTATCAACAAAAACTATTTTTTTAGGGTATTCATCATTTAAAAAGGGGTACAAATGCTATGACCCTATTAATAAAAAATTATTTATTTCTAGAAATGTTATATTTTTTGAAAATGAGCCATATTTCAAAAAATTGGGAGAAATTCAAGAGTCTAATCAAATTCAAAATGAAATAATAAATTCGGTAACACCCAACATTTCTCAAAATAATTTAGAAGAAAATGATACAAGTGATGCCGAAGATGATAATAATAACGATATAAATGAGATCGAAGTAGAAAATAATTCGGGACTTAGACGAACATCTAGAATATCACAACCGTCGAGTAGACTTAGAGATTATGTAACTTATACCGTCCAATATCCTATACAAAATTTTGTTTCATATAAAAAAATTTTGCCTTCATACCAAGCCTTTCTTACTACTATAGAAAATGAAATAGAACCAAAAAATTACCATGAGGCCATTCAAAATCCAATTTGGAATAAAGCAATAAAAGAAGAGCTAAAAGCTCTAGAACAAAATGAAACTTGGGAAATCGTTTCATTACCGGAAAATAAAAAACCCGTTGGGTGCAAATGGGTTTATAAAATTAAATATAATTGTGATGGTACCATAGAACGGTATAAGGCAAGGTTAGTGGCCAAAGGATTTACCCAAACTTATGGTATAGATTACAACGAAACCTTTGCACCGGTTGCAAAAATGAATACCGTTAGGGTTTTATTCTCCATTGCCGTAAACAATGGTTGGAATTTATATCAAATGGATGTTAAAAATGCATTTCTTCAAGGAACACTTGAGGAAGAAGTTTATATGACCCTTCCACCGGGTCATATAAAGAAAAAAATGCTAACCTTGTTTGTAGGTTAAACAAATCAATCTATGGACTTAAACAATCTCCAAGGGCATGGTATGGCAAGTTATCTCAATATTTAATTTCTTGCAACTTTAAAATTAGTAATGCCGATCACTCATTGTTTACCAAAAATGAAGGAAAAAATATTACCCTTGTGTTAGTTTATGTAGATGATTTAATAATTACCGGAAACAATTTAGAAGCAATTAGAAAAATCAAATCTCAATTAAAAGAAAATTTGACATTAAAGATTTAGGGTATTTAAAATATTTTCTAGGAATAGAAGTAGCATTCTCAAACAAAGGCCTATTAATTTCACAAAGAAAATACACCTTGGACTTGTTAAAAGAAACCGGTAAATTGGGTTGTAAACCGGCACCTACACCAATAGATAATAAGTACAAATTAAATACCGAGGATGGTAAACCCTTAGAAAACATAAATCAATTTCAAAGACTCGTAGGGAAATTAATTTACCTTACGGTCACTCGTCCGGATATCTCTTTTTCCGTAAGCCAAATTAGTAAATTTATGCATTCACCAAGAACACCACATTTGGAGGCCATAAATAGAATTTTAAGATATTTAAAAGGTAACCCCGGTAAGGGCATATGGATGAAAAATAATAATTCTAATGCAATATGTGGCTATTCCGATGCAGATTGGGCCGGTAGCTTTGATAGAAAATCCACCACCGGCTTTTGCACATTTGTAGGCGGAAACTTAGTCACATGGAAAAGCAAGAAGCAAAATGTCGTGGCACGATCGAGCGCGGAAGCGGAGTATCGAGCCATGGCATCAACCGCAAGCGAATTGATATGGCTCAAACAATTGCTTAAAGACATGGGAATCAACGTTGATCAACCCATGAAGATGTATTGTGATAATAATTCGGCTCGACACATTGCACTAAATCCCGTATTCCACGAACGGACCAAACTCATAGAAGTCGATTGCCATTTTGTTAGAGAGAAGGTCCAAGCCAAGGAAATAGAAACACCATTTGTTCGAAGTAAAGATCAACTAGCGGATGTTTTTACAAAAGGATTAGACCCTAAACCATTCGAAGAAATCACAAGCAAGCTAGGATTACTTGACATTTACAAGCCTAGCTTGAGGGGGAGTGTTGAAGAATAATCTCAGAAATTAAATTCATCATAGATTAGGGGTATATGTGCAAAAGTGTAAATAGGGACAGCTGTACCAAACAGTAACTAGAATAGGTACCAATGGTAAAATTCTAACCGTTGGAGCAAATGTAATATAAAGATAAACTCCTCCAAATGTAAAAAGTAGAATGTTAAGAAATAAGAAAAATCAATTCTCCTCAGATTTTTGCATCTCTCAAAATAACACAAGCCACTGTTGCACTCTCAAGTACCGAGGCCGAATACATGGCAATTACCGAGGCTATTAAGGAGGCTATTTGGCTTAAGGCATTTGTTGGTGAGATGCCTTCTTTCGAGGGTCCTATTACGGTGTTTTGCGATAACCAAAGCGCGATACATTTGACCAAGGACAACATATACCATGACAAGATGAAGTACATTGACATTCGGTACCACTTTCTTCGAGATGTGATCTCGGAAGGCAAGGTTGCAGTGAAGAAGATTAGTACCGAGTCGAATCCGGCCGATATACTCACAAAACCTCTTTCAATTGCAAAGTTCAAGCTTTGTTCAAGTTTGGTGTTAGTTTGTTTCTAGCTATTGAGCTAGTTTTGTTTCTAGCATGTTGCTAGTATATATTTATATTTACCTTTGTTTAGGTTATGTTTGCTTTATGCATTTGCTTTTGATGCAATTTAGTTTGTTTTTGATGCAATTTGGTTCAAGGTGGAGATTGTTACGTTTTGATCCAAATTGCTATTTGGGCCCGTTGGACTTTGTATCTTTAATATGTTGCATATATATAGACTCTTTGTATGAGAGAGAATCAGGTCTAATAGAAATCAGTTTGAGTTGTCTCTTTGTCTCTTGCTCTCTTCCTCTTCTCAAATCCTAGAATAACTAACAATGATAACATCTATGATAATATCTTAGAAGGTATGGTTCCTTAAAATTTGAGTCAGTTAAAGTCTCTTAATACATTTTGACTAAATGGAAAAATTTCCACTAGAGAGTTGCCCCTGAAATTGGGTTAATTTCTGGACTAATTTCTGGGCTATTGGGATGGTGAAACCATATCTTTCGACAGCTGGTGTGCAACACCCATTGTGGACCTGCTAACTCACTCAGACCACCCAACAAGGCCACACATTTCATTAAGAGACGCCATGCCACTATTAAGTGACATTGCACCCGCCCTACAGCTCAGCGAAAACAGATCAGATGAAATACTCTGGAAATAGTGCGCAAGGGTTTCCAATGTGATCCACAGTGCAACACCTGCAGTACATCCCCCCTAGAAACACTTTTCCATCTATTTTTCAAGTGTTCATATACAAGGAAGTATGGCATTACATTGCAAGTCAGATGGGGATCGGCATCATGACTCATGGGGATACTCTGACTGAAACATGGGAAGCATCATTCAGAGGAGCAGTGAGGGGCAGTATGAAAAAAGGGCACTGGCTAACGAATTTCCTTTGTGCGTTCTGGCACATCTTGAAACAGAGGAATGCAAGGATTTTTCGTGGTGAGCACCTACCATTGCAAGTTCTGGCCTACAGAATTCTTGAGGAAAGCACTTTGTGGATAAAGTTTTGTTAATAATGGCGAATCAAACTGTAACTTCTATGTTTTGAGTTTCAAGCTTTTAGTTTTCTCATATGTATTCCATGGGGTAGAAAACAACGTTTGCATGGCCCATGCAGAAGGCGACAACACTAAGGGAAATCAAAGCACTGGGTTCCTCTTACAGGGGACAAAAAACAAAACAAAACAAAACAAAACAAAACAAAAAAAAAAAAAACATAACGAGTACTTGACAATAGTTAGCGCTCAATGAATTCATAAACATGTAAACTATATAAAAATATAAAAGGGTGATATGTGAGTTGGATGATTTTTTAACTCTGTTCTGCTGTCACTCTGTTGTCAAGTTCACCGTTAATTTCTGAAAATGCAGTGATAACTAAGCAATTAAAATATCATCTCAGACAGATCTATTTCCTAATTACCTTCTTTGTTTTCCATTAGCGATGCAACCTAGACTACTCTCCTCTATCCTCAGCATCAAGAGGGCCCTATCCCTTCTCTCAATCTTTTCTCCTCCTCACTCTCTTCTCATTGCCACAAAAACCACCTAGGTTCAGTAGCCTCCAGCTTCAAAACGCCTGGACATCAAATTTTAAACACAAAAATCGGTTGAATCGGACTGAGTTATGTACAATTATTATAATTGTGTAATATGTGGTTGGAGTTCAAATTTTATATTTTTTGGGAATTTTTTACTATTTTGTTTAGATATATACAAAATCACTGTTTTACATATATAATCTGCTTTGGAGGTGAGTCTTTTTTACTAACTTTAATTTGTTTTGATTTTTTCTAATTTTTTGAATGATAATTCGAAATCATAATCTACAACGGAGCCTTGGCTTTTTTTTTTTTTTTTGCCTCCAATTCATTTCCATTTTTTTTTGCCTTGGTATAAACCTAAAATGCAAATTACAAAAATAGTATAAATCTAAATCACTTTCCCTACAGAGTGAGACCATGGTATTGCAATGCACGGATTGGCCCGTACTATGGATCCATATTATCCATATTATACTTTTGGATGGTTCACAATTTTTAGATCATGTGATTTTCCACTAATTAAAAAAAACAAATTCTAAAAAATATAAAATTTTGATCTCTAAGTACATTTTCATATAAGGATCATACTGAATACTGAACGGTTCAAATTGATTGTTTGAAATTTCAGAACGAAAATATAATTAATTCACAGTACAAATAGAAATGTCCATTGCAAAGTATCATACATAGTCTCACTCTTCCCTACATATCTAGAAACATTCGAGGCATTCTTGTTCTCTTTTCATGTAGGGCCAAATGGATTTGCAAAGATTGTCTAATGTGGATAACTTTGTTTTTTTTTTTTTCCATTGATTTTGATGACCTTAAAAATAAAGCTGTCTGATGTTTTCTTTTTGTCGATTTAGCTTTATAAATGTGAGTAAAGGGTAATGCCAGCCTTCTCACTTTAGAGTCGTCAGATGAGGTTAAGGATTGTGAGAATTTGTTCAACGGCTCAAGAATGCTCACCTTTTCTCAGTAAAAAGTATGTAATGGTTTAAAATATGTTTTGTTTTGACAATATTATGCGAATGGGATTTTATATGTAACAAATTTCGTTAATTAATTATAGAAATTCACATAAATTCACACATATGAATATGTATTAAATTTCGTTAATTAATTATAGAGATCCCTGCAGCAACAAATTTACAGGAGCAATTATAATGAACGTGAGCAATTATAATGTAGTTATGCTTGAATTTGAAATTTCTAATGAAGTTCAGCACTTACTTTTGGCAGCAGAATCTGATGATAATCTGTTATACATTGAAAAATGAATGTGTGTATTATATACTTGTCTTAATATTAAATTTAATGTTTCAAAGTAAAGAAAAGAACTTCGAAAACTTATTGTTAAACTGTTGTCATGTTGCTTCATTTATGATTGTTTCTTGGATTTTGTATGAGAATTGTTAAACTGTTATACATTGAAAATATGTCATTTTATATGAGAATTGTTTTTTTGTTCTTTTATAATATGTCCCCATTGCAATGCACGGGCTCGATACTAGTATATATACACACACACACACACACACACACATGTGTACATATACATATACATATACATGTGTACATATACATATACATATACATATGTGTACATATACATATACATGTACATATGTGTATATACACACACATATGTGTATATGTGTATATATTAAATTTGTTTTTAATTATCCCTTAATCATGATTATAACAAATTAATCATTATTAAAAACATGGATTATCACAATATCTGAAATAAACCATCATTAAGAAAAGATTACAAGGGGAGTACTTGTTAAAGATACAAGCCCCTGCATGCATCCATAGCCACATCCATGATGTATGCTAGCTAGGAGCTGATCATATATATAATCAATATCAAAAATCGTTCAATTTCATACCGCAGAAACGAGTTATGCTACAAAAGAAATATTTATTGTAGTTATTATATATATATTTATATATATATAGATCCTCATATCACTGGGATTTTCGCAGAAAAGACCATGGACCTGCTGTTGCTCCCATCCTGAAAACAAAAAATATAAAATATATTTAAATAAAAATAGTTCTAGTTAGTTTTTTATTGAGTCATTGCTCATTAGTTTGCTATTTTATGGAGACATTTTCGAAGATAGTTTCAAAACTAGATTGAATTAGGAATTTCTTTACAGTGTTTTCACCCTTGTACTGTTCAATTTACCTCCAAGTGCTGGCAAGGGTGCGCAAAATCATGTACAATGAGAGACCAATCCAAATCCCAATATATCCATCATGCATCCAAAGAACTATAATGCAAGGAACACTTATTGCTGCCACACCAACCTAAGGAGGAGGAATTGATTGATTTTATGCATTGAAAGACACTTACAAATTTTCAAGATAAATGCTGATTAGTAAAATATTAATTCAAATGCATGTTTCAACCATGGAATAAGCAGAGAAGGTGTAGTCTGATGCTCCAAAATTGATGCCATCAAAGACAAACGCCACAGAGTTAACTGTTTGCAACCCTGCAACAAACTGAAACAAGAAAGCAATTATAAATCTTATTAGCTATTAAAAAACTTAATTAGTGCTAAAAGGGCATAATGTTTAAAAGTGTTACCAGAATGGTCTGATGAACTACTTCAATGACATCAGCATCCTTGCTAAAAATGCTGGCTCCAAAACTTAAGAGGATCCCAAGAAAAACAGAGAGGCATAGTCCCATAACTATGCTCATCTACAAAGAATGAGAACTTCGGTTAATGAAGGAATTAAGAACACAATTTTTTTTTTTGTTGTTGTAAAAAAGAAAAATAATAAAGCTCAGCATATTAAGATCCTGTGTATAGAATACCTGTAAAACACGGGCTGTATTTACAACAACCTTGTAATGCTCAGACTTGGCAAATGCTGCTGCTAATATTGCCTACATGTCAAGAATTACGGAATCTTAACCATAATGAAATCTTACTGATTAAAATAAACGATGATCACCGGAACTCCAATGATAACTTTTTACGCATAGGATTGGAAGGCCTCTCTTATGGATTGATGAATAATATAGAGAGTCAAAATACAAAAGAAAAATGGCAAAAAGATATGCCACTATTTTTGGCAGCAAATACTGGACCCATTGTCAAACAGCTTCTTTTAAGGATCTTTTTCCTGCAATGCTTCCTGTAGAAAAGACCTCTTTCTTTTGAACTGAAGTTTTTGGTCAATATTGTTCCCTTTGAAAGAAGAAAAATGTTTGTTCTGTAGGAGAAAATGAGAAAGACGCGCGAGAAACAAATTCTATGATGGTCACACTCACACACCGGGTTTGGAACTTATCAGTTCTTAAATTATTGACATTTGACATTGCAGATAGCTCAATCAGTATTATAGTAATTTATTAGTTACGTACCTGGCCAGCGACAGCAAGCCCATCTGCTAGGAGTGATGTAGACATCCATATTTGGTTACTAATTTGAAATGCGGCCATAATAGTATCTCCCTGCCGAGCTGCTAGTGATGAAGCTAGTGTTACGCAACTTGTAACTGCTATAACCCTTCCTAGTAGCATGAATCCTAACACAAGTAAACCAAAATTAGCTTATCATTGTTAATAGAACCATAAAATTTGCGTCAGAAACACCAAATGCTTACAAATTGTATACATGTCACTGGCATTTTTAGCCCAAAATATCAAATTTTATAGCAAGTCCTGCAGGATGGACTGAACATAAATTTGGATATTTTTGTAACCAGATAAAGTTAGCTGAATTATTGATGAAGCAAACAAGAGAGTAAATCAAAGGCTTAAAGATTTTATTAATCAGAAGTTTTATCTAATGTAGAATGATAATAGATTTGTACTTCCATAACAGATAATTTAGTATCACAATGCTATTATTATCTATTATGGCAGGTGTCACACAACCACAGTTTTAATTAAGTTTCATTTTTATTCTGCTAATGCACAACAGGTAGGCATATCAAATCAAAATGAATTGGTTTAATAATTCAAGATTTACCGCATCCAATAAATCGACGGAATTTGAGTGATTTGATGCTAGGAGGAATGATATCAACTCGACGTACCAGTGCGAAGAACAATATGAGTGCTATCAGGTACCTACAATGAACAGGTGATGCAAGATATGAGTGTAACCATAGTATCGAATTAATTATAGTTACATCAAGACATACATAAAGACATAATTTAAACCATATCTTACTGGGAAAAGATATGTGCAATAGCAGCACCAGTAACACTCATATGGAAAACAAAAACCATAATTGCTTCCAGTATTATGTTCACTACATCCCCAATAACTGCACAAATGCAAATCAAATAATTACTTGCTGTGCAGGGAAGTTGTAATCGTTGTCTGGAATTATCATATATTTATTTTACCAATAGCATAAAGAGGGGTCTTTGTATCCTTAAATCCCCTAAATACTCCTATCATTGCCAATTGTAGAAGATTAGCTGGAGAGCCAAGTGCTCTTATCCTCAAATAACGAATTGCAAGTCTCCGCATTTCGTGGCTCTGTAATTGATAAAATTTAAACCCATGATGTCATTGAATAATCATATTCATCCTGCTTGGATCATTACTAATGAATCCAGTAAAGCAATAAAATAATAGGCAAAAACCAAGTTGATCTACTGTCTGCATTAAAGCAATGAAAATAAAATACATTCTGCACGGCTACTAATAATTTTATGGAAACAATCGACATAATATCAGTTTCATTTGCATGGTTATAATGTTATAAACTCAGAAAAATATTACTTACAGCCTTTCCACCCGTCATGAGGAGTATGCTATATTTGGCCGTAAGAATTAGAAAGAATGCTTGAATGAGTCCAAGAACTGCTCCAACAATCAGAGCTGAAGTGACTGAGGGTATGAACTTCCTCTTTCCTGCACATTTTGGCAGGCTTTCATAGTTAGTTCTTAACACATTGCCAAAATTTTTATTTTCAGAAATTTGCAAGCATTGATTGACATGATGAATAAGCTAAGAAGAACATAAAAAAATTGATTTTGCAGTTTAACTCATTGAGGAAAGCTTTTTTTATTCAATATTATTTCTCTGTTATGTCTTATAAGATGAAGACTTTAATTCTTTCATACTTTGTATTGGGTGTGCATATATATATATATATATATATATATATGGACTGGATTTAAAATCAGAATTGCATTTCCTTGAGGTGGAACAGAAATATACCAATTACAGGAGGCATCTGTGTTGGTTCAGCATCCCGAGTTGATTCGGAAATTTCTAAATCTCCAACATTTTGTTCTTCAGTATCGCAGTTAATGACTGCTTCTTCCTCAGCTACAAATGAGGTAGTAACACTGACAAGAGGATAGATGAAAACTTTCGCAATTTGGTTGAATATTGCAACTGCCACCCCTACTGCTGCCACCTCAGACGCTCCTGCATTTAAACAATTTTTAAATTTATAAACATACATCCAGAAGTGTATTAACTACAAACATTTAGAAGGATTTAAGGCATACATCAACAGCCAAAGAGGCTCAGTAGTTAGTTATATAGATAAGTTTATTAATATTCAAGATTGCATGCTACTTACGTTGTTAGTTATATAGATAAGTTGGCCATGTGCTGGTGACGGAGGGTCTATGCGTTAGACCTAAGACTAAATCGAATTAATCACAAGAACCATATAGTTTTATGTGCCAATTAAAGATATAATTTACACCAGAAAATTTGGCACTAGCTAGTTGATTGTCTTTGTCCTGAAAATGCAAAACAGCAAACCTATTTGGCCCATGAATGCAGTGTCGACTAGTGAAGCAATTGGATCAGCTGCCAATGCCAATGAGGCAGGAATAGCAACGCGCAGTATTTCTGAACCTATATCGTCAAGCTTGAAAACACGGCTGTAAGAAAAGCACACAAACATATATTGCCTATCAGTTCCCCATTATTTGGAGCATATCAAAGTTTTATTATTAATTAACCTTACAAGTTTTTATATATATAGATATTTAAGTACTGTTTTGCCTTATGAACATGCATTTTCTCTAACCAGTCATCTTGACATTGAAGAAGAAAACAAATAATCAGATAAGGAATAAGGAAAATTTAAGCAAAATAAAAGCTACTTTTTGAGCATGAAAGTGAGGTGAGTTGGAGAAGTTCTAGAAGATGCATGTTAGTAGGGTTGTTCTTTTGTACACTTGAAATAGACATTTCTTTATCTTCTGGCTCCCTGATTAATCTTCATTCATGCCAAAAATGTTCTTCAAATATTTTCTTATCTAAAATGAAGGGAAACAAATAAATTAAATTAAAGTACCTCAAATTCAAGACAAAAAGGTAAAGGCCCGTTTTCCAAGGCAGACCTAAGGAAGGGGTGGAAGAGTCATCGTCGCCTTTTGTTGTATCAACAATTGCCATCTCCTGTTTTGTTGTTTCTGTTGCAACTCCACCTGTTGCATCTGTTGCCACCTCTTCAGGTACTGTTGCCTCTGTTGCCGCCACCTTAGCTGTGGCATGCTTGGATCCGTTAATGGTTACCATTGGCATTCTTTGGCAAACAATGAGGTCTTTTCTTTTGGTTATTGCACCAATGGATGATTCCAACAGCAGTGTGGGAAGGCATTTTATAGGCATGCACACTGAAATTTGTCAAAGTTATATTTTCATTTTGAAAATTCTAATGGTTAATCCTAACCGTTCAACGTGATTTCCACATGAATATGTACTTGTAGACTTTTTCAAATTTTTATACTATATTTTAAAATAGATAGAAAATCACTTGATCTGAAAATTCTGGACCATCCAAAAACAGTGATTTTCTACATATCTAAAAAAATAACTGTTTTTCTACATATCTAAAAAAATTGAAAAAAAATTGAAAAAAAATAGAAAATATAGCTCACAAGTATATTCTCATATGGAAATCTTGTTAAACGGTTCGGATCGGCCGTTAGGATTTTGGAAACAAAAATATTGATCCGTAGTACGGACCAATCCGTGCTATGCATAGTACCATAGACTCACTCTCAAAAATTCAAAACTTTGCATATACACGCATTACTTGCGAAGTAGATATATGGGTTTCAACGGTTTGGAGTCGCTGTTTAAAGTCAATCCGATATATTTTAGAGTTATGCGTAGCATGTCCTTTTGATGAGTATAGCAAAGGCTAATTTTGCTACCAAATTTTATATTTTTTGGAACTTTTTTACTATTTATTAAGCCACTTTGAAAATTTCAGATCCGGGTGAACAGTAAAAACAATCTGGAAGCACGAGGATTGACTTTTACTATTTTATGCTAATTTGCTTAGCTGTGGGGCCAGATTATTATTAAATCAAAATTCAAACCTAGCAAATTTTTAAAAAGTACAATTAGTAGCGTAATTGTTTTCTTTTGATTCATAGCGTAGGATTTCCCATGTCATGTGTCATGACTAATTATTTAGAAAAGGAGCATAAAGTGCCGCCTGCTTCCATTCAAAATTGAAAAGAACAAAGTTTCTACTTGTTTAAAATCTGAACACTCAAAAAGCCCCAATATATGAAACCCAATTTAGACTATCTGTGACAAACATATATAGGGTCTGTTTTTTTATTACTGTAAATCTATCTAATTTAGTTAGTAAAATATTATCAAAATAATTAAAAAATATTTTTTGTAAATAGGATAGTTTCTTTTAAAAAATTAGAAGGGAGAATATATATCAATAATATTTTCACAATTGTCGTGTTCTATTTGGACATTTTCACACATTTGAATTTATTTATTTAAATTCAAATAATTATATGAATCCCCGCATTGTCCCTGCATCAATCTTACTCTAATGATGTATTATGATCTCCACTAATTATATAATCCTCTATTTTTCAGTTTCCGTACTCGTTCCCGCATCAACTTTTATAGGTATAAATACTTGAAAAATAAGATATTAATAATTTGTTATGTAACTTGATATGATCGTCTCTTTTTTCAGTCCCCATATGATCCCACGTCAACCTTCCTCTAATGAAATAGTGGGATCATGTATCCCCGCATCAACTTTCTCCAATAGTTCCTGCATTAACCATCGTGTAAGAAAAATAGTTGACCTCAAAGATATAAATACTTCATTGCATATCTCTAAATATTTGTATTACTTGTTTGATATTAATACTATTGAACCCAAAAAAGTTGAGAATTAATTTAAGAAATTTATCCAATTAATTTCTTAAGAAAATTAATCGAGTCAATACCTTCAATTCTAATTTCTTGAAATTCGCAAAAATGGGATTTGGATTTCTTGAAAATAAAATTCATAATAATATTATACGTGTCAACCTAAGAATTTCGATATAAAGAACACGAAAATCTCCAAGCGGTTGATTTTTATATGGATTTTACAAGATTTTACACGGAACAAATACCCTTATGAGTCTCATTAAACCTTACACATGGGTCCCCTTGCTCTCATCCAATCAGATTCAAGCATACCTTGAGTCTCATCAAACCTTACATTTGGCCCCCACAATCTCCAACCAACTAGATTTCAAGCATCCATATAAGTCTCATTAAACATGACAAGTGGGACCCTTTGTAAGACCCTTCTTCTAAGCATGACAAATGGGACCCCTTTGTAAGACCCTTCTTCTCCCTCCAACCATCCGAACCAAGCCCAACAAAACCGACAAAAAGATGGTGAATTCGGCCAAGAAGAAGAAATCACGAGAAATCTCTACCTACACGTGAAAGAGGTTGGTCTCCTCCATCTTTTTTCCAAGTACCGGCTAGAATGGGTGAAAGGATGAGGCGGAATCAAGGCCGTAATAAATCAAATTCAAAAATGGGAACTCGGGTTCGGATGCAAATCAAGCTATGAGCTCTTCAGGGAAGCTTTGTGGGACCTAGGTGACACTATCTAAACGCTTAATTTGATCAAAATAGGTGGGGTTCGGTTTGCACACGAAGGCCACATGGGATCCGAATTTGAGATGGTTAAAACCTAGTGTAGAGTTGTTGCCTTGTTCAATTGGACCGTAGAACATGATAAGGGTATGTGATAGAAGCTATTTGGCATGCTCTCATGAGCCTAGGCACAGAAATCGGTGTGGCACACAATAAGGTTGGTTTATGAGCTGAGAGACACCATATCTTCACCGCACACAATGTAGTATAGGATTTGATAATTCACAAATAAGTTAGATGAGGCAAAATGCAACTACTATAGTTGAGAATACAAAAACCTATGATTCTACACAAGAAAATTGAAGCTCACCATGTAATCCAATTACGTACTGTACTGTATTAAAGACTTTAAGTGATGCCCAGAGTTATCTTTTTCTCTTCTTATTCTGTTATCATTTGAGATTCCAGCATTTAAGACCCATTTTTGTGGTCCTCACAATAGTTTGCCAGTTTGTTCCTTCATGAAATATACTGAAATTTGTCGGTGGCATCATTTGTCTAGTAAAGCTACCGTATGTTATGTTCACTAAGAGAGAGCTTGGTGAGTCTAACTTCAAAATTTATCCCAATCCTGTTTCAAAAATTACATCCCATAAATTCTAAACAACGAATGTAAACTGCTGAAACCGATCTATTTTACGAGTGATGTGTGTATACGCAAAGTATTATAAATTTGAAATTTAGTTTGTATAAAGTTAGGCGACAAAAAATATACAGTTATGTAAGTTATTTTTAATGCATTAATTTTTCATCATTTTTAACCACTCGAGTTTGTACTAAATTAAATAAAAAAATGAGTGAGCCTATGGTACTATGCATAGCACGGATTAGTCCGTACTACGGAGTTATATTTTAATTTTGAAAATTCTAATGGTCAATCTGAACCGTTCAACGTGATTCGCACATGAATATGTACTTGTAGACTAAATTTATATTTTTTTCAAATTTGTTTACTATATTTTAAAATAGGTAGAAAATCACTTGATATGAAAATTCTGGACCATTCAAAAACAGTGATTTTCTACCTATCTAAAAAAATAGTTAAAAAATTCTAAAAAATAGAAAATTTAGCCCACAAGTATATTCTCATATGGAAATCATGTTTACGGTTCGGATCGGCCGTTAGAATTTTCAAAACAAAAATATTGATCCGTAGTACAGACCAATATGTGGTATGCATAGACTCACTCTAAAAAAATTCAAAACTTTGCATATACATAGATGGGTTTCAACGGTTTGGAGTTGTTGTTCAAAGTCAATCCGATATATTTTGGAGTTATGCACAGCAAGTCCTTTTGATGAGTATATCAAAGGCTAATTTTGCTATCAAAAGATGAACTAAGTTGTAATATTTTAGAATTTAGTTGACAAATTGTGGTTACCATAGACTCACTCTAAAAAAATATGTGGTTACCATAGACTCACTCTAAAAAAATTCAAAACTTTGCATATACATAGATGGGTTTCAACGGTTTGGAGTTGTTGTTCAAAGTCAATCCGATATATTTTGGAGTTATGCACAGCAAGTCCTTTTGATGAGTATAGCAAAGGCTAATTTTGCTATCAAAAGATGAACTAAGTTGTAATATTTTAGAATTTAGTTGACAAATTGTGGTTACCATAGACTCACTCTAAAAAAATTCAAAACTTTGTATATACATAGATGGGTTTCAACGGTTTGGAATTGTTGTTCAAAGTCAATCTGATATATTTTGGAGTTATGCGCAGCAAGTCCTTTTGATGAGTATAGCAAAGATCTTTTCACCCAGGCGAGGAATTCGCGGCGCCTAATTTTGCTATCAAAAGATGAACTAAGTTGTAATATTTTAGAATTTAGTTGACAAATTGTACTACAACAAAAATGACAGTGAAATTAAACAATAAAATTATTGAGTCGTACGACATTAACAAGGGGATGTAGAGCTTAATGTTCTTTCTTTTGTTAATTAGATCAATATAAGGAGCAGCACTATTGGACTAACAAAAATGAACAATTAATGCATGCCTCCTTTTGTTAAGGTCGCATGAACAATGCCTCCTCTACAAAATACAAATCAAACCGCATTTTGTTACTGTCGCATTTTGTTACTGTCGTTTAGCTGTGGGGCCAGATTATTATTAAATCAAAATTCAAACCAAGCAATTTTTTAAAAAGTACAATTAGTAGCGTAATTGTTTTCTTTTGATTCATAGCGTAGGACTTCCCCTGTCATGTGTCATGACTAATTATTTAGAAAAGGAGCATAAAGTGCCGCCTGCTTCCATTCAAAATTGAAAAGAACAAAGTTTCTACTTGTTTAAAATCTGAACACTCAAAAAGCCCCAATATATGAAACCCAATTTAGACTATCTGTGACAAACATATATAGGGTCTGTTTTTTTATTACTGTAAATCTATCTAATTTAGTTAGTAAAATATTATCAAAATAATTAAAAAATATTTTTTGTAAATAGGATAGTTTCTTTTAAAAAATTAGAAGGAAGAATATGTATCAATAATATTTTCACAATTGTCGTGTTCTATTTGGACATTTTCACACATTTGAATTTATTTATTTAAATTCAAATAATTATATGAATCCCCGCATTGTCCCTGCATCAATCTTACTCTAATGATGTATTATGATCTCCACTAATTATATAATCCTCTATTTTTCAGTTTCCGTACTCGTTCCCGCATCAACTTTTATAGATATAAATACTTGAAAAATAAGATATTAATAATTTGTTATGTAACTTGATATGATCGTCTCTTTTTTCAGTCCCCATATGATCCCACGTCAACCTTCCTCTAATGAAATAGTGGGACCATGTATCCCCGTATCAACTTTCTCCAATGGTTCATGCGTTAACCATCGTGTAATAAAAATTGTTGACCTCAAAGGTATAAATACTTCATTGCATAGCTCTAAATATTTGTATTACTTGTTTGATATTAATACTATTGAACCCTAAAAAGTTGAGAATTAATTTAAGAAATTTATCCAATTAATTTCTTAAGAAAATTGATCGAGTCAATACCTTTAATTCTAATTTCTTGAAATTCACAAAAATGGGATTTGGATTTGGAGGGGCAACTCAAAAAAAGAACTTAAATTCATTTGATTTTTTTGAGTTGCCAGTCGGAGCACTACGTGACAAGGAGCTTTTGAGTCAGAAAGAAGTTTCTAGTTTGAGAGTGATTTCTTGAAAATAAAATTCATAATAATATTATACGTGTCAACCTGAGAATTTCGATATAAAGAACGCAAAAATCTCCAAGCGGTTGATTTTTATATGGATTTTACAAGATTTTACACGGAACAAATACCCTTATGAGTCTCATTAAACCTTACACATGGGTCCCCTTGCTCTCAGCCAATCAGATTCAAGCATACCTTGAGTCTCATCAAACCTTACATTTGGCCCCCACAATCTCCAACCAACTAGATTTCAAGCATCCATATAAGTCTCATTAAACATGACAAGTGGGACCCTTTGTAAGACCCTTCTTCTAAGCATGACAAATGGGACCCCTTTGTAAGACCCTTCTTCTCCCTCCAACCATCCGAACCAAGCCAAACAAAACCGACAAAAAGATGGTGAATTCGGCCAAGAAGAAGAAGAAATCACGAGAAATCTCTACCTACACGTGAAAGAGGTTGGTCTCCTCCATCTTTTTTCCAAGTACCGGCTAGAATGGGTGAAAGGATGAGGCGGAATCAAGGCCGAAATAAATCAAATTCAAAAATGGGAACTCGGGTTCGGATGCAAATCAAGCTATGAGCTCTTCAGGGAAGCTTTGTGGGACCTAGGTGACACTATCTAAACGCTTAATTTGATCAAAATAGGTGGGGTTCGGTTTGCACACGAAGGCCACATGGGATCCGAATTTGAGATGGTTAAAACCTAGTGTAGAGTTGTTGCCTTGTTCAATTGGACCTTAGAACATGATAAGGGTATGTGATAGAAGCTATTTGGCATGCTCTCATGAGCCTAGGCACAGAAATCGGTGTGGCACACAATAAGGTTGGTTTATGAACTGAGAGACACCATATCTTCACCGCACACAATGTAGTATAGGATTTGATAATTCACAAATAAGTTAGATGAGGCAAAATGCAACTACTATAGTTGAGAATACAAAAACCTATGATTCTACACAAGAAAATTGAAGCCAACCATGTAATCCAATTACGTACTATACTGTATTAAAGACTTTAAGTGATGCCCAGAGTTATCTTTTTCTCTTCTTATTCTGTTATCATTTGAGATTCCAGCATTTAAGACCCATTTTTGTGGTCCTCACAATAGTTTGCCAGTTTGTTCCTTCATGAAATATACTGAAATTTGTCAGTGGCATCATTTGTCTAGTAAAGCTACCGTATGTTATGTTCACCAAGAGAGCTTGGTGAGTCCAACTTCAAAATTTATTCCAATCCTGTTTCAAAAATTACATCTCATAAATTCCAAACAACGAATGTAAACTGCTGAAACCGATCTATTTTACGAGTGATGTGTGTATACGCAAAGTATTATAAATTTGAAATTTAGTTTGTATAAAGTTAGGCGACAAAAAATATACAGTTATGTAAGTTATTTTTAATGCATTAATTTTTCATCATTTTTAACCACTTGAGTTTGTACTAAATTAAATAAAAAAATGAGTGAGCCTATGGTACTATGCATAGCACGGATTAGTCCGTACTACGGAGTTATATTTTAATTTTGAAAATTCTAATGGTCAATCTGAACCGTTCAACGTGATTCGCACATGAATATGTACTCGTAGTCTAAATTTATATTTTTTTCAAATTTTTTTACTATATTTTAAAATAGGTAGAAAATTACTTGATCTGAAAATTATGGACCATTCAAAAACAGTGATTTTCTACCTATCTAAAAAAATAGTTAAAAAATTCTAAAAAATAGAAAATTTAGCCCACAAGTATATTATCATATGGAAATCATGTTTACGGTTCGGATCGGCCGTTAGGATTTTCAAAACAAAAATATTGATCCGTAGTACAGACCAATATGTGGTATGCATAGACTCACTCTAAAAAAATTCAAAACTTTGCATATACATAGATGGGTTTCAACGGTTTGGAGTTGTTGTTCAAAGTCAATCCGATATATTTTGGAGTTATGCGCAGCAAGTCCTTTTGATGAGTATAGCAAAGGCTAATTTTGCTATCAAAAGATGAACTAAGTTGTAATATTTTAGAATTTAGTTGACAAATTGTGGTTACCATAGACTCACTCTAAAAAAATTCAAAACTTTGTATATACATAGATGGGTTTCAACGGTTTGAAATTGTTGTTCAAAGTCAATCCGATATATTTTGGAGTTATGCGCAGCAAGTCCTTTTGATGAGTATAGCAAAGATCTTTTCACCCAGGCGAGGAATTCGCGGCGCCTAATTTTGCTATCAAAAGATGAACTAAGTTGTAATATTTTAGAATTTAGTTGACAAATTGTACTACAACAAAAATGACAGTGAAATTAAACAATAAAATTATTGAGTCGTACGACATTAACAAGGGGATGTAGAGCTCAATGTTCTTTCTTTTCTTTTGTTAATTAGATCAATATAAGGAGCAGCACTATTGGACTATCAAAAATGCACAATTAATGCATGCCTCCTTTTGTTAAGGTCGCATGAACAATGCCTCCTCTACAAAATATCAAATCAAACCGCGATTTTTTAGTGTGGCATGGTGAATGCTTCCTACGAATAGTCAAATTTAGTGGGACTAATAATGCCGCTAGATATATATTTATATATTATGCTAATTTGCTTAGCTGTGGGGCCAGATTATTATTAAAATCAAAAGTCAAACCTACCAAATTTTTAAAATGTACAATTCGTAGCGTATTTGTTTTCTTTTGATTCATAGCGTAGGACTTCCCATGTCACGTGTCATGACTAATTAAATACACGTCATGACTAATTAAATAGAAAAGGAGCATAAAATGCCGCCTGCTTCCATTCAAAATTGAAAAGAAAAAAGTTTCTACTTGTTTAAAATCTGATCACTCAAAAAGCCCCAATATATGAAAAACCCAATTTAGACTATCTGTGACAAACAAGCATATATAGGGTCTGTTTTTTGTTACTGTAAATCTGTCTAATTTAGCCAGTAAAATATTATCAAAATAATTAAAAAATAATTTTTGTAAATTGGATAGTTTCTTTTAAAAAATTAGATGTGAAAATATATATATGTATCAATAATATTTTCACAATTGTCGTGTTCTATTTGGACATTTTCACACATTTGAATTTATTTATTTAAACTCGAATAATTATATGAATCCCCGCATTGTCCCAAATCAATCTTCCTCTAATGATATATTATGATCCCCACTAATTATATAATCTCCCATTTTTCAGTTTCCGTACTCGTCCCCGCATCAACTTTTATAGGTATAAATACTTGAAAAATAAGATATTAATATTTTGTTACGTAACTTGATATGATCATTCCTTTTTTCAGTCCCCATATGGTCCCACGTCAACCTTCCTCTAATGAAATAGTGGGACCCTGTATTCCCGCATCAACTTTCTCCAATCGTTCCCGCGTTAACCATCATGTAAGAAAAATAGTTGACCTCAAAGGTATAAAACTTCATTGCATAGCTCTAAATACTTGTAATACTTTATATTAATACTGTTGAACCATAAAAATTTGGGAATTAATTTAAGAAATTTATCCAATTAATTTCTCAAGAAAATTAATCGAGTCAATACGTTCAATTCTAATTTCTTGAAATTCACAAAAATAAGATTTGGATTTCTTGTAAATAAACTTCATAATAATATTCTACGTGTCAAGCTGAGAATTTCGATATAAAGAACACGAAAAATCTCCAAGCGGTTGATTTTATATGGATTTTACAAGATTTACATGGAACAAATACCCTTATGAGTCTCATTAAACCTTACACATGGGTCCCCTTGCTCTCAACCATTCAGATTCAAGCATACCTTGAGTCTCATTAAACCTTACATTTGGCCCCCACAATCTCCAACAAACTAGATTTCAAGCATCCATATGAGTCTCGTTAAACATGATAAGTGGGACCCCTTGTAAGACCCTTCTTCTAAGCATCAAGTGGGACCCCTTTGTAAGACCCTTCTTCTCCCTCCAACCATCCGAACCAAGCCAAACAAAACCGAAAAAAAGATGGTGAATTCGGCCAGGAAGAAGAAGAAATCACGGGAAATCTCTACCTACACGTGAAAGAGGTTGGTCTCCTCCATCTTTTGTTCAAGTATCTGCTAGAATGGGTGAAAGGATGAGGCGGAATCAAGGCCGAAATAAATCAAATTGAAAAATGGGAACTCGGATTTGGATGCAAATCAAGCTATGAGCTCTTCAAGGAAGCTTTTTGGGACCTAGGTGACACTATCTAAACACTTAATTTGATGAAAATAGGTGGGGTTCGGTTTGCACAGGAAGGCCACATGGGATCCGAATTTGAGATGGTTAAAACCTAGTGTAGAGTTGTTGCCTTGTTCAATTGGACCTTAGAACATGATAAGGGTATGTGATAGAAGCTATTTAGCATGCTCTCATGAGCCTAGGCACAGAAATTGGTGTGGCACACAATAAGGTTGGTTTATGAGCTGAGAGACACCATATCTTCACCGCACACAATGTAGTATAGGATTTGATAATTCACAAATAAGTTAGATGAGGCAAAATGCAACTATAGTTGAGAATACAAAAACCTATGATTGTACACAAGAAAATTGCTCTTTTATATTCATTTATTGTTTTGTCTCTTTTTCCTATTTTCTTTCTTTCTTTTTGTCATTATTAAAACAAAAGAATGAAGCACACATAAGCATATTCAACCAAAGAAATAAATAAAGTGACAATTTTGTGTCATGAAATATATAAAAGAAATAATGTTAGAGGTTGATGTTTAACTACCATCCCTCTATTAATTAGCATCTTTTATATACCTTTATAACACAAAATAAATAAAATGTGGCAATATGTTAAAAGGCAATAAGAATGACATTTTGTAGAAGGGTTGATGTTTAACTACCATCCCCTTTTACAATTTAGAATTTTTGCTAACCTTTTGATATATTAAATAAATCCATCTATGACGGTATGCTAGAAAGAAATAAAAGTATAATTTGCTAAGGATTGATGTTTAACTCATCTCCTTATACAAATCTGACTTTTTATTCTCTTTTTAGTATATCACAATCTTTGAGGGACCACATTGCATAATTGAGGTTGTGAGAGCAAATGAAAGGCATTTGATATCCCTACTGCCAGAAATGCCCTTTTGTCAAAAACTGGCAAATCAGGTCATAGATCCCGATTCTGTCAAATCCAAGAACACAAACACGTAGAGGACTCTCTTCCAAGCAATTTAGACTCAAATTTTGTATCAATTGGATTTTTCTGCTATTTTCTATGCATTTTTGAATCTCAGCCTTTCAATCTTTCTGATATTCTTCTTTTTCCATTGCTTCATTTATGCTACATATGGTTTATGATATAAAACACCATACTAGACAGACAAAGAAAACTCCAAAAACTACCAAATAAATCATGCATATATATTAGCTCATAATGAATATTTCCATGTAAAGAAATCGAAATTTGGTGTAGTGGTTTGCCCATGGTGGAAATAACAAATCAGACTTTCAGAATAGCAAAACTTCAGTTTACCAGCAAGCATCCCTGTAGAAAATCCTTTACCAGTACTGGTTAAGTCCCCAATGAGCTTGAAATAAATTGAACTTGTAGAACACAACCTGACATACATTTCCATATAAAAAAATCAAAAAATGATGTTGCCAATTGTCCAGAATAAATTCTTAAAGTCTTGCATGTTTAAAAATCCTGAACAGCAAAGTTGTTGGTGCAAATTTGAATGGAAACCAATGAAATAAAATTCATAAAAATATGAGCAAAACGTAGAGAGATACCTTACACATGTTAGAAGATCACTGTGAAATTGAATTATGCCCTTAAGTTCAAAACTTAGTCAAAATCTAAGTCATCGGTTCAATATGGTAATGAGTTGTTATTGCTTTGTACTAACACCAACGGCTCATGTAACAAACAGATGGTAACAGTCACCCCATCAATGTCATCGCCCGTTGAGTCAAACCGATGTTAAAGAGTTACTCAATACTAACTGTACTTAAAATATACTCGATGGCAAAGTAGGGGAGCCATGAACGCCATCGGTTGGTTAGATCGAACAGTCGGTAAAAAATTCAAATTTTACAGCGCTGCCCCTGGTTACATACACCATCCGTTCGGAAGGACACTAAATGATAAAGGAGCGACAGTAAATGTGTTTTTTGTAGTAGTGTCTTGTGAAATGCCGAATAGTTTCAGTTACTATTTTTGTGAAATGAATAGATGGATGTGTCATTGTTTTTTTACCCGCTATGTAGATAATAGCTACGCACCTCCCCTCCTCTTGAGGGTGCGCAATTATTATTATCTACACAATCAAATGATATTAACAGCAGGTATTAATTGCAAATCAAATAGTTACACAAATAATAGTTGTGTATCCCCTCTTGGGGGTGCGCAAATAATAGCTGCACAACCCTCTTTGAGGTGCGCAGAATGATCTGCGCAACCTCTATTGAAATTTGTTAACATGAAATTTTTAGTTATTATCTGCATAGTTGGGTAAATATGAAATTTGTTCAAAGGAGAGGCTCCCTTGCATAATGGAAATTATTTGACTGTAATAAAAGCCGACAAATCCATAATTAAAGAAAGCCCAAGTTCACGAACAACTATAACCGTAATTTATGGTCCTGCCCAAAGTGTAAGAAATGAAACAAAAAATGGACTTACTTCGGTCTGTGAGTATTTTGTGTATAATGCATTGTACAATTCAGTCTCTCAAATTTTTTATTTTAGCAAGGCCTTTCCAAAACGACGTTGGATTTTAGCCCAAAATTTGGCCTCGAATCGAAACACTTAAACGGGTCCTACATATTTTTACGGCCCAAATTATGTGTACACTATTGAAGAACAATAACCACGTGGCAGAAGCAATTCATGCAATGTATAATACAGATAGACTTGGTCTAGTATTTAAAGTTAATAACATTAGCAAGCTTGAAGAGTAACAATATTACATATAAACTCTGAGATATAGATATGAATTAGGTTTATAAATTTTATATGTGAATCTCAAACAAAATTGCATATTAATTAAATAAAAATAAAAATAGTAAATATTAGATAAAATGTACTACAGTCTAAATAGTAAATAGATTCGTAGATAAAATATCAAATAAAAAAATCAATAGAATGACTTTGTCCACTTGAGCTTCAAATTCTCACCTAACTCAAAACTTTTGAGTTGATATCTAGATCGTCGAGGCAGATATAAAATATAAAGGTCAATTCACCTAATTTATTTGCAAATTTTATGTACTTGTATATAATTTTTTATGTAGTTTATAGTAAAATGTTATGAATATAATATAAATTTATATGATGGACTCCATTTACATGTGTGATTTCTTTTAATTTGAAAGATTGATATTGTCTCTAAAATTGTGTAATCTGTTTTAACAGGAGCATTCAAGAAGTCTCATGCATTTCACCTCATATCAAATTAGTCCGAATTTTGTAACATGCAGAATCTCAACTCAAAATTTGTGTTACTTCAGAGGATTCGGACTCCTTGAGTCTCGACCCTTTGGTGTACAGTAATTAATTGTAGGTTAAGTCCATGTATTAATTTCTCCTTGAAATGACTCAATCGGAGAGATGCCTAGAAACCTCGATTAAAGATAACCATCGGCAAGGCTGCCGCCAAACCGCCCCATCATCTCCTTTCCTATCGACATTGCACGGTAATTTACATCTGAGGTTAGAAAATTGGTATTTTACATCTTTAATCTGTACTTTTCATCTCTCAGTTATTTATTTATTGAAGCAAGCTTCGCACTAAAATTGTTGTTTGTTTATTTTACAAATAACAGAAAATTAACATTCAAGGAATGGATGGTGCGGATTACAAACAGCATACTGTAAGCATCCTGTCGTTTGTTTATTTCCTAATTATTAGTGATAAAAAAAATTTCATCATTTGTTTTCCGATCCTCTCTATTTTTTGCATCTTTTTCCGTCTTTTGTTTCAACAAATTAATGAGCTTCCTTCATCTATTGGGAGATAAAATCATGGTTTGGAAAATCGGCCGATTCCGAGTTGACTCGGCCGAGTCAGAACGGAATCGGCCGAAGACGATCCGATTTTTCCCGAGTTAACTCGGCTATATAAGTTATATACAGAAAATCGATAAAATTGAAGCGAAATCGAAACAATTGACCGAATTTTCACTCATTCTCTTCTTTCTAGAGCAAAAGTACATTGTTTCAGTGATTCAATCGGATCAATTTTGGATTTTTTGCAACGACAGTAGAAACGATTTGGGGAAATCACGTCTCAGAATGAAGAAGGAGGTTAAATCATTTTAAAATATTGTATAGACTTGGTGTATAAATGTTGTACACTTTTATTTTGAAAATATAATATGGTTTACGGTGGCTGATATGTCTGGTTGGAGCTGTCTGATCCGCATCAAGATTTGTGCAAACTTGATCCATGCGAATCTTACAGTTATTCGCATGAATCTTAATGCAGATTACACGGCTCTGATAGAGAATCGACCAAACATATGCGGCCTGTGTATGTTGGATTTTGAAATAGTAGTCTGGCGCCTCCAAACTATTTTCTGAAAGGACCATGTAATAGTTTCTTTAGTGATTGAATCCCATGTCAGTCTTAATCGCTGAAGCCTGAAACAGATAGTACATGCACAAAATTACCTTATCTTTGACAATATTTCAGGTTTCTAAGGAGAAATCAGAACAAAGCCCGAGAAGAGACCTACTCAGAAGTTATGGATCTGCCATCATGACTATGGGTGAGAGAACCTACAAGAAAATCAAAGATCAAGATGGGATGATCGGATGGCTAGCGAGAAAGCTAGCCTTTCTCGCATTCTCGATTTTTTGGTGGATAAGATTCCAATGGTTATCACAGCTCTCATTCATTGACAGGCGAATCCAGACCGTTGAATGGATCGCCTTTAAGATTTTCCCTCAATCTGAACACATCTTTTCGAAGATTGACAACCTTGCTAGATTTGCGGATTCCCTGCCTGATAAGCTTGACAATGTCATAAATGCAATTGGTGATTTTTTCGGTGAGTTACCAGGTCTTTCAATATTTGAAAAGATGTGTATGACCTTCATAACTGATTTTGGTACTGTTGAAACTTCAATTTAAAACTCAAAAATTTCCAATTCAATATAATTGTTTAATATCTCCATTCGGAATATGCTGAAGGAGAGTGGTTCACAAGGTGTGGGTGAAACAGTTTAATTCAATTTGATTTATTTTGATTAAATTCTTAACTATCAGAATTTCTGAACTTCTACCGCAACAGGTACCCGCTATGTTGAGAAAACACCAAATGATGATATGAGCTTGGATGAAAATGTGATTACAAGAAGAGATGAGATTAAGCAGGAGATTAAGAATGCGTAGGAGAGATTAGAGGAAACAAATGATGATTAAGTGGTGAAGAAAGATGTGCTCAATATGCTCGATTCAGAATAAAATTAGTGAGAAAAAAATGGAGTAATGGTAAATTTAGTTTCTACTAGTAGCAATACATATGCTATGTATCTCTGTCTTTTTCTTAATCTGGTGCAAATTTGTTGACAGGTCTTGTGTATAATGAGCTTTAGTATGAGTAGAGTTTGAATTACACTTGCAATTTGATATTTAAGTGAGATGTATGAACCAATGTAATGTTTAACAAGTAAACATTTTTTTAAAGCTGGCCTACTGTAATCAATTTCTTTCTTTCAACCTACCTTATGCCAGTAAAGATCATATGCAACATTAAATGTTCATGGAGAACCGTCCTTTAAATTTTTCAATTTCTCAATATCAGTCCTGGTTCCCTGGAATTATCTGATATTTGAATTTATTGGCCAGTACATTATTTCGTTTCCTGAAATATATTTACATACATTGTTACAGAAATTCAGAAAAACCACCAGTTGAACAGTAACTATATTTTGGCCAACAAAGTAACGATTAGGTCATGTTTAGTTGTGGATTGAGAGGTGGAGTAAACTCCTTACTCCACACTTAAGTAGCCAAACGAGGAGTAAAAGAATAGGAGAAAGGTGGAGTAAGAGGTGACTTAATCCGGATTAATTTACTCCACCTTTATAGGTACATTAATTTACTCCACACTTACTTCACTTGTAGGACCCATTGTCATATGCAGATGCTCATTTTTCAATATCTTACTTTTCTAGTTGGATTAATTTAAGCTATGAATTAAACTACCAAATCAAATATAAAATATGTAGTGAATAAGCAATTTAATCTTTATTAACTTTACTCCACAATCAAACATGACCTTACAGTTTTATTTTCTGTAGTAACCTTCCAACAGCTTACTCTGTTGGAAACTGAAATGCTAAGATAAGGGGACTATAGATAGAATATTAAACACAGATAGAGTGCTAGCCTACCTTGAGATTACAGGTTGGAACAAATTGAAATAAAAATATATAAATAAATAACTCTCAATAACCCCAATGGTAAAACAATAATTAATATTCCACTTAAAAAAAAAAAAAAACATACAAGTAGAACCTCAACATCCAAACAACATTATAATATAAATCAGTATAAAATCCTAACGCCTAATGCACATTCCTGTTACCAACACAGTAAACATTTCCACAAGCAAAAGTAAATTTTCTACATTCAAGAGCCCTCGAGTCCAATCACCTGCGCATATCTGGTACAGAGTTGTTAAACACGGGTTACACCTGGTACATTCAGTTTGGGTCCTGTACTCCAAAGTGCGAGCATGTTTCAATTTCACCCCCAATTTGCTTCTTAATTATGGTTTTGTCCTTTGTTAAAGTATCAGCACCGTAAAAGGCCCAAAGCCCAAATTCTTCTTATGGATTGATCTAGAATCCTCTTAACCGTTGTTAAGTTTTTGTACTAGAAGCCTCTACATATATTGTCTCTTGTATTTTCTAGAATAGTCTAAACCGACTTATGAAAGTAAGTAACAAGATCTATGTTAGAAATAATAGGAATAATTTAGAAGTTCCTTAGAACCGACATAATCGAGTATAAATAGATGAGTGAGGTCCGTGGATAAGGTGAGAAGTGTGAGTAAGAAATATATATCACTCTTGTACTTTCTCCATCAAATATAAGTTAAATTATAGTATACTCCTCTCTTCTACTATCCTAGTTAGTATTCAACGAGTGGTATCAGAACAGGTTAGGTATTGTTGGCTAAAAGATTCGTATAACCCGTGAGTTTGTTGTTGTGTCGAAGGTCCTGTTGGCTAGGAGGATTGTGTAACCTGAGTCCATCATGGTGTCAAAATGTCAGACTTGAGTGGCATGAGTGGTATGATTGAGAAATTGAACAATTATAATTATAGAGACTGGCGAACTTGTATTAAGTCATATTTGCAAGGTCATAATTTGTGGGAGATTGTGGGTGGTGATGAGATCGGCCTCCACCGAATTTGATCCGAGCTTATAAGAAGTGGAAGGTGAAGGCGGGTCGAGCGTTATTCGTGTTGAAGGCTACGGTGGATAAGAGCCTACTGTCTTACATTGAAGATGTGGAAACACCAAAAGAGGTATGGAATGTTTCGCTGCATTGTTTTCAAGAAAGAACACAAGTCGCCTGCAACTGTTTGAGAGGGAGCTATTAAATATCTCCCAAGGTGATATGGTTGTAAGTGAGTATTTTCTAAAAGTAAAGAATTTGTGTAGAGAGATTGAGTAGCTAGACGCCAATGCAAAAAATGACGAGGATAGAATACGGCGGATAATCATGAATGGCATGAGGCCGGAGTACAACGCCTTCATCACAGCAATTCAAGGATGGCCAACGCAACCAACTCTGCTGAAATTGGAGAATTTGTTGGCCAGTCAGGAAGCTCTTGCCAAGCAGCTGACAGGTTTGACGGTGAAGCACGAAGAGGAGAAGGCCTTGTATAGTGGTTGGAGTGGGGAGTCGAGCAAGAACCGGTATCGACAACATCTTGAGACGGAGAAGGCCTGTCATGAACAATGCAAGATGTGTTCATGTTCTGGGGTAGCTCCTAGAGGCCGAGAGGGCAAAGGAGCTGAAAGTGGTGAATACTGAAGTAGAAAAGTGGAGTGCTACAATTGCGGACGAAGAGGGCACTATGCGAGAAAGTGCCAGTTCAAGAAGAATGAAGGAAGCTTCATGGTGACCATGAAGGAGAAGGTACCGGAGGAGGTCCCAAGTGAAGAAGAGTGTGACGTAGTGGCGGCTATTGCGATACAGCCGGTGGCCGACGTAGAGGACGTCGAAGAGGAGGCTGAAGAGCCTAAGGATGAGGAGATCGACTTTGAGTCATGGTTCTTTGAAGAACCAGTTGAAGAACTGGTTAAGAAGGAGACCGGAGTTGTGAGGTGCACGGTGGCTGATGAGGAGAAACAACAAGAGAGCGCTGAGATGGTGACCATCACCAAGAAGGGTGATGATTGCGCGAGGACACAGAGGAGTGTTGCTATTGTAGAGAAGACTGTAGGATGTGAGTTCGCGCAAGGACATGCAGCTTGTTAGGTAAACCGTCGAGAGAAGAGAATTCGACGACGATCCTCTCTATTTTTTGCACATTCATGTTACCAACACAGTAAAATATAAATCAGTATAAAATACTAATGCCTAATGCACATTCCTGTTACCAACACAGTAAACATTTCCATGAGAAAAAGTAAATTTTCTACATTCAAGAGCCCTCGAGTCCAATCACCTGCGCATATCTGGTACGTACAGAGTTGTTAAACACGGGTTACACCTGATACATTCAGTTTGGGTCCTGTACTCCAAAGTGCGAGCATGTTTCAGTTTCACCCCCAATTTGCTTCTTAATTATGATTTTGTCCTTCAATATGAAATTCACAATAAGCTCTATATCGCCAATTGGAGTGAATACTTTCTGAGAGTAAATATGTAAATATTGGACAAACTCGCCTGTCAATTGCTTTGTTAATAATCGAGAGTGTTCAGAAGACCCACAAAAATGATAAATCATAAATGCACTCAGGATCAGTAGTCTAAAGAGTAAAAGTCCGGAGTTGTATCATAGTGACGCTAGCTTCATAGTCACTAAAACTATTAATGAGAAGTGTTGTGTTTTTTAAGTAGAAAATGTCAATTGTTTTCAAGAATTACATACAAAAGTTTAATTTGTTTAGTTGGAATGTACGTGGCAGGTCAAGGTGTGTCTCTCAAATATATATTCATCAAGGTATGTCTCTCAAACCACTCAACACATCTTACATAGTTTTCTTACCAAAGAAGAACATGCAAGAAAATCAGAAGATTTTCAACCTGTAAGCTTGGTTCATGCTATTTAGAAAAAAATTCATAAATCCTTGCAAATAGGGTTCAACAACACATACACAAATTGGTGGATGCACAAACTAGTTTTGTAAATGGTCGACAAATAACGGAAGGATTTGTATATGCACAACAAGTTCTAGGCGGTCATACAAAAAGCGTTTGATACAATAGGCTGGAATTTTGTTCAACAAGTGATGCTTAATTTGGGCTTCCCGTCGAGATGGCAAATAATAATCAAGGAGGCAGGTCTTCAAGGCACGTCACAAATAATTACTAATGGCTTACTAGGAAAGAAGATCACTCTCAAAAGAGGGGTTAGACAAGGAGACCCGTTATGGACTTTATAACGAGATGGTTCACAAAATTGGTAAATAATGGAGCAATAGGACTTCCATATTAGGGTTTAGCCCTTTGTGTATGATTTCCTTGTTTATGTGGTTATTAATGGTATGTGGGCTGCCCCCACTTCTTGTTCATCCTTAATTTTTATGCTATGAATTGTTGAATTGTTGAATCGAGAACCTTACAAAAAATCTTAAATCGATTAACGAATTTTCAGAAATTGATTAATGAATTGTGTAGTATGTTTAAATATGGGAGAATTGATAAAATTTCAAGTTAATGCCCTTACCTTGTCAGACTTTGGTTAGTTTGCAAAAGAGTCCATTTTGGGAGAAGTTTCAAAATACTTACTAGCTGGGTTTATCATGCAAATTTCAAAAGAACCCTTTTTAGACTATGATTGTATAACAACTAGTAAAAGAAAAATAACAAGTAGAACATGAGAAACAAAACTTGTAGAACATGAAAGACAACTAATACAAGATCACAGACAACTAGAAAAAAATTAGTAATTGAATAAAGACAACCAGTAAAACATGAGAAACACAACTAGTACAACATGAAAAACAACTAGAAGATGATCAAAAGACAACAGTAGAACATGAAACACATCCAGTAAAAGATGAAAGTCAACTAGAAAAAGATGAAATACAACTAGAATAACAAATAAATACAACGAGAAAAAGATGAAATACAAACAGTAGGATATGAAATACAACTAGAAGAAGATAAAATACAAGTAGTAATTGATGAAAGACAATTAATAAAACAAGAGCGACAACCACTACAGAATGAAATACAACTAGAAGAAGATGAAAAACAACAAGCAGAACATGAGAAACAAAATTTATAGAACATGAAAGACAACTAGTACATGATCACAGATAACTAGAAGAAGATGAAAAAAAATTAGTATTAGAAGAAAGACAACCAGTAGAATAAAGAGAAATACAACTAGTACAACAAGAAAGACAACTAGATGATGATAAAAAGACAACCAGTAGAACACGAAACACATTATGTACAAGATGAATGACAACTAGAAGAAGATGAAGAACAACCAGTACAAGATGAAAGACAATTAGAAGAAGATGAAATGCAACAAGAATGACAAGATATACAACGAGAAGATGATGTAATACATAAATCTAGTAGAACATCCAACTAGAAGAAGATTAAATATAAGTAGAAGAGATGAAATACAACTAGTAGAACATAAAAGACAACTAGAAGAAGATCACTACAACAAGAAGAAGATGAAATACAACTAGTAGGTGATGAAGGACAACCAGTAGAACATAAAAGACAACTAGTACAAGATAAAAGACGACTAGAAGGAGATGAAAAACAACAAGTACTAGAAGAAAGACAACACGTAAAAATGAAAGACAACCAGTAGAACATGAGAAACACAATTAGTAGAACAAGAAAGACAGCTAGAAGATGATGAAAGACATCCAGTAGGACAAGAAACACATCCAGTAAAAGATGAAAGACAACTAGAAGAAGATGAAATACAACTAAAAGAACAAGAAATACAACGAGAAGAAGATGAAATACAACCAGTATAACATGAAATACAAACAGTAGGTTATGAAATACAAGTAGAAGAAGATCAAATACTAGTAGAAGAAGATGAAATACAACTAGTATAACACGAAAAACAACTAGTAGAATATGAAATGCAACTAGTAGGTGATGAAAGACAACCAGTAGAACATGAAAGACAACCCGTGCAAAATGAAAGTCAACTAGAAGAAGATGAAAAACAACAAATAGTTGACAAAAGACAACACATAGGAATGAAAGACAACCAGTAGAACATGAGAAACACAACTAGTATAACATTAAAGACAGCTAGAAAGTAATGAAAGACATCCAGTGGAACATTAAATACATCCAGTAAAAGATTAAAGAAAATTAGAAGAAGATGAAATACAACTAGAAGAAAAAGAAATACAACGAGAAGAAGATGAAATACAACCAGTATAACATGAAAGAGAACTAGAAGTAGATGAAATACAACTAAACGGAGATGAAATACAAACAGTAGAATATAAAATACAACAAGAAGAAGATGAAATACAAGTAGTAGTTGATGAAAGACAATTAATAAAAAAAAAAGAGACAACCACTATAGGATGAAATACAACTTGAAGAAGATGAAAAACAACAACTAGCAAAAGAAAAGACCACCAGTACAAGATCACAGACAACTAGAAGAAGATGAAGAAAAATTAGTATTAGAAAAAAGGCAACTAGTAGAACATGAGAAACACAACTAGTACAATATGGAAGACAACTAGAAGATGATCAAAAAACAACCAGTAGAGCATGAAACACATTATGTACAAGATGAATGAGAACTAGAAGAAGATGAAGAACAACCAGTACAAGATGAAAGATAACTAGAAAAAGATGAAACGCAACTTGAAGCGAAAGATATACAATGAGAAGAAGATGAAATACATACATCTAGTAGAACATCCAATTAGAAGAAGATCAAATACAAGTAGAAGAAGATGAAATATAACTAGTAGAACACGAAAGACAACTAGAAGAAGATTAACTACAACTACAAGAAGACGAAATACAACTAGTAGGTGATGAAAGACAACCAGTCGAACATCAAGACAACCATTACAAGATGAAACACAACTAGAAGAAGATGAAAAACAATAAGTAGTAGAAGAAAGACAACACGTACAAATGAAAGACAACCAGCAGAACATTAGAAACACAACTAGTAGAACATTAAAGACAGCTAGAAGATGATGAAAGACATCAAGTAGAACATGAAACACATCCAGTAAAAGATGAAAGTCAACTAGAAGAAGATAAAATACAACTAGGAGAACAAGAAATACAACGAGAAGAAGATGGAATACAACCAGTAAAACATGAAAGAGAACTAGATATAGATGAAATACAACTAGAAGAAGATGAAATACAAACAGTAGGTTATGAAATACAACTAGAAGAAGATCAAAAACTAGTAGAAGAAGAGGAAATACAACTAGTGGAACACGAAAGACAACTAGAAGAATATGAAATGCAACTAGTAGGTGATAAAAGACAACCAGTAGAACATGAAAGTCAACAAGTACAAAATAAAAGTCAACTAGAAGAAGATGAAAAACAACAAGTAGTTGCGAAGGACAACATGTAGAAATGAAAGACAACTAGTAGACCTTGAGAAACACAACTAGTATAACAGTAAAGACAGCTAGAAGATAATGAAAGACATCCAGTAGAACATTAAACACATCTAGTAAAATATTAAAGAAAACTAGAAATGATGAAATGATGAAATGCAACTAGAAGAACATGAAATACAACAAGAAGAAGATGAAATACAACTAGTATAACATGAAGGAGAACTAGAAATAGATAAAATATAACTAAAAGAATATGAAATACAAATAGTAGACTATGAAATACAACTAGATGAAGATGAATACAAGTTGTAGTTGATGAAAGACAATTAATAAAACAAGAGAGAACCACTACATGATGAAATACAACTAGAAGAAGATGAAAAACAACTAGAAGAAGATGAAAAACAACAACTAGTCAAAGCAAATCAACAAGTAGAACATGAGAAACAAAACTTGTTGAACATGAAAGACAACCAGTACAATATCACAGACAACTAGAAGAAGATGAAAAAAAATTAGTATTAGAAAAAAGACAACTAGTAGAACATGAGAAACACAACTAGTACAACATGAAAGGCAACCAGAAGAAGATGAAAAACAACATGTAGTAGAAGAAAGACAACACGTAGAAATGAAAGACAACCAGTAGAACATTAGACACAACTAGTAGAACATGAAAGACAGCTAGAAGATGATGACAGATTTCCAGTGGAACATGAAACACATCCAGTAAAAGATCAAAGACAACTAGAAGAAGATGAAATACAACTAGAAGAACAAGAAATACGAGATGAAGATGAAATATAACTAGAAGAACAAGAAATACAACGAGATGAAGATGAAATACAACTAGTATAACATGAAAGAGAACTAGAAGTAGATGAATACAATCAGAAGAAGGTGAAATACAAACAGTAGGTTATGAAATACAACTAGAAGAAGATCAAATACTAGTAGAAGAAGATGAAATACAACTAGTAGAACACGAAAGACAACTAGAAGAACATGAAATACAACTAGTAGGTGATGAAAGATACAACCAGTAGAAAATGAAAGACAACCAGTACAAGATGAAACACAACCAGAAGAAGATGAAAAACAACAAGTAGTAGAAGAAAGACACTACATAGAAATGAAAGACAACCAGTAGAACATGAGAAACACAACTAGTAAAACATTAAATACTGCTAGAACATGATGACAGACATCAAGTAGAACATGAAACACATTCAGTTAAAGATGAAAGGCAACTAGAAGAGGATGAAATACAACTACAAGAACAAGAAATACAACGAGAAGAAGATGAAATACAACCAGTATAAAATGAAAGAGAACTAGAAGTAGATGAATTACAACTAGAAGAAAATGAAATACAAACTGTAGGTTATGAAATACAACTTGAAGAATATCAAATACCAGTAGAAGAAGGTGAAATACAACCAGTAGAACACGAAAGACAACTAGAAGAAAATGAAATACAACTAGTAGGTGATGAAAACCAACCAGTAGAACATGAAAGACAACTAGTGCAAAATGAAAGTCAACTAGAAGAAGATGAAAAACAACAAGTAGTTGAACAAAGACAACCAGTAGAACATGAGAAACACAACTAGTATAACATTAAAGACAGCTAGAAGATAATAAAAGACATCCAGTAGAACATTAAATACATCCAGTAAAAGATTAAAGGAAACTAGAAAAAGAAGAAATACAACTAGAAGAACAAAAAATACAACAAGAAGAAGATGAAATACAACTAGCATAACATCAAAGAAAACTTGAAGTAGATGAAATACAACAAAAAGAAGATGAAATACAAACAGTAGAATATGAAATACAACTAGAAGATGATCAAAAGACTACCAGTAGAACAGGAAACACTTGGCAGCCATGCCATTGATAATAAGGGACACTTGGCAGCCATGCATCTCATTCTTAGAAAGTTTAAAACTCACCTATTTAACTTCTAAGTTTCTCTACACGTGTCACTGTGCCTCCAAATTTTATTCCTTTTCTTTCCTTTCTCTCTCCCGTTAAGTTTAGACCACCGTTGAAACTATCAGAGATATAAGGGAGAAACCAAGAAAGGAAAATAATAGAGATATAAGGGTCCAAGAAAGGAAAATAATAGAGAAAATGGCGGAGAGAAGAGAATTGATGGTGCCGTTCACAACAAAGAACAACGGAAAAGAAAGGATGGCGACAGTTTCTCTGGTGACCAAGCAACAACGAGAGGCACGGAGGTAGCGACACTCGAAGTTCTTGTCACTCTTTTCAGAGCCGACTGATGATTTCATTGCATCGTACATTTAAGAAATAATCGGTACTTACTTTCTTTTGATTTATAACACATGAGGGTTGCATGGAAGGAAACCTAATTCTTGTTTAGTTCCTGGTTGATTTGTCATTGAACCTTGGTTAATTTGAATAGAAATTGTTGTACTTTGATTACCCATTGAATTGATTGATTGCGAGCCTTAGCGTGTTATTAACCTACAATTTGGGAGGTTGCGAATAAATTGTTGATTCCATCTCCTTGAAATTTAGTTGGTTATGATTCCCATTTTCAGAAACTGATTTGTTGACAGAATTGAATTCCAGCAAGGCCTGCTGCCATATTATTTTCCTATCCAGAAACTTTGTTTTACGGTTATTCTTCCATTTGAGGAAACAATGCTGAATTGTAGCAATTTGTAAGTGACCCGTAGACCCAAATTGTGAGTCATGCTTGAGTTTTACTATTTTGAGTAATTTGAAATTGAAGGTGGAAGAAGGAAGAAGAAGAAATTGTGAAGGAAAGAATGGAGAAAAAGAGAGAAGAAATGAGGGGTGTTGGCAGCCCTATGCGGTGGTAACGAGAAGGAGACTTTAGGTTTGAAAGAACAAGAAATACAACGAGAAGAAGATGAAATACAACCAGTATAACATGAAGGAGAACTAGAAGTAGATGAAATACAAACAGTAGAATATGAAATACAACAAGAAAAAGATGAAATACAAGTAGTAGTTGATGAAACACAATTAATAAAATAAGAGAGACAACCACTACAGGATGAAATACAACTAGAAGAAGATGAAAAACAACAACTAGTAAAAGAAAAGCAACAAATAGAACATGAGCAACAAAATTTGTAGAACATGAAAGACAACCAGTAATCACAGACAACTAGAAGAAGATGAAAAAAATTAGTATTAGAAAAAAGACAACTAGTAGAAGATGATAAAAAAACAACCAGTAGAACATGAAACACATTATGTACAAGACGAATGACAACTAGAAGAAGATGAAGAACAACCAGTATAAGATGAAAGACAACAAAAAGAAGATGGAATGCAACTAGGAAGACAAGATATACAACGAGAAGATGATGAAATACATCCATCCAGTAGAACATCCAACTAGAAGAAGATCGAATACAAGTAGAAGAATATTAAATACAACTTGTAGAACACGAAAGACAACTAGAAAAAAATGAACTATAACTAGAAGAAGATGAAATACAACTAGAAGGTGATGAAGGACAACCAGTAGATCATAAAAGACAACCAGTACAAGATGAAAGACAACTATAAGAAGATAAAAAATAACAAGTAGTAGAAGAAAGACAACACGTAGAAATGAAAGACAACCAGTAGAACATGAGAAACACAACTAGTAGAACATGAAAGACAGCTAGAAGATGATGAAAGCCATTCAGTAGAATATGAAACACATCCAGTAAAAGATGAAAGTCAACTAGAAAAAGATGAAATACAACCAGTATAACATGAAGAGAACTAGAAGTAGATGAATTATAACTAGAAGAAGATGAAATACAAACTACAGGTTATGAAATACAATTTGAAGAAGATCAAATACAAGTAGAAGAAGATGAAATACAACTACTAGAACACGAAAGACAACTAGAAGAAAAATAAAATACAACTAGTAGGTGAAGAAAGACAACCAGTAGAACATGGAAGACAACCAGCACAAAATGAAAGTCAACTAGAAGAAGATGAAAAACAACAAGTAGATGAAGAAAGACAACACGTAGTAATGAAAGACAACCAGTAGAACATGAGAAACACAACTAGTACAACATGAAAGATAGCTAGAAAATGATCAAAAGACAACCAGTAGAACATGAGAAACACAACTAGTACAACATGAAAGATAGCTAGAAAATAATCAAAAGACAACCAGTAGAACATGAGAAACACAACTAGTACAACATGAAAGATAGCTAGAAAATGATCAAAAGACAACCAGTAGAACATGAAACACATTATGTACAAGTTGAATGACTACTTGAAGAAAATGAAGGACAACCAGTACAAGATGAAAGACAACTAGAAGAACATGAAATGCAACTAGAAGCACAAGATATACAATGAGAAGAAGATGAAATACATACATCCAGTAGAACATCCAACTAGAAGAAGATCAAATACAAGTAGAAGAAGATGAAATACAACTAGTAGAACACGAAAGACAACTAGAAGAAGATTAACTACAACTACAAGAAGATAAAATACAACTAGTAGGTGATGAAAGACAACCAGTAGAACATGAAAGACAACCAGTACAAGATGGAACACAACTAGAAGAAGATGAAAAACAATAAGTAGTAGAAGAAAGACAAGATGTAGAAATGAAAGACAACCAGTAGAACATGAGAAACACATCTAGTATAACATTAAAGACAACTAGAAGATAATGAAAGACATCCAGTAAAATATGAAACACATACAGTAAAAGATGAAAAAAAACTAGAAGAAGATGAAATACAACTTGAAGAACAAGAAATACAATGAGAAGAAGATGAAATACAACTAGTATAACATGAAAGAGAGCTAGAAGTAGATGAAATACAACTAAAAGAAGATGAAATACAAACAGTAGAATATGAAATACAACTAAAGGAAGATAAACACAAGTAGTAGTTGATGAAAGACAATTAATAAAACAAGAGAGACAACCACTACAGGACGAAATACAACTAGAAGAATGCGAAAAACAACAACTAGTAAAACAAAAGCAACAAGTAGACATGAGAAACAAAACTTGTAGAACATGAAACACAACCAGTACAAGATCACAAACAACTAGAAGAAGATGAAAAAAATTAGTATTAGAAAAAAGACAACTAGAAGACGATCAAAAGACAACCTGTAGAACATGAAACACATTATGTACAAGATGAATGACAACTAGAAGAAGATGAAGAACAATCAGTACAAGATGAAAGACAACTAGAAGAAGACGAAATGCAACTAGAAAGACAAGATATACAACAAGAAGATGATGAAATACATACATCCTGTAGAACATCCAACTAGAAGAAGATCAAATACAACATGTAGAACACAACAGACAGCTTGAAGAAGATGAACTACAACTAGAAAAAGATGAAATAGAACCAGAAAGTGATGAAGGACAACCAGTAGAACATAAAATACAACTAGTACAAGATGAAAGACAACTACAAAAATGAAAAACAACAAGTAGTAAAAGAAAAAACAATAAGTAGAAATGAAAGACAACCAGTAGAACATGAGAAACACAACTAGTAGAACATGAAACACAATGAAAGATAATGAAAGACAGCCAGTAGAACATAAAAGACAACTAGTACAAGATGAAAGACAAGTAGAAGAAGATGAAAAATAACAAGTAGTAGAAGAAAGACAACACGTACAAATGAAAGACAACCAGTAGAACATGAGAAGCACAACTAGTAGAACATGAAAGACAGCTAAAAGATGAAGAAAGACATTCAGTGGAACATGAAACACATCCAGTAAAAGATGAAACACAACTATAAGAAGATGAAATACAACTAGAAGAACAAGAAATACAACGAAAATAAGATGAAATACAACCAGTATAACATGAAAGAGAAGTAGATGAAATACAACTAGAAGATGATGAAATACAAACAGTAGGTTATGAAATACAACTAGAAGAAGATCAAATAAACACATTGTTGTACGTAGAAGAGACTGTGGTACTATCCGAGGTATTTCTGTGAGTCCTCAAAATGGGATGACAGAAACCGTTTTTGTCCAAACACTAATCGGTCGTGTATTAGCAGATGATATCTATATCGGTCTACGATGCATTGCCACTCGAAATCAAGATATTGGGATTGGACTGGTCAATCGATTTAGAACTTTTCGAACACAATCAATATATATTAGAACTCCTTTCACTTGCAGGAGTACATCTTGGATCTGTCAATTATGTTATGGTCGGAGTCCCACTCATGGTGATTTGGTTGAATTGGGAGAAGCTGTAGGTATTATTGCGGGTCAATCGATTGGGGAACCAGGAACTCAGCTCACATTAAGAACTTTTCATACTGGTGGAGTATTCACAGGTGGTACTGCCCAACATGTACGAACTCCTTTTCATGGAAAAATCAAATTCAATGAGGATTTGCTTCATCCCACACATACCTGTCATGGGCATCCTGCCTTTATGTGTTCTACAGATTTTTATGTAACTATAGAGAGTCGAGATAGTAGAAGAAGATGAAATACTACTAGTAGAACATGAAAGACAACTAAAAGAAGATGAAATACAACTAGTACGTGGTGAAAGACAACCAGTAGAACATAAGAAACACAACTAGTAGAACATTAAAACTGCTAGAAGAAAAACATCAAGTAGAAAATGAAACACATCCAGTAAAAGATGAAAGGCAACTAGAAGAAGATGAAAAACAACAAGTAGCTGAAGAAAGACAACACGTAGAAATGAAAGACAACCAGAAAAAGATGTTAAACACAACTAGTATAACATTAAAGACAGCTAGAAGATAATGAAAGACATCTAGTAGAACATTAAACACATCCAGTAAAAGATTAAAGGAAACTAGAAGAACAAGAAATACAAACAGTATGACAAGATATACAAACAGTAGAACAAGAAATACAACTAGAAGAACAAGAAATACAACGAAAAGAAGATGAAATACAACTAGTATAACATCAAAGAGAACGAGAAGTAGATGAAATACAACAAGAAGAAGATGAAATACAAACAGTAGAACATGAAATACAACTAGAAGATGATCAAAAGACAACCAGTAGAACAGGAAACACATTATGTACAAGATGAATGACAACTAGAAAAAGATGAAGAACGACCAGTACAAAATGAAAGACAACTAGAATAAGTGAAATGCAACTAGAAGGACAAGATATACAACGAGAAGAAGATCAAATACAAGTAGAAGAAGATGAAATACAACTAGTATTACATGAAAGACAACTAGAAGAAGATGAGCTACAACTAGAAGAAGATGAAATACAACTAGTAGGTGATGAAGGACAACCAGTAGAACATAAAAGACAACTAGTACAAGATGAAAGACAACTAGAAGAAGATGAAAAACAACAAGTAGTAGAAGAAAGACAACACGTAGAAATGAAAGGCAACCAGTAGAATATGAGAAACACAACTAGTAGAACATGAAAGACAGCTAGAAGATGATGAAAGACATCCAGTAGGACAAGAAACACATCCAGTAAAATATGAAAGACAACTAGAAGAAGTTGAAATACAACTAAAAGAACAAGAAATACAACGAGAAGAAGACGAAATACAACCAGTATAACATGAACGAGAACTAAAAGTAGATGAAATACAACAAGATGAAGATGAAATACGAACAGTAGAACACGAAGTACAAATAGAAGAAGATGAAATACAAGTAGTAGTTGATGAAAGACAATCAATGAAACAAGAGAGACAACTACTACAGGATGAAATACAACAAGAAGAAGATGAAAAACAACAAGTAGTAGAAAAAAAGCAACAAGTAGAATATGAGAAACAAAACTTGTAGAACATGAAAGACAACCAGTACAAGATCACAGATAACTAGAAGAAGATGAAAAAAAATTTGTATTAGAAGAAAGACAACCAGTAGAACATGAGAAACACAAATAGTACAACATGAAAGACAACTAGACGATGATCAAAAGACAACCAGTAGAACATGAAACACATTATGTACAAGATGAATGATAACTAGAAAAAAATGAAGGATAACCAGTACAAGATGAAAGACAACTAGAAGAAGATGAAATGCAACTAGATGGACAAGATATACAACGAGAAGATGATGAAATACAAACATCCAGTAGAACATCCAACTAGAAGAAGATGAAATACAACTAGTAAAACATGAAAGACAACTAGAAGAAGGTGAACTACAACTAGAAGAAGATGAAATACAACTAGTAGGTGATGAAAGACAACCCGTAGAACATGATAGACAACCAGTACAAGAAGAAAGACAACTAGAAGAAAATGAAAAATAACAAGTAGTAGAATAAAGACAACTAGTAGAAATGAAAGACAACTAGTAGAACATAAAAGATAACTAGAAGATGATGAAAAACATCCAGTAGAACATGAAACACATCCTGTAAAAGATGAAAGGCAAATAGAAAAAGATGAAATATAACAAGAAGATGAAATACAACCAGTATATCATGAAAGAGAACTAGAACTAGATGAAATATAACTAGAAGAACATGAAATACAAACAGTAGAACATGAAATACAACAAGAAGAAGATGAAAGACATGTAGGTAGTTGTTGAAAGACAATCAATAAAACATGAGAGACAACCATTACAGGATGAAATACAACTAGAAGAAAATGAAAAACAACAACTAGTTGAAGAAAAGCAACAAGTAGAACATGAAAGACAACTAGTACAAGATCACAGACAACTTGAAGAAGATGAAAAAAAATTTGTATTAGAAAAAAGGAAACCAGTAGAACATGAGAAACACGACTAGTAGAACATGAAAGACAACTAGAAGATGATCAAAAGACAACAAGTAGAACATGACACACATTACGTACAAGATGAATGACAACTTGAAGATGAAGGGCAACCAGTACAAGATAAAAGACAACTAGAAGAAGATGAAATGCATCTACAGGCACAAGATATACAATGAAAAGAAGATGAAATACATACATCATGTAGAACATCCAACTAGAAGAAGATCAAATACAAGTAGAAGAAGATGAAATACAACTAGTAGAACACGAAAGACAACTAGAAGAAGATGAAATACAACTAGAACAAGATGAAATACAAGTAGTTGATGAAAGACAACTAGTAGAACAGGAAAGACAACTAGTACAAGATGAAAGACAACTAGAAGAAGATGAAAAAGACTGTAGTAGAAGAAAGACAGTAAGTAGAAATGAAAAACAACCAGTACAAGATGAAAGACAACTAGAAGAAGATGAAAAATAACAAGTAGTAGAAGAAAGACATACGCGTAGAAATGAAATACAACTAGTAGAACATTCGAAACACATATTGTAGAACATGATAGACAACTAGAAGATGATGAAAGACAACTAGTAGAACATGAAACATACTTGGTAGAACATTAAAGACAACTAGAAGAAGATGAAATATAAGTAGTTGTAGATGAAAGATAACCAGTAAAACATGAAAGACAACAACTACACGATGAAAGACTACTAGAAGACGATGAAAAACAACAAGTAGTAGAAGAAAGAGAACAAGTAGAACCTGAAAGACAACTATAAGAACATGAAAGACAACCATTACAAGATGATGGACAACTTGAAGAGGATGAAAAACAACAAGTAGTAGAAAAAAGGCAACACGTAGAAATAAAAGACAACCAGTAGAGCATTCGAAACACAACTAGTATAACATGAAAGACAATTCGAAGATGATGAAGGACAACCAGTAGAACTTGAAACACATCCAGGACAATATGAAAGACAACGAGAAGGACAAGAAATACAATGAGAAGTAGATTAAAAACAACCAGTATAACATGAAAGAGAAGTATAAGAAGATGAATTACAATTAAAAGAGAATGAAATACAACCAGTAGAACATGAAAGACAATTAGAAGAAAATGAAATACAATTAGTAGTAGATAGCAACAAGTAGAAACTGAAAGACAGCCACTACATGATGAAAGACAACTAAAAAAGGGTGAAAAACAACAAGTAAAAGAAGGACACCACGTAGAAATAAAAAGACTACAGTAGAACATGAGAAACATAGCCAGTTGAACATGAAATACAACAAGTAGAAGATGAAATACAACTAGAAGAAGATGAAAAACAACTAGTAGAAGATGAAATACAACTAGTAGATGAAAGATAACCAGTTGAACATGAAATACAACAAGTACAAGATAAAAAACAAAAAGTATAAGACGAAATACAACCAGGAGAACTAGCAGGGGAACCAAAAGTTTAAGATGAAAACAAAGTCAACTAGAAGGAGATCAAATACAATTAGAAGAAGATGAAATACAGCTAATAGAAGATGAAAGAAAACTAGAAGAAGATAAAATGCAACTAATAGTAGATGAAAGACAACCAATAGAATATGAAAAATAACTAGGATATGACAATTAGAAGAAGAATAACAACAAGTAGTAAAAGAAAGACAACACGTAGAAATGAATGACAACCAGTAGAACATGAGAAACACAGCTAGTAGACGATGAAAGACAACTAGAAGATGATGAAAGACAACCAGTAGAACATGAAACTCATCCAGTACAAGATGAAAGACAACTAGAAGAAGATGAAATACAATTAGAAGGACAATAAATACAATGAGAAGTAGATTAAGTACAACAAGTATAACATGAAAGAGAACTAGAAGAAGATGAAATACAACTAGAAGAGGGTGAAATACAACTGGTAGAACATTAAAGAAAATTAGAAGAAGATGAAAAACAACTAGTAGTAGATGAAAGACAACCAGTAGAACATGAAAGACAACTACTACACGATGAAAGACAACTAGAAGAAGATGAAAAACTACAAGTTGTAGAAGAAAGACAACAAGTAGAACCTGAAAGACAACTATAAGAACATTAAAGACAACCAGTATAAGATGACGGACAACTAGAAGAAGATGAAAAACAACAAGTAGTAGAAGAAAGGCAATACGTAGAAATAAAAGACAACCAGTAGAACATTCGAAACACAACTAGTAGAACATGAAAGACAACTTTGAGATGTTGAAAACCAGTTGAACATAAGACACATCCTATACAAGATAAAAGACAACTACAAGGACAAGAAACAAATAGAATTAGATGAAATACAACCAGTATAAAATGAAAGAGAAGTAGAAGAAGATGAAATACAACTAGAAGATGATGAAATACAACCAGTAGAACATGAAAGACATTTAGAAGAAGAGCAATACAACTAATAGTAGATTAAAGACAACAAGTAGAAAATGAAAGACAACTACTACATGATGAAAGACAACTAAAAAAAGTGAAAAACAACTAGTAGAAGAAAGACAACATGTAGAAATAAAAAGACTACAAATAGAACATGAGAAATACAACTACATCATGAAAGACAACGAGAAGAAGATGAAAAATAACTAGTAGAAGATGAAATACAACTAGTAGATCAAAGATATCCAGTTGAACATCAAGGACAACTAGTCCAAGACGAAAAACAAAAAGTATAAGATGAAATACAACTAGGGGACTAGCAGGGGAACCAAAAGTATAAGATGAAAACAAAGTCAACTAGAAGAAGATCAAATACAATTAGAAGAAGATGAAATACAGTTAATAGAAGATGAAAGAAAACTAGAAGAAGATGAAATACAACTAGATAAAGATGAAATATAACTAGTAGTAGATGAAAGACAACCAATAGAACATGAAAAACAACCAGGATAAGATAACAACTAGAAGAATATGAATAACAAGTAGTAAAAGAAAGATAACACGTAGAAATGAATGACAACCAGTTAAACATGAGATACACAACTAGTAGAAGATGAAAGACAACTAGAAGATGATGAAAGACAACCAGTAGAACATGAAAGACAACTAGAAGAAGATGAAAGACAACTAGAAGAAGATGAAATACAACTAGAAGGACAAGATATACAACGAGAAGTAGATGAAATACAACCAGTATAACATGAAAGAGAGAACTAGAAGAAGATGAAATACAACTAGAAGAGGGTGAAATACAACCGGTAGAACATTAAAGAAAACTAGAAGAAGATGAAATACAACTAGTAGTAGATGAAAGACAATCAGTAGAACATGAAAGACAACCACTACACAATTAAAGACAAATAGAAGAAAATGAAAAATAACAAGTAGTAGAAGAAAGACAACAAGTACAACTTGAAAAACAACTATAAGAACACGAAAGACATCTAGTAGAACATGAAACACATCCTGTACAATATGAAAGACAACTAGAAGAAGATGAAATACAACTAGAAGGACAACAAAAACAACGAGAAGTAGATGAAAAACAACCAGTATAACATGAAAGAGAAGTATAAGAAGATGAAATACAACTAGAAGAGGATGAAATACAACCAGTATAACATGAAAGACAACTAGAAGAAGATGAAATACAACTAGTAGTAGATGAAAGGCAACCAGTAGAACATGAAAGACAACCACTACATGATGAAAGACAACTAGAGAAGGTGCAAAACAACAAGTAGTGGAAGAATGACAACCAATAGAATATGAATGACAACTATAAGAACATGAAGGACAACAAGTACAAAACAAACACAACCAGTGGAATATGAAAGACAACTAGCAGAAGAAAGAAAACGTGTAGAAATGAAAGACAACCAGTAGAACATGAGAATCACAATTAGTAGAACATGAAAGACAACTCGAAGATGATGAAAGACAACCAGTAGATCATGAAACACTTTCATACAAGATGAAAGACAACTAGGAGAACATGAAAAACCACTAGAAGAAGAAAGACAACTAGTAGAACATGATAAACATAACTAGTTGAAATTGAAAGACAGCTAGAAGATGATGAAAGACAACCAGTAGAACATGAAACATATCCAATACAAGATGAAAGGCAACTAGAAGAAGATGAAAATCTACTAGTGAAATACGAAATACAACTAAGAGATGAAAAATAACTAGTACAAAACGAAACACAACTAGAAGAAGATGAAATACAACAAGTAGAACATGAAAGACAACCAAAAAAAGATGAAAGAAAACTAGAAGAAGATGATAAACAATAAGTGGTAGAAGAAAGCCAACACGTAGAAACAAAAGACAACCTGTAGAACTTGAGTAACACAACTAGTAGGACATGAAATACAACTAAAAGATGATGAAAAACAACTAGAACAAGATAAAACATAACAAGTAGTAGAAGAAAGACAACCAATAGAATATGAAACACATCACAGTACAAGATGAAAGACAACGACATGAATATAAAATACAATAACATGAAGATGAAATACAACTACGAGATGAAAGATAACCAGTAGACATGAAAAACAACCAGTACAAGATGATAGACAATAAAACATGAAAGACAACCAATACAAGATGACAGACAACTAGAAGAATATAAAAACAAGAATTAGTAGAAAGACAACCAGTAGAACCTGAAAGACAACTTAAAAATATGAAAGACAACTAGTACAAAATGATACACAACTAGAAGACAACGAAAGACAACCAATTGAACATGAGAGACAACTAATACAAGAAGAAAGACAACTAGAAAAAGATGAAAAATAACTAGTAGAAGAAAGACAACACGTAAAAATGAATGACAACCAGTAGAACATGGGAAACACAACTAGTAGAACATGAAACACAATGAAAGATAATGAAAGACAACAAGTATAAGTTGAAAGACAACAAGAAGAAGATGAAAAACAACAAGTAGTAGAAGAAATACAACCAGTAGAACATGAGAAACACAACTAGTGGAAAATGAAAGACAACTAGAAGATGATGAAAGACAACTAGTAGAATATGAAACACACCTTGTATAAAATGAAACAAAACTAAGAAGAAGATTAAAAACAAATAGTAGAAGATGAAATACAACTAGGACATGAAAGATAACCAGTAGAAAATGAAAGGCAACCGGTACAAGATGACATACAACAAGAAAAAAAGTAAACACATCCAGTACAAGATGAAAGACAACTAGGAGATAAAAGATAACCAGTACAACTTGAAAGACAACCAGTATAATATTACATGAAACAAGAAGAAGATGAAAAAAAACTAGTAGTAGAATAAAGACAACCAGTAGAGCATGAGACACACAACTAGTAGAACATAACAAACAACTAAAAGATGATGAAAGGCAACCAATAGTACATGAAAGACATCCAAGACAAGATGAAAGACAACTACAAGAAGATGCAAAACAAGAAGTAGTAGAAGAAAGACAACCTGTAGAACATGAGAAACACAACTAATAGAACATGAAAAATAACTAGTAGATGATAAAAGACAATTAGTACAACATGAAATACAACCAGTACTAGTTGAAAAAAACCTAGAAGAAGATGAAAAACAATAAGTAGTAAAATAAAGTCATAGCTAGTAAAACATGAAAGACAGCTAAAAGAAGATGAAAAACAATAAGAAGAAGGTTAAACACAATAAGAAGAAGATAAAAGACAACAAGTAGAAGATGAAAAATAATAAGAAGAAGGTTAAACACAACAAGAAGAAAATGAAAGACAACAGGTAGAAGATGAAAAACAACAAGTAGTAGAACAAAGACATATAGTAGAAATGAAAGACAACCAATAGAACTTGTGAAGCACAAGTAGTAGAACGTGAAAATCAACTAGAAGAAGATGAAAAACAACAAGTAGTAGAAGAAAGTCAACCAGTAGAACATGAGAAACACAACTAGTAGAACATGAAAAACAACTAGAATATGGTGAAAGACAACCAGCAGAACATGAAACACATAGTACAAGATGAAAGACAATGAGAAGAAGATGAAAAACAACTAGTAGAAGATGAAATACAACTAGGAAATGAAAGATAACTAGTATATACAAGATGACAGACAACTAGAAGAAGATGAAAAAAGTAGAAGTTGAAGAAAGACAATCAGTAGAACATGAAAGACAACTAGTAGAACATGAGAAACATAACTAGTAGAACATGAAAGACAACTACAAGATGAAAGACAACAAGTACAAGATGAAAGACAACAAGTACAACATGAAAGACAACCAATATAAGATGAAAGACAACTAGAAAAAAATGAAAAAAATAGAGAGTAGAAGAAAGACAACCTGTAGAACATGAGAAACACAACTAGTTGAACTTGAAAGAACTAGAAGACGATGGAAGACAACTAATAGAGCATGAATTGTACCAGTACAATATGAAAGACAACTAGAAGAAAATGAAAAATAATAAGTAGTAGAAAAAAGACAACTAAACTAACATGAAAGATAACCATTACACAACGAAACACAACTCGAAAGTGATGGAGGACAACTATAAGAAGATGAGAAAAGTAGAACATGAAAAACCACTAGTAGAACACGAAAGACAACTAGAAAAAGATGAAATACAAATAGAAAAAGATGAAAAACAACAAGTAGTAGAAGAAAGACAACCTATAGAATATGAGAAACACAACTAGTAAAACATGAAAAACCACTAGAAGTTAATGAAAGACAACCAGTACAAGATTAAAGACAACCAGAAGAAGGATAAAAAAAATAAGTAGTTGAAGAAAGACAACCTGTAGAATATGAGAAACACAACTGGTAGAACATGAAAGACAACTAGAAGATAATGAAAAACAACCAGTACAAGATGAAAGACAACTAGAAAAAGATGAAAAATAACAAGTAGTAGAAGAAAGATAACCAGTAGAACATGAAAGACAACTAAAAGAATATGAAAAACAACTAAAAGAATATGAAAAACAACTAGTACAAAACGAAAAACAACTAGAAGAAGATAAAAGACAACCAATTAGAACATCAACCAGATGTAAACAATATTACATTGTGATAGTGACATTATATTGTGTGTCCAAAATTCATACAATTTCTCAAGTTCATCTTCTTAATTAAAGACATTTGGGAGTTAAACACGTAATCTTTTTTCTTTTGATTGTTCGTATTTGTGTTGCATTGTCTTCCATTTAGCACTTGTTTTAGGTTTGGTGGCCAGATAACTGCCAATAGTTACAATGGCAAATGGTAACTGACCATAGCTCTTTATAATTAAACCAGCTTCAGTCTTCTTGTCCTCGGTAATAGTGATTGTCATGCATTGCTTCTGCACTTCATTATCCTCTTCCATAATCTCAACGCTAATAGGACTATCTTTCATTTACACTTGTTTTCATAGAGTGGATCATCTATTGTTTTCATATTATCAATCACAAGATGATAATTAGGGGTCTTGTAGACTGCTTTGCAAAAGAGATCAAAAGCATCATTTTCTGAAAGTTCCTTGATATCATATATAGTGTCACTTGTTTGAGATATTGATTCTGCCAGAGACCTTAATCGTGTGGTTACTATGATTTGGCTGCCATTTCCCATAGGTAACACAGGCTTTATCGTATTCCATTCTGAAACACTAGATAGGTCATCTAGTACAATCAAACACTTCTTATCTCTTAGATATTCTTTTACCTTGTCTACCTTTTCTTCCATAAATATTCCCATAAAATTTTTTGTTGTTATTCTGGTAAATAGCTCCTACTTTTTCTTATTTGCTATTATTGCCCCCATATTATCAACCTTTTGGGCATCTAACCGGGTTTGCTTATCCAGGTTTCCTTTAAATTCTTCCATATTGAAAGGATGCTGGACAGTGACCCAAGCAAAATGCTTAAACTCATCTCTAACTTCTTGGCAGCCATAGACCTCTCTGACAAGAGTGGTTTTTCCAAGACCGCCCATTCCTACCACTGATCTCACTTCCCCATGCTCCTTCAGAATTAACTCAACCAATTTTCTCCTAGGCTCAACGAGACCTATAATCAAAGCTTCTACATTGGCAATCAATCTAGTAGAGGCACTCTCATCATATGTGGGACCATTGTTGTCCTTGTTAATCTGGTAGAGGTACTCTCATCATATGTCTTACTCACATCCTCTATTCTAGTTTTTAGTACTCGAATTTCTCTCGCAATATGGTCCCAGTTCTTCACCGAGCACATGACTGGTACGCAACTTTTTTTCATCAAGTGAACAGAATTATTCTGGAGACAATCCTCGACATCAAATGCCAACTCTTGGACTTGCTTGATCCATGTGGTTATGACCTCGCCTTTCACTTTCTGTGCTGAGCATCCCGTAAGAAGGCTCGGATCATCTCAAGTTCTTCTTTGATGAAAAACAATTCTTCTTGCACCCCTAGCAAAAAACCAATTTTATCTGTTATGGTTGTTGTTGTTGTTTTAACTACCAAATTCAATGCAGAAGTAGCTGTGCTTAGAGCCACTGCCTCCATTTTTCTGCTTATGGCCAATATTTCAAGATTGTCTGCAAATGGACAAAAAGAACACTTGAGCTAAAATAAATCATGTCTTTACCTAGTTCCTTTAAGTTATATTGCCAAATGAGGTTTTTTTTTGGAGCGACTAACAATCCCCTTCATTATGTCCCCTAAACGTCACCCTGATTAACTTATGCATAAAGTACGATAGGGACCACTAACTACTTGAGGGGACCACTAACTACTTGGTGGACCACTTATATTTGAAAAAATTTACAACTAGCGCACGCATGTAACTTATGCGTGCAAGTATTACTATATAATACATTAAGTATTCATACCTAAGACATTAAGTATTTAAAAAAGAAACTGGACATTAACTTTCTTTTCTCTCTAATCACACACCTATCTTTTACACGTTTTTAGAAGTGGATTTTTTTTCTCTATTTAATCTCGTCAATATTTTTGACGATCTATGAGAAACTTTTCGAATCTAAAACTACGAACGTCTTCTACATAATTTTCTCTTTCAAATGAGGTCCATGATGAAGTACTTTCAGGTTCCTGGTTGTTCAAGTATTCATACCTCGGCGTGCAAGTATTCATACCTCGTCAATTAAGTATTCATACATTGTCAAGTATTCATCTCCAAAATGTCAAGTATTATTCTCTAAAATGTCGAGTATTCATACTTACTCAGTAAAGTGTGAATATTTATGTTGTAAAGTATTATGAGAAATCCACAGACGTGTCTTGTGCATTAACTACCCAGGGGACCATTACCGACCAGGGGGAGGGGAACCGCAGATGTCACTTGAAGGCGACATCTACGGGGACCACAAGCGTAAAAGCGCATGTGTAACCACAATAGAGACCACACACAGAAAACCAAGGACAAGCGGCTGTGTAACGACCATCGCAAGTGTCAGCGCTATAATTGTTGTAAACGTTCATTCTAAAATATCAAGTATTCATACCTCATCGAGAAAATATTTATACAACGTCGAGCAATTATTTACACCTCGTAATGCAAGTATTCATACCTAAGATACCTAACATGTTTCTAAACTAGGCACAAATACGAATGCCTATGCGTGTAAGTATTAATATATAATATATCAAGTATTCATACCTAAGATATCAAGTATTTCTAATAAACATATTAATATCTATATTTTTTTAGTATTCATACTTACGCATTGAAGTGTGAATTATTATGTTGTAAAGTAAATTTAATCAGTTAATCTGTTTGATGCTTGAACGTATTGATAAGTACTGAGGAAAGTATTCATACTTATAACTGAACTATGAATTATTACGCTGTAAAGTATGTTAGTTTAACATTTTTTTTTACAAATGACTTTGGTTAGCGCTCAATTGTATTAATATGTAATTTGAAAAGTATTAACACATGTGCATTGATGTGCGAATATTTACATTGTACTAGAAACGTATTTTGTTACAAATTCTTTTTGGAGATTGATGGTATTAACATGTAAGCCGGGAAGTATTCATATCTATACGTTGACGTAGGAATATTTATATTGTAAAATATGTTATAAAGTAATACTAATATTTAACTAATCAAGAAGATAACAAATCAAAGTTTCATACAAATACTAAACCCATTTAATCAAAATTGAGAAGTATTGATATTTATGAACCCAATTCCTCATCATATAAAGTTAAAGTGTTGATAACCACATCTCCAAGTATTGATACCTATGCATATAAATGTTGCTATGTAATCTAATCCTTCCTAGCATAATTATTTTACATTGCATCAGTTTTGTAAGTGTTCAAGCGTTCATACATATATTTATAAACAAGAATACACATACATAATATATATGTGAAGTATTCATACCATCTAATAAATAATCATGAAAGCACTACACATTATTCAAATTAAGAACCAAAATTGTTCATAACAAATAAATAACTAAATGAAAATACTAGGTTTTCCATAATCAATGAAAAACTATTAAAAAGCATTGTAGAAAACATTCTTACTTAGCAAACAAAATTGGCCTAAAAAGAGGAAATTGAGTTCCACTCAAACTTTTTTTTTTTACAAAATTGTTGCTCAATTTTGCTGGTACTAACCAGTATATGCTATGCTGGTAATAATGTAAGATGTAAATAAAATTGATCCTAATAAACCTCAACCCTCTCCAATACTTATCAACAAATTTGTACATGCTGGTAATAAGCACCTGGACGCACCCGGTACTTCTTTTTTTTTTAGTTGAAACCCATACAGGAATAATGCAATAACCAAAGTGAAGTACGTACATAAAGTACATATAAAATCTAGAACAATTTGAAATACAAAAACTAAAATCTAAAACACTTGAAATATTAAGCAACCTAAAAATGAAAGCAAGCATGACAATACTTTATAACAAATTGAAAAAAAGACTCAGACCTTGAATACAAACGACTCTGAGTCTAAACTGTGGAGGCACAAAAGATCCCCGTCGATTTTCTTCTCCTTCGAGTTCAGATGTCTAAATGTTACAACTCTTACAACTTACCACACCGACACTTAAAACCATGTATACCGACTTTTTTAATTGGATAATAACAAGTAATTGTCTTGATCCGACCAGCTTTCATGGATTCGAAGTGGGATGGTAGCCAGTGTAAGCTACTATCACGTTGAAGCTGGCACATCGGTTGAGATCTGACATAGGGGATGGTGCCACTGGATGAGGTTGAGAAGGGAAGTTGTTTAGTTGGACTGGAGGTGCCGGAGCGGGAGCCGCAATTATGTTCGTTTTATTAGCAATTTCTATTTGTTTTAACACCTTTAGCTTTAGTCTTCTTTGTTTAAAGTTAATATCAAACAATTACTTCTCTGAGGTGGGGTCCGATGCCGTTTCTCGTCAAAACTTACGCCATGGGTTCCTTCCTCCGTCCAGGATTGGATGTAATCTACAACTAGCATAATACTGGAGGTTATCTAGTCTAATATTGTACCAGTTGGGTACCTACAATAGGCAACAATGTCCAATTTTGATTTCAGTCCATATCCTAAAAGGTGAAAGCAAAAACGTAGAACCAAATCTAATATTTCAGCTACAAAATTAGCTAACATATGCACACTATTAGTAGCCTAAATCAGATCAAAACTTAATTTTGCATAACCTGTAGGGGACCTCACTCAATAAAAACCAGAATCAAAGAATTAATCCAGTGAATAACACTCATGTCTGGGTTGGCGTATGAAATCAGAGAAACTTCACATGAAACTCAGTGTGAGATGAATCATTTAAGCAAACCTATCGAATCAACAACCTAACCTGACCTAACTTAACCTTAACAACATAAAAAATACCAGAAAAGACAAATTATCACACTCACATATGTATTGAGTTGGCGAATGAAGCTGGAGAAATTATTATGCTTGAAATACGAAGGATCGTTTACCATTTCGTAAATTTTCTTGCGCTTGGGAGGGGAGGTGAAGAAAATCTTGACAACTTTCATGAAATCGAGGTTTTCGAACTGGTCGTACGCATCTCTCGTCACTTCCGCCTCTGTGGATCGCGCCATTTCCAGATCCTCACCATTGATGGCCCTCGGATCAACTTCATTACTTTCAGATAAGCCCGCAACAGCACCTCCAATTGCTCTAACGGGCTGAATTTATTTTCCATCCTAGATCCATTATTTCATTTTTCAAAGATTTCTAGAATTTTTGTTGTGATCGATCGAATTGGTCTAAAATATCCTCTCTATCGCCTTTTCAAGAGGCAGGGCGAAAATGAGAGAGATAAAGACAAAATGATTGAGAGAGATCGCATTTTTGTTGTTTCCTGATCAATTTTTAACTTCTAATTTGGTACTCTGACCGTTAATTCAGTACGACTCGGACTGTTAGAGCTCGGGGACGTTTAGGGGACAGATGAGCGGGGGACAATATAATTCTTTTTTTTGTTTTGTGGATCTCCAAACAGTTCTTTAATTACTTTTGATTATAATTAACATATAAAATCAATTAACCGGAAGTTGTTAGTTCAGCATAGATTAATAATTAACAAATATGAAATAAGCCCCAGCATATTGATCTGACTCTATATAGAACTTCTAGGATAATTTACGGTTATTTATTGTCTAAAGAAATAAAACACAAACTATATAAAGCACTATGCTCTCAACTTTGTCGGCATTTAACAAATTCAAGTTTCAGGTTTACTCAAATGCTTCGATACTTATTTTAAGATTAATTTTTCCTTAATTAGAAATTATGGACGATACTTATTAAGCCCTTGTCCCAAATTATGACAAATTCCAACACCCCTCCATCCCCACCTGCTTTAATGAGTGCTATTTGAAGTTGGATATATATATATGACAGTAGAAATATTACAAGTGTGTATTTAATATAGCGTCTGCAACAAAAGTTAACAAATTTTGACGATGATATCTAGTAGTGGCTCATATTGGTACGGTCGACAAAATTTATACTTGGAATGACAACTATACTTGACCTCTCAATTATTTCATCTGGAAATTTTGAATCTTAATTTTGAATCCAATATAAGGAAAACAAAAAGCATGTGTGAGTAATTTAGTTATTCCATAAAGGTGTGATCTGAAACAATCGAACAAGTAAAAAATGAACTTCTTTTCATTGCATAAAAGAATATTAGAGGGACACCTCACACACAAGCAGGTCATTAGTAGAAGAAAGCATGGAAATGTAAGATGTACAAAGTTAGTATACCTTGTGTTTGAGACCAGAGACAATTCTTCAATGGAGACAGAGAAATGCAGCAGCTCAAGTGATTGGTAGTGGTAGTCTGTTAGAGGATTTTGATGGACTAAAATAGTACTAACAACTTTCAGTATAAATTAATATACCTTTTAACTTTAATTCTACTTGTGTTCAGATCACAAGCATGATCCTACCGTATAGTATAATTCGGGTATCGATCCACAGGGATAATGTATTAATTATCTAACTTTTAGCAAGTCTAGGTACTCGAGGTATTTTGAAAATAGGTTTTAAAATAGTTTTTAATAATAAAAAGCTAGGGTTCACCCTCAAGGTTTATGCGGTGGCGTTAATTGTGCTAAGGTTTGGGTTAAACAGTAAAATAGAGATTCTCTAGGGATCAGGTGCTCTACTTCTAAATTATGCAAAATATAAATTCAGACGTCTCTCTAACCCGCATACGACCTGTCACCCCGCATGCGGCTTAGATTGTCCCACAGCTACTCCGCAGGGCGTGCCGAGTTTCTGTGTACGTGATTTGAAAGGTTTTCCGATCTTGCGATCGGCTTTTGGAATATCAGTTCAAAGTATTATAGGTATGCAATTATCTTTCTCACACAAACACAATTGATCAATTCCTATTTTACCCCTCAATTAAATATCCCATATACCCTACCTAAAAGTGTTTCCTAATATAACCTAAATTACCATTTTACGCTATCCTGCCAAGGGAGCCCACTGGGTTCTAACCCTAGTCTTTGAACCGCTGCCAGACATTGTTAGCCGAAGTGTTACATATACTTTCATGCATTATCCCCCTCACACCGGGATGCAACGAAATCATACACCTATTGGTATGTGGAGGTATACTGGCATATAGTAGACAGAACTATGTATGCAAAGATTTAATAAAAAGAGTTTAAACAATAAAGCAAACTCAAATCAACATACACAAAACATAAACTTATAGTAAAACATAACTTAGAATTCGAGTACAAACCTCACCCTAGATGACGCATTCTTCTCCTGCTTGACTGATAGCAACTCCTCTCTCTCTAAGTACTCTATAACCTAACCTAGCAATGAGGATTGCTAATATCTATTTTATGGACTTAATACAATTAAACACACGCACTGAAATCAATTACAAGAGGGGTATTTATAGCCTTCCTAATATGAGAGATGAGTAGTGGAAGTAGTGGAGGTAGTGCAAACTTGGAGTGAACTTCAAGTTTGCTTAGATGAAACCAAAAATAGTTATGAAAGTTCGCCGCTGAAGCAATTGCATCCATCTGGAAGAGTTCTGCTGAAATTAGCATCAATGGTGGAGATTTGATCATGATCTACACAATCCACAGATTGAGTCCACGGATCGTGCGGCATAGGGGACCCTGCACGACTTCCTGACTTAGCGGATTTTGCTGTAATTACATCATTTCGCATGTTGTGCACTCCGTGTGAGGTGTTGCATGCTCCATGTGATACTCTGATTTGAGGTTGTCTTCAGAAATCGCCTAAATTGGATACTTTTGCTCTGTTTTTGGCCTACATACGCAACTTTGTGAAAAACCTGCCAAAAAGACCTAAAAACATGTTTGCGGTAAATAAATCGGATAAATAGCTACTTTGCATTCGCTTTTCGCTATTTTTCGGAAGAGAAGATATGAATTTTCACTATATGTTTTGGCTTCATCAGATTTGCTCGCAACACTCAAGTGAACTCGTCCAGATTCAGAATTAAGAAGGCTTCAGGGCTTCTGGTTCTCCATGTGGGCTGCTTCTTTCCATAGAGCTGTACACAGGTCACGGTCAGATTATTCGGATTTTCTCGATGTTTTCAATTTAATTTATAATTGTACGGTGATGATATTTTTTAATATATAATCATTCACGATAACTTATAATCCGTTAAATTCATATTTTTTTATTTGATCAGATTTTGTGGATTTTTACAGATTTTATTAATAAAAATGAAATGTACATAAATGTATACTAATTATTGTTCATAATTAAGAATATATATGAAATATAATTCAGAAGAAATTAACCCAAAAAAACATTTTAATAAGGATCTAAATATAACAATTAATATTCATGCAATAGCATTCTATATAATCACAAATAATTAAACATTTGTTATCTTTATTAGATAACATACATATAACAATAACATAAACAAATTAAAATTTTAAGCAAAATAAAAGATAACTTATTCAATGATGCATAAGACCGAGAATAGTTTATGTTTTAAATTATTTTGATCCAAAACATAATTCAGAATTCTTCAAAAACTTATTATAAATTTATAATTAAGATACAAATTAATTACATGATACAGTCGGCTCAGGTTTTAACAGTTATAATATTTAAAATTCATAACCAATATGTATGTGTCCATTTAGTTAAAATCTAATCCGTACCAAAATCTAATAAAATTTAAATCTATTATCTTTTGCGTCGGGTTAATCGGGTCGAGAAAATTAAACGGGTTGCATGTACACCACTAATTTCCATGCATGTAATGTATCCGCTACTATTCATGTGTCGAACAAAAACATCTTACGGTCTAAACTATGGCCATTCAATCTTAACAAAATGATCGGGTTAAAACAACTTATAGTATTATTCCGTTTGTTGTAATCTGAACTCTATAACATTTTATTCAAATAAAAAAATTAGTATCACATGATCAAATTTTTGTATCTTAATTTGTATACCTTGTGACAATTCTTCAACGGAGAAAGAGGGAGGAATGCAGCAGATCTGAGATGGAGTAGGTCAGGAGGCACCAACAAGGCTTCATCAGGTTCTCCAGATTGGAATGATTAAATGTAAACAAGGATCAAATTGGTCAAATTTTCTCCAAGTTATCAATTTAATTATATTGACGAAGGAGTTGCTCTTTCATTTTAACTTTTTAAATAAAGATTTTTATAGATATACATTTATCTCATATTCATCAAACTAACCTTGAATTAGTAATCATGCATATCATATGAAAATAAATCTCACCTTATTCAAGGAGCTGATCGGTGGCGAGGAACAAGTGGAATCCAAACCTCTCCCTGTAAATTGCATATGCATGAGTTAAGGCATAGGAGAGATCAATATGCTTTTCCCTTTTCAGATTTGACTTTGCTTCTAGTTTGTGCAAGGGATCAGCCCTTGGTGAATTGTAAGGCATAGCAGAGATGTCTTCCCTCTCACACTTACTCTCTCTCTCTACGCTTTGCTTTCAAAAAGAGAAAAATGAGCTTTTAGAATATATTTTAACTAACAATAACAACATTATTTATTTAAAATTGAACAAAATTTGTAAGCAAAATAAATGATAATTTTTTTTAATGATGCTTAAGCATAATTCATTTTTAAAATTAATTTGATCCAAATTTATGAAATAAATAAATACAGTTGGGCTGGATGTTAACTAATATAATATATATCTAAAATTCATAACCAATATGTATTTGTCAGGTTAAATATTTATTAATTAAAAATTCATAACCAATATGCATTTTTATATACATTATGGTGTGACATGGGCCATAACAAACACTTCACTTCATTAGCCCATGAATTTTTTTATTTTTTTTTGTTAGAAGCCCATGCAATTTCATTGTCACTGAGGTACCTCTTTAAAAACTTAGCAGGAGCTGAATCAATGTTAGGACACTACAAAAAGGAAGGTAATTCCGAAGCTAAGAGGATTGACTCCTCATGGCTTCATAAGAAGGATCGAGTGTGGTTACAAATTCGTTGTTGAATGATTTTGGAATCGCATAATTGACCAATCAATTCATCCAATATACACTTTAATTGATCTATCAATTCGGTTATTTATCTCTTCCCCTTGCTTAATTAGGGTCAATCTCCATCCTTGTTTAAATTGAAATACATGAGAATAATTCTGTTGATTCCCATACATTTTCATTAGCGAATTCCATAAATAATTGGTTGTTTCTGAATAGATAAAAAAGGTCTGAGATGTAATTTTCAAAGAGTTCAAAAACCACGACAAAACCCAATTACCATTCATTTTCCGATTCTCATTATTTTGCCAAAATTTTCAGTTTCAGCAGGTGATTTGATTTCACTGTTGTAATAGCCAACCATCTCTTTCACAAATATTTCGATAATCGATGGAATCCAAGATTGGCAGTTGTGAGGCTCCACGATTGGTTGGCATCAGTGATTGTATTGAATTTTCAAAATGACCTATTTACTGGTATGCACTTCCCTTTTACTGGTATGAACTTTGATCTTTACCATTGCTCAGACACCATTTTATTTTTAGAGAGTTTATTTGATTAGAACTTTATTTGATAGAATTATTTGTTATACATCAATATACAACACAGTTCCTTACTTACAAGCTAAAATAGCAGTTACAAATGAGCCTAAAAATGGACAAAGCTTTGAAGTTCTTTTCACTGTTTCTGGTAAGGTTTGAAATTTACAGAAAGAAAAGAAGGGTTAAATACGCAAATTTCCAATTGGATTTACAAAGTATCTCCAACAATCGGCCTTGTATTTTATAGTAAATTATAAACTAAGGCCTGCAATGATAACCCACAATGTGTCAATCCCTGTGATTGGAGATGGAGATAACGGATATGGGACTGCCATGAATTTCAAGACGACCGTGTAGGTGTTTATCATGGCTGGATATGCTAGGATCATAAATTCAATTTTCAGTACTGCATATTACTTTCGAGGTTTACCACAAAATGCAACACCATTAATTTGTTGAATATTGATTGATTCAATAGTTGAGTTAGTGGATTCCATAATTAGAATGTTCGAATTAGCATGAGTCGATAGTTAGTACATGTAAAAACATTTTCAGCATAATGCATAGCAGGGGCATTTTCGGAAAAATAGATGTTATATTTAGATTGAACTATATTTTTAACAAGTAGTGGGTGGCTATTGTTGGGTATAGAGTAGTGCTTTAAATAGGAATGAACAGCTGTAATTTGTTGTATGGAAAAAATATAATCAAGCATTTTTCTGTAATACTCTTATTTTTAGTTCAAGTAATACTGTTCCTCTCTACCAGTATCGCAACACAGAGTGTAAAGCCCTGTCTTCTGTACCAGGAGGTGTACCAGCAAATGCTCCAGCATGCAGCCTCTACCAATTGCATACTGCACAGAGACAGCAGCGGCACCAAGAACAACAGCACATCAGCATCAGCACAGCAAACTTTCCAACATAATATTCAGTAGGTGGTCGAGGCCTTGCAACATTTATCTCCACTGTACAAATATCATGAGATTGTTGTTCATGTTCGTCTTGTCAGAGCTTGATGTAAAAGGCACAGGTAAGCACCAATATGCATGCCTTAAAAAATGCACCAACATTCTGTTGTAGTTTGTAAGAGTACCTCAATAATATGAGAACTGAGGAATTGTTCTATTATTATTGGTTCCTGTATTTATTGTTTAGGTTGGTTCCTTTGATTCTTTCTATTGATATAAGTTGTGCAGAGAGAAATGATCTTAGTGTGGCAATTTAGGTACTTTGACGGTGCATTAATGAAAGAGTTAAATACATATCGATATTTTTAAATCAACTTTGTAAATTTCAGTGGAGTTAATTGACCTATATCATTTGAAGTGGTGAACTTTACATTGAAACCAACTGTTGACTGGTATGCTGCAGGAGGGGTGCTTTATAAAAATTACTCTGAGGAAGTACTATTTGAATTATTGAGATGACATAAATTAGACTCAAATATGTCAATAACCAGTAGTAAGATGTACTCTTTGTTGTATCGTGGGGTGCGGAATTTTATTCACGAATATATGCATGATTATTTTTAGAACCCTTTTGTTTAGAATGAGATTACAACAACAACAAAGCCTTTAGTCCCTAACAAGTTGGGTAGGCTAGAAATGAAATCCAACCGGAGTCAGAAAGCCAAGGTAGATAGTAAAATAATAATAATAATAAGAGTGATGCTACGGTGCTTTGGCAAGTAAAGAGGGTGTTTTACTTTCCACTCATATTTTTATTTTCAAAGTTTAAATAGTCGATCTGAATTTCTCAACATGATCTTCATATTAATATGTGGTTGGAGACCAAATTTTTACATTTTTTGGAAATTTTTTACTATTTTTTTAGAATTTTTGAAAATCAGTATTTTTTGAATTTTTTTATTTAATGAAAAGCTGTGATTTTCAAAAATTGTAAACAAATAGTAAAAAATTTCCAAAAAATGTAAAATTTGGTTCCCAAGCACATATCAATAGGAAGATTATGTTGAGAAGTTCGAATCAACTATTTGAACTTTGAAAATAGAAATATGAGCAGAAAGTAAAACACCATTTTTACTTCCCAAAGCACAGTAGCATCACTCTAATAATAATAATAATAGCAACAATAGTAGTAATACTTATAGTAATAATGGTACCAATAATAATAGTAATAATACTAACTATATTATGCCTACACTATAGATCGTAGGGCAAAGTCCTAAGTTCTACGTCCTTGATCCCAAATCACCACTCTTATGGCCTAAAGCCTACAACATTACCCCTAGGCAATATTCCTAGATCATGTTTTTGGTACGTGGATTGCTAACTTTCACGCGCTCTTGTCCGAAGCCAACTCTTTGAGTACTCTGTTTGAGGTTGACCCTACTAATTGTTTCTCTAGCTAGATCCTCATAAGATCAGATATGATATATTTAAGTCAGACTATGACATAATTTAATCCTAAAATTAACTTAATTCCCCGATTTGCATCTTCTTACTTCGGAAGGCCAGAGTGACAGGACCCTGATGATCTCAAATAACTTCTCGGACTAAAGAACATAATAGTTTTCTTCATACAGGTGATAAAAAAAAGGTACATCGATCGAAAGTGCAACAGAAGACCAATTATTACTGATTGGATTATAATAGTTCAACTGAAGACACAGTATTACTGATGCAACAGAAGAAAAATTGACACCGATTCTAACTTATCTATTCCCTCAATGGAAATGAACCCTTGCCAAAGCATAGTTCATTCACATTATTGTTAAACGAGTTTTCCAACATATATATAATCTTCAGGTTGGGCAGCTGTCCAATGGTTTTAATTTCTCCAGTTAGTGAAGTGTTTCTGAAATGTATTTGTCCAAATTCTCAAGGGAACTAATCCAATTAGGCAATTCACCAAGAGGGTTGTACAACTTTAGGCTTTGAAGATACTAATTATTTGCTTCTTCATGGAAATATGCTGCTTCAAGTTCTAATGATCTTAAGTGCTTAAGCTCATCAATCACTGCTAACTTACCTAGGTTGGCAAGATTCCGCAACTCCTTCGCTAAACTCTTGCTCCGACCGATATCAATCATGCCAAGTATATTTAGGGACCTTAATTCACCTATTCCTCGAATAGCGCTTACCTCAAAAGAACTGTATATATGAAAATTGTGCTTCTGGTTAACATTTAGCACAGAACAGTAAACCAACAAATGACGTTTTTGGAATAATGGCTGAACTTTCTTCTAAGCGGTCCGTTGGCCATTGTACAGTGGTATCAATTTTGTTACAAATCTATGCTGAAAATAATAATCTTAATTAGTGTTTGATGTAATGGTTAATGTAAGAACTCTTTAGAAGTCTGATAAATACATTAATTAATGTTGGAACTCTCTAGCAATTGTAGGTTGTCTTGAGAAGTTGAAAAAAGTATCTATGAATAGAGAAGGTTTATTAGAGAATTAAATGTTATTTAGTGATAGTAGAGTGTGTAGAAAGTTCTATGGGTTTATATAATATATAAGAAGTCTTTTTAATATAAGAGAGAATGAGAGTAAGAAAATATTGATAATAAAAGTAAATTTTTCTGCCATAGAATGTTCTCTCTTTCACTACTAAGTTATACCAAGTTTGTTTCAAATACTAATTCCATCCTATCAATGTATTGAGCTATTCCCTTTGGATGATCAATATCCAGGTTTTTATGGCGGTCAAATCCACCACATAGATAGCTAAACTTCTGTAGCATAGCAAGTCCTGTTGTTAGTTGGACTACAACTGTATTTCTAATATCAAGAGTCTCAGTTCACTAAACTTTCTTCCAGCAATGGGTGCTCCATTGGCCCCACCAGACCTGTCGAAATGCAACATTGCCACCTCGGGCGCTCCCGTGAACAACAACATTTGCTGCCCGCCATACAACATGACGGAATTTATAGACTATGACTTCCCGCACCACGCCTTTGCGGGTGAGGCGGCCAGTCCACGAGGTGAAGGACGATAATGAGTACATGGCAAAATACAAGGAGGCAGTGAGAAAAATGAAGGAGCTGAAGAGTGACCACCCGTGGAATCTCTACCAGCAAGCACTCGTGCATTGCGCATACTTCACCGGTGCAAGAGTACACTACAGCTGGCACTTCCTTCCATGGCATCGGTACTCACCTGCATTTCTTTGAGCGGATTCTCGGTAGGCTGATAGACGCGACACATTCACGTTGCCATATTGGAACTTTGACGTGAAGGAGGGAATGACAATTCCAGAGATCTTCACCTCTGATCCAAACTCTCCCCTCTACAATGAAATAGGTATCTAATTAATTTTATGGTTTTACTATTTCTCATCTGGAGCTAGCTGTCACAAGAAAAAAATGGTTAGTGCATTTTGCACATCACCCAAACAAGTTTGACTAACTCTTAGTTAATTAAGCACTTGATTAAAGATTTAAAGACTAACATTAATGTTACTTTGAATTGATGAGCAGGAACAAGAACCACTACCACCCTGAAATTCTAGATTACAGGTATGCATATATATGCGGCAACCCGCCTTGTGGGTCAAACAAGACGGGTGACGAACTGGTGAAAGAGAACATGAGTTACATGCAAACCACTTTCATGAACAGCCTGCAGCTGCCTGAGCTGTTCATGAGGGGCCTCGAGGGCATCCACAACAGCATCCACGAGTTTGTGGGGCCCACAGAGTATCCGCACACAGACATGGGCAATTTTGCTACGGCAGCAAAAGACTGCTTGTTTTATAGCCTGCATTCTAATGTGGATCGCTTATGGCACCTCTACAGGAACTTCAGGGGTAATCGGGTCGAGTTCAACGAGCCAAACTGGCTTGACATGTCATTCATCTTCTACGACGAGCACGAACGTGTCGTTCGTGTCAAGGTAAAGAATGATATATACACTAAAATTTTGGTACAACCAAACTAATATTTTGGTACATCATGGAATCAAACATGGTCAAACGCAAAGAACAAGCTAAGAAAAAATTGCAGATCTTGGCATTTGACTTTCGGTCAGGAGCCTTTACAGTGTGCACTAAAAAATGATACTCTAAAATGAATAATTCATTTTTTGATCCAATGATCTATACAATATGTACTCAACATATGAAAAAACGAATGTAAATATAATATTGTCAAGTATATCGATGTCAAAGGAATGAATTTGTCATTTCAAAAACAAACGGCAGATTTTCAGATTATGATCACTTATTCATTCTGTAGTGAGTTTAATTAATTAAATTCATTTTTGCTTTTCGGTTTAGTAAAGATAGAAATATGTAGAAGTCTATATGGCTGAAATAATGGAATATCTGGGAAACTAAAATCCTTTGCTTAGAAATATGAAGAATACTGTGTACTATATAGTTTATAAGCATCTCTCCGTTATAACTTACAAGAAATATAATTTTAATGAGTAGGATTTCATTACTCGTTTCAATATATGGACCCTAGTCCTGTATCCTTATAATATTTTATCATTGATACACTGTACCTACTTATTACGAGATTTATTCAA
>JAJGRW010001023.1:0-26807 GCA_025461045.1 Carex parvula | reverse complement strand
TGTTCTACAATTTTGTTCTGATGTTCTACTTGTTGCTTTTCTTCTACAACTTGTTGGATGTTCTACTGGATGTATGTATTTCATCATCTATTCGTTGTATATCTTGTCCTTCTACTTGAATTTCATCTTCTTCTAGTTGTCTTTCATCATGTACTGGTTGTTCTTCATCATCTTCTAGTTGTCATTCATCTTGTACATAATGTGTTTCATGTTCTACTAGTTGTGTTTCTCATATTCTACTGGTTGTCTTTCATTTCTACGTGTTGTCTTTCTTCAACTACTTGTTGTTTTTCATCTTCTTCTAGTTGTCTTTCATCTTATACTGGTTGTCTTTCATGTTCTACTGGTTGTCTTTCATCACCTACTAGTTGTATTTCATCTTCTTCTAGTTGTAGTTCATCTTCTTCTAGTTGTCTTTCGTGTTCTACTATTTGTATTTCATCTTCTTCTACTTGTATTTGATCTTCTTCTAGTTGTATATCTTGTCTTTCTAGTTGCATTTTATCTTCTTTTAGTTGTCATTCATGTTGTACTGGTTGTTCTTCATCTTCTTCTAATTGTCATTCGTCTTGTACATTATACGTTTTATGTTCTACAGGTTGTCTTTTGATCATATTCTAGTTGTCTTTCATGTTGTACTAGTTGTGTTTCTAATGTTCTACTGGTTGTCTTTCATTTCTACGTGTTTTCTTTCTTCAACTACTTCTTTTTTTCATATTCTACTTGTTGTCTTTCATCTTGTACTAGTTGTCTTTTATGTTCTACTGGTTGTCTTTCATCACCTACTAGTTGTATTTCATCTTCTTCTAGTTGTTGTTCATCTTCTTCTAGTTGTCTTTCGTGTTCTACTAGTTGTATTTCATCTTCTTCTACTTGTATTTGATCTTCTTCTAGTTGGATGTTCTACTGGATGTATGTATTTCATCATCTTCTCGTTGTATATCTTGTCCTTCTAGTTGCATTTCATCTTCTTCTAGTTGTCTTTCATCTTGTACTGGTTGTTCTTCATCTTCTTCTAGTTGTCATTCATCTTGTACATAATGTGTTTCATGTTCTACTGGTTGTCTTTTGATCATCATCTAGTTGTCTTTCATGTTGTACTAGTTGTGTTTCTCATGTTCTACTGGTTGTCTTTCTTCTAATACTAATTTTTTTTCATCTTCTTCTAGTTGTCTGTGATCCTGTACTAGTTGTCTTTCATGTTCTACAAATTTTGTTTCTCATGTTCTACTTGTTGCTTTTCTTCTACTACTTGTTGTTTTTCATCTTCTTCTAGTTGTATTTCATCCTGTAGTGGTTGTCTCTCTTGTTTTATTAATTGTCTTTCATCAACTACTACTTGTATTTTATCTTCTTCTAGTTGTATTTCATAACCTACTGTTTGTATTTCATCTTCTTCTAGTTGTATTTCATCTACTTCTAGTTCTCTTTCATGTTATACTGGTTGTATTTCATCTTCTTCTCGTTGTATTTCTTGTTCTTCTAGTTGTATTTCATCTTCTTCTAGTTGCCTTTCATCTTTTACTGGATGTGTTTCATGTTCTACTGGATGTCTTTCATCATCTTCTAGTTGTCTTTCATGTTCTACTAGTTGTGTTTCTCATGTTCTACTGGTTGTCTTTCTTCAAATACTAATATTTTTTCTAGTTGTCTGTGATCTTGTATTAGTTGTCTTTCATGTTTTACAAGTTTTGTTTCTCATGTTCTTCTTATTGTTTTTCTTTTACTAGTTGTTATACAATCATAGTCTTAAAAGAGTTCTTTTGAAATTTGCATAATAAATCCGGTTAGTGAGTATTCTGAAACTTCTCCAAGAATGGACTCTTTTGCAAACTAACCAAAGTCTGACAAGGTAAGGGCATTAACTTGAAATTTTGTCAATTCTCCCACATTTAAACATACTACACAATTCATTAATCAATTTCTGAAAATTCCAAATTAAGCATCACTTGTTGAACAAAATTCCAGCCTATTGTATCAAACGCCTTTTCACTAGTACAAAAAACCCCTTCACCGACCCTCAATCACCGACTGTTTTAATATGTAACAGTCGGTGTAGAGACTGCTGGTAAAATTGTAAATAAGAATAACCTCAACACTGACTGGTCCAATACAAAAAACCGTCAGTGAACCAACACCGACTGTTTTTTAAGAAAACAGTCGGTGTTGCTCACAACCTACACCGACTGTTTTTCATAAAAAACAGTCAGTGTTTAGCATTCATCAACACCGACTGTTTTTTTGAAAAAACAGTCGGTGTTGGTCACCGTCTACACCGACTGTTTTTCAGAAAAAACAGTCAGTGTTTAGCATTGTTCAACACCGACTGTTTTTAAACAAAACAGTCGGTGTTGGTTGACATCTTACACCGACGGTTTGTTAAGAAAAACAGTCGGTGTTTGTCTATGTTGTATAAAATCCTAGTTTACAGTCGGGTATATGGTTGAACCGACGGTGTTTGATGATTTACCGGCTGTTATTTCTTGGAACCGTCAGTGAGGTTTCATTTAACTCGTAAATCCTCCAACACCGTCGGTTCTGGTAGAGGCTGCTAAGTTATAGATATTTGAAGGTTGCTGCAGTCAGAAACAAACGAAACGAAAGAAAGGAAAAACAAAACGAACGAAAGAAAGAAGAAAGCTTTCCAAATCAGCATCTAGCCCGCCGTCAACCCTCGCAAATCTATCTCCCGCCTTGTTGTGTCTCTCTGCCTCCGCTCCGCTCATCCTCGGCCCACCTTTTCGACCTGCCTCGTCCCGGTCAGCCGCGTCCCGCTCAGCCGAACTGCCTCTCGGGTAATTTCTTGTGTTGATTGCTGATTTTAGTCAGAAGCTTAAAAAAATATAGTGAGTTTAGCTCCCAATCATCAATGATATAGGTGAGTTTAGCTAAAAATGGTGCTTTGTTACTTTTATAATCTGATAATCTGATAATCTGATAATAAGAGTAACTGAATCATCCTGGCCGATTTCTTTTTAGGGTTCCTGAGAGATAGGAGGCTTCAATTTCGGGTTTAATTTGGTTTTGAACAAGTTTTGGTTTCTGACAACTTGGGTTGGGACTGTGATTTGTTTTTCTTTGCAATTTAACTTGCTTCTGTTGTAATTTGGCTCTGAGATTGGTATGTATACACAAGTTTGGGTATGCTCAATCTCAACTTGGGGTTGGTTGGGTTTGAGGGTAGGTTTTGAGTTATATGTTCATTCCATCACTTATTTTGTTTATTTCATTACATTTAAAACATGATTTTTTTGATTGATTTTGTCAAACAATGCTCCTGTTTCTTTTCATGGACTTGTTAAGGAGTTTGTAAACTATGTCCTTGTCAAGTTTCATAATTTTTAGGATTTTATTTCTATTTTTAAAGAAGGCAGACAATCAGAGGGGTATTTTAGTCCTTATTTATCCAATTTTCAGGATTTTGAAATGCCAACTTCAAAAATAGATATAAAATCGAAATAAAATCCAATAAATGTGAAATTTTTGTCATTTGATTTGTTTTTAAGTCCTCTATATGCCTATGTATTTGGATTTTTCATTTGGGTCTCTGACCAGTCTGCACTGACTGATTTGTCACAGAGGGTCATTTTGGGACATTTTGAGCACCAATCCAGTACCAGTGACAATTTTGCTTGATTTTAATGCTGATGCCATGTATGCTTGAGTACCTGGGACTGATTCGGAAATAATAAAGAACTAAGCTTCTTGACTTGCTGCGTTTCTTTTTAAAAAATTTGCTTTGATTGAGTTGTAAAGATATTTTATTTCAGTAAAAATGTAAAAATGGGTGGATACCAGCAATATTGTGACATCTGGTACAGTGTACCAGTATCATACTGAACAGTACCACAGGTGGTATTGTTATATCTGGTACAACGTGCCAGTACCGCACTGGACAGTATCAATGATACAAGAATTAATTCTTAATGAATAGTCACCTAATTAGCACCAAATTTTCAGCAATTAATGGCTCCAATTTGTTGTTAGACTACTTCAATGACTTTCGTTGTTGTTTCTCTAACGATTATGATGGTATTTTTGTCATGCATTTTTTTAATTCATTAAAGTTATAACCCCATAAACGAAGAAGTCAAGAAAGCCTTCTGGTATTTCCTTTGTTACTAACAACTGATATATACTGTCATTTAAACAAAGTCTGAATTCTCTACATGCCTTTCTTTGGATTTCATGTTAGAGAGTCACTAACGGTAGCAGAGGCAGTGGCAGTACCAGTTGGAGAGATAGATCTGTGTGACTTACATTCTGAATCCAAGCTCAAAAGAGAAGGTAAATTTAATTAAATTTGTTAATGGTTAGATTAATGGCTTTATGTTGATTGGTATTTCCTAATTTCAACCCAATTATATATGGAATAGTTTGTAGCTTAGTATTATTGTATTGTGCGATCTATCCAATTTGCCTTGAACATTTAGTATGCCTTTTAGGTCGATGCCCGTTCAAAATTAATCCAATAGGGATTAATTTTGAATAGTTCCCTGTTGGGACTGCTCTTTGAATGTTTTGTCTCATTTAGGATGTGAACACATGTCAGCGGATTTGGTATTTAAGAAAAATTCGGTAGCATTTGTCCTTAATTGTTCCCACGAGTACGTATTGGATTTCATCTCCAAACGGATGTGATTTTTACGCGTACTTGGGGAACAAAGGGGAAATGCTGCCGAATTTTTCTTAAATACCAAATCCCGCTGACATGTGCTCACTACTGAGACAAAGCATTCAAAGAGTGGGTTAGGATTGTGCACCGGCCCTATGTAAGCCCCAAATTGTAATTTTAAGAGCCATTCATGACCTCTTACCTAATTATTTTTATAATTACAGATGGATCGAGATTGGATGTATGGAGCTCGTAATACCATTGAGTATTTAGACGGTGTGAAAAGTTTCATAAAATTTGCTGAGCAACACGTGAAGACAAAGGGTGATGACACGATTCCGTGTCCTTGTAAAGATTGTTTGAACTTGAAGAGGTTTCGCACTATAGAAACGGTGAAGAACCATTTGATTCGTCGTGGTTTTAAAGAGCGATATACACGTTGGATCAGGCATGGAGAGAGTTATGGAGAAACAAGCACCGCTGCTAATACTGAGATTGGCCAGGAGGATGAGGATGCCAGTGTTGATAGTGATCAGGAAATGGATGTGAATTATAATTTTAACCCGAATGACAATTTAGGAGAAATGTTTAGTGATGATGAAAATGACATTGATGTACAAGAGTTATATGCTGAATCTGAAAAACCTTTGTTTCCTGGTTGTGAAAATTTTACAAAAATGCATGCTGTGTTAAAATTGTATAATTTAAAGGCAAGTAACAATTGGAGTGATAAAAGTTTTACCGCCTTATTAAAACTCTTAGGAGATATGCTCCCAGATGAGAATGAGTTACCAAGATCATGTTATCAAGCCAAAAAATTATTGTGTCCTATGGGTCTAGATGTAGAAAAAATACATGCATGTCCGAACGATTGCATATTGTATCGGAACGAGTACGAGAAATGTGAAGTTTGTCCTACATGTGGTGAATCTCGTTACAAAAGAAAAAATCAAACTGACGGTAATAGAGATACATATAGAAAAGGACCTCCAGCAAAAGTGTTATGGTATTTCCCCGTGATCCCGAGATTCAAGCGTTTGTTCAAAAATCCTAAAGATGCGCAGTTGTTGCGTTGGCATGCCGATGTCCGAAAAACAGACGGAAAACTCAGACACCCTGCTGATTCACCTCAATGGAGAAATATTGACAGAAGGTTCAAAAAACATTTTGGTGATGACCCAAGAAACCTAAGGCTTGGTTTCAGTTCAGATGGAGTGAACCCGTTTGGTAATATGAGCAGTCAGCATAGCACATGGCCGGTTTTATTGTGTATTTATAACCTTCCTCCCTGGTTAACTATGAAACGCAAGTACATTATGTTGTCGTTGCTAATTTCAGGCCCAAAACAACCCGGAAACGACATAGATGTGTATTTAGCACCGTTGATTGAGGACTTGAAAAAATTATGGTGCGACGGGGTGCAAGTGTGGGATGCATACAGTAAGGAGAATTTCAAATTGCGAGCAATGATATTTTGCACCATAAATGATTTCCCGGCATATGGTAATTTGTCGGGTTATAGTAACAAGGGGAGGAGAGCTTGCCCTGTTTGTGAAGACGATACGGTTGACATTCGGTTACAAAATTGCAAGAAAACAGTGTACATGGGTCACCGTAGGTTTCTTCCTCTTAATCACCCATATCGTAAGAAGAAGAAAGCTTTCAATGGTGATATTGAGACTGGACGAGCTCGTTCTCCGCTGACCGGCAAGCAAGTGTATTCGCGAGTTAAAGGTATCAAAGTTCAATTCGGGAAATTTGTTAAGAAAAAAACATCCCCGGAAGGTGAAACTTGGAAGAAGAGATCAATTTTCTGGGATTTACCATATTGGGAGGAATTACAAGTGCGACATTGCCTTGATTTGATGCACATAGAAAAAAATGTTTGTGAAAGCTTAGTTGGTTTGTTGTTGGGCATTCCGAAAAAGACCAAAGATGGACTAAATGCTCGCAAAGATATGGTCATGATGGGCATAAAATGGAGAGAGGTTGCACCTGAACTGAGAAAGACCAAAGATGGAAAAAATACTCGAACTTACCTTCCTCCAGCTTTGTACAATTTGTCGAAAGAAGAAAAAAGAAGGCTTTGTCGATGCCTTCATAGTGTTAAAGTTCCTTCTGGATATTCTGCCAACATAAAAAAGCTCGTGTCAATGAAGGATTTAAAATTGATCGGGATGAAGTCTCATGACTGTCATGTTTTGATGACACAAATGCTACCTATTGCAATCCGTGGTATACTTCCGGAAAAAGTACGATTACCAATTTTAAAGCTCTGTTTTTTCTTTAATGCCATTTGTAGCAAGGTTATCGATCCCGAAAGTTTGGATGAATTGCAGCGTGATGTTGTCGTCACTTTATGTGAGCTTGAAATATACTTCCCGCCGACCTTTTTTGATATCATGGTTCACCTAATTGTTCACCTGGTCTATGAAATTAAGCTTTGTGGTCCTGTGTTCTTGCGGTATATGTATCCATTCGAGAGATACATGGGTTTCTTGAAGGGATATGTAAGAAACCGATATCGGCCTGAGGGGAGTATTGTAGAAGGTTATATTGCAGAGGAGGCTATCGAATTTTACAATAGTTATATAGCAGATGTACAACCTATTGGTATTCCTAAATCACGCCATGAGGGCCGGGTTGAAGGTGTAGGAACCATTGGTTTGGAACCAATCGAGGCTGATAAGTCTTTGCACGAAAAAGCACACCTGTTGGTCTTACAACACATGACATACATCTCTCCGTACAGTGACGAGCACAAAACCTTTTTGAAAGAACTTAATCCGACGAAAGGAGACTTGTGGATTACCAAAGAACATAATAGTAAGTTCGCAGAATGGATCAAAAACAAAGTTATTCGACAAAGCGAGAGTGAATTGGCAGATAAATCTATAAAATGGTTAGCAAGAGGTCCAACTATTATTGTGAGTACGTACCAAGCATATGACATCAATGGGTACACTTTTTACACAATAAAACAAGATGAAAAAAGCATTAATCAAAGTAGCGGTGTAACTCTGGTAGCTACTTCAGAAGAATTCTCCAGATCTAAAGATGCCCGGGCAGTACATGCGAAGAACTCGTACTATGGTCAAATTGAAGAGATATGGGAGCTCGATTACGTCAAATTTAAGATTCCGTTATTCCGGTGTAAATGGGTTGATAACCGCCGGGGTGTTCAAGTGGATAAGTACGGATTTACTGTCGTGGATTTGGAAAAATTGGGATATAAGAATGATCCATTCATACTTGCCAATCAAGCCACCCAAGTCTTCTATGTTGAGGATCCCCTCAATAGTAAGCACCGTATTGTCCTTCACGGTAAAAGACGCATAGTGGGCGTTCAAGATGTGGTTGATGAGGAAGAGTTCAATCATTTTGAAGAAACACCCCCATTCTCTGTTGGCGTGCCATCTAACGAAGTGAGACTTGACGATGTTGATGATGCGAGTTATTTACGGCAAGATCATCAAGATGGAGAATATGTGAATTAATTAATCAGTCAATGTGTTATATTAAGGTATATTGTATATATATTTGTTAGCAAATTCTTCTATGGGCATATGTACTTGGAGGTCAAATTTTACATTTTTTTGAATTTCTTTACTATTTAAAAGATGGGTACAAAATTCAATGGTCTGAATTTGACTAGTTTTATAAAATAAATTAATAAATAGTAAAACAAATCCAAATAAACATAAATTTGACCTCCAAGTACATTGTAATATTGAGAAAATGTTGAACGGTCGGATCGACTGTTTGAACTTTGAAAATGAAAATATGCTCATTTTACAAATAGGTCCTTATGCCCATAGAAGCATTGGTCTATATTTTATGTGAATTAATTAATCAATGTTATTTGCATAAAATTATTTTAATATTACTGTATATATATTTATTGCAGGAAAAATTTTGATTCTACACCGACTGTTGTTGGGTAGAAGCCGTCAGTATAGTGTCCTACACCATCTTTTATTGTTGAAAGCCGTCGGTATTATTTTTTTGACCGACTGTTTTGTTTATTACGGAGAAGACAGTCAGTGTTTTATTGGGCGCGATTCTTTCTTTCGATCAGCCGCCTAAGTCCTTCGAAATTTCAATTCCCTCTCCGAAATTTCGATTTGCGTTAAACCCTCTTACCCTATCTCTCCAATGCAGAAATTTTCATAACCCTCTCACTTCGGCCTCCCTCCGCTTTTCAATTTTGAGACAAACCTAAGATCCACAGCCCCGCTCCGCCTATCGCTCAGCCCCGCTCAGTCCCCCTCAGCCCCGCTGGACCCCGCTCAGTCCCCGGTCAGCCCGCTCAGTCCCCCTCAGCCCCGCTCCGCCTATCCTCGGCCCCGCTCGCTCAGCCCCGCTCAGTCCCCCTCAGCCCCGCTGGACCCCGCTCAGTCCCCGGTCAGCCCGCTCAGTCCCCCTCAGCCCCGCTCCGCCTTGGCGCAGTTCTACAAGATAAAGAAGATTTTCAGTGGGTCAGTATTTACTTCCTCTCAAATTATATCGGTCACTTAATTATTTTTTGTTGGGAGTCGTCAATGAATAAAATTATAAGAAATGACATTGCATTTATTTGGATGTAGTTAAGCAATGATGCTGTCAATGTGATAAATATCACCACCGGCACATTTCTTGCTGTGCTGATACAACTATTGAGCTTCAGATTATTATATTCTTTTGCTGATACAACTAGTGTTGCTTCAGATTTGTTTTATTTGAAACAAAGGAGTTCATCCAGAATTTTTCTTACTATTGAGCTGTCTGTTATTTTCTTCTCTTTCATTACAAGAATTAGGTCAGTGAGAAGGTGCTGTATCTGTAATTTCTGTAAGATTTAAAACTTTGGTTTTATTGCTTAGTTAAAGTTGTGTTTGCTTTGCTCCAGGAATCTTCTTTCTGGTATTTGTACTGGTTTGCATTTTCTTTTAGCATATAGCTTTCAGACTAAGTCAGATCGTGTCTCACAATATAAGATGGATGGGAATAAGCTAGATGATCTTGTATGTGTGAAGCATGAGCTAACTTCTAATTCATAGAGGTGCCGAATTCTGAGTTAAGAGTTTGATTTTGAGGCTTTTTTTTAATGGATTTTCTTACATTGTTTATGTAAAAGTTTTATTTTAGTTCATTTTTTGATACGTAGCACTTGTTTACTTCAAATGAAAAGTAATATTTTTAATCAACTGATCCTAAGATAGTTTAATTTGACCTGTAAGCATAGCATACTCTTGTGGTCTGTGCGATGGAGGGTAGAAATATAAAACATTGTTTCACAGTTGGGAGTTGGTTAGATGCTTGGCTAGCTACTATTGAGGTGGTTTAAGTTTTGAGTTCCTTTCTTGTCATTTTTGGGTTTGACTAAATGTGGTTTCATTATCTCAACAAGCTATAATTCATGGCCGTTTGCTTAGGTAATTTAGCAGGCTAACTGCTGATTAGTTGATTTTAGTAGGCTCACGTCGTCTGTTTGGAAATAACCTATCGATACATCATTAACAGATTTGTGCACGAAACCTTATTTGGTATAGCATTATGTAAAGCAACATGAATCGCTTTAATAGTCCATGCAATAACATGATTGTCAACTCTCCTGCAATAAAATTAGTCTGTTCACCTTTAAATGAATATATTAGGCAGAATAATGTTGTATTATTATATTCTTTTGCTGATTACATCTACTGTGATTTATCTTTACTAGGCAGAATATAATAGGCCAATATGGGAGAACCTCCATTGGAGATCGAAAAGGCCAGGGAAGAGAGGATCAACGAGATCAATACGAGGATGGACGAACTTGGCATTCCCACTCTATCACGTGTTGTGAACGGTCCATCCAATAAGAAGAAACCAGATCCAACGAGGAAGAGAAGGGTTGAAATGTCGAGTGAAGAGCGAGGTGTTGTTGGAGAAGGCAGCAGCCCTATGCCCATAGAGGAGTATAATCCTTCGACTTCCGATGATGAATCAAGTACCGAGGAGGAGGAACCACAAAAAAGAAGAAGAAGAATAAAAAGAAGAGCAAGATGGATTCAATCGAGGCTGATCCTTCTAGGTATATTTTAAGAATAAATTGTTGAAATTGTTGAATAATGTTAAATTACATTCAACTCAGTTTCCTTTTAACTATTTTTTTGTGACAATTGTAACCGATATCGTTTGTGATAGGTCGGGTGAAGAGCAACCCATGCTTGGAGAAGGCAGCAGCCATCAAAACCAAAGTGGAGCAATTCCCGGTAAATGAAAAATGCGTATGGCAATTAATTATTCCTACCTGCTAATTTCTGAATTATGTGTCATTTTCAATCTGGCACACTAGCCACCCTCTGAATTTTCTAGATTCTAAATTTCTTAGTTCTCAAGTCACAATAACAGAGGGCTCTTCTGTAGTCACAGTCAATTTGACAACATTACCACATTTTTCACAAGTTCATATCAAATTATTCGCGTTTCAGTTTGTCAGATTATTTAAATTTTTTCCCATTTTGGCTTCCCAGTTGACATATCGCAGTAAAACTAACAGCACAAAGGTGCAATAATAATATAACACAGTAATCATAGAGATTCTACTAATAACCAACTTATTCACATAAATCAAATAGGTTGATTCCTTGATGTCAATGTTGGCTGAAACATAAATTATGCTTTGAAATGTTAAATTATGTAATTACAGGGATGGATATGCTGCTGTACAATCCTTTATCCACTTCCGATGAATCGAGTGGTGAGGAGGAAGCACCACAAAAAAAGACGAGAGGTCGGACCACTTGTGCAAAGTTAGCAAAGAAGCATTTACGTATCAAGTTCAACAAGCATGGGCATCCAAAGGGAAAAATGTTGAGCCAATACAAGACTTACGTTGCAAATGTGTCGAAAGAGAGATTTCCCATCACTATTCCGAATTGGAAGGCTGTTGACAAGAAGTTGAAGGAAGAGTGTTGGGAGGAGATAAAGGTACAACTTAAGTTCAAAATAATAAAAATTGTGACGAATATAATTTTACTTTTAAATCTTATGTGATAATTTGTGCTGCAGCAAACCTGGGGAATAAAGAAAGAAAGGGGCTTCAAGCATGCCAAAAAGAAAATGAATGCAGCATGGAAGAATTTTAAGAGTGATCTCGTAAGGTTTTACATAAGGAAGGACAAAGTTCCATTTAGCAAATACTCGTGGATTAAGTGAAGAAGTTTGGAAAGAATTTGTGAGGCAGAAGTCGACGCCAGAGTTTCAGGTAGGATTTAATCAAATCATTAATTTTTTCTTTTCGTTTCTATTTTTCTCTTGTATACCTAACATGCATGTTTCCTTCGATTGTAGAAATTAAGTGACCAAAATCGCGAACTGTCCAAGAGGAATGACAACCCACACCGCTTAGGATCCCGTGGATACGAGGCAAAAAATACGCATCTGGAAGAAAAAATTCAAAGAGAACTCAGAGGATTTGGCACCTATCCGAGATATTAAGGATGAAAGGTGCCAACAGTACGTCTTGGGACGAATGGTTACTTTACCAGATGGGACTCTTACGCCCTGCAAAGACCCAAGCTCTGATCAATAGCATTGTAAGTGTTGATGGCATCTTAATTCTTAACATGATGGAATACATCACTTATCTGGTGCATCTTTAGTCTTATTATTCTTTGGGCTATGGGTCGGCTTGTCACCGGTTTATAGGCTTAGTAGCTATCCAAAGGGGTAGTTTTGCAGATTAAATGAGATGTATATTATCACCTTTATTTTTTTGGTATACTAATATTACACAGAAATTTATTACATGGAGATCTCTTATGTTGTCCAAGAGAGTAGTACCATGGGTTAAAATATTTCAATCAATGTCAATTTTTTTGTATATAATATATATTTAATAAAAAATTTAATAGCTCACAGTGACATAATACTTTGCTCTTATTTTCTTTACAATATTGCCGTACTTTTTTTTTTTTTTACTTCACTGATGTGAACATATATAGTTTTGTCCACGAATAATGCAACACAATTAAAATCAGAAATTATTTTTTATTATCTCCATTTTGGGGGACCGGAGACATCCGTTCTTATCCAATAGTAAGCACTCTGATTTTCATGTTAGGAACCCCACCTTTCTCTTATTTTCTCTCTTTCCTCTGATTGGATCAGCTCTTGATTTCTCTCTTTTCCCCGGATTGAACCGCTGGTCTATAGAAAGGTTGTAGGTATAATTGAATTCGGGATTTCTTGATGTACAGCTCACACTATAAACTGTACACGGGTGTTCCTATATATCATCCATCCTCTTTGTTGTTTCATACTATTTTATCCAATGTGTTATTAATTGAATATATAGGTGTTGTGATGTATTTTGAGCACTGGTACCAGTTGGTACCAGTATACTCGGGCTAGTGGTACACCAATTTAAGCTGTCAGGAGCTGATTTGTAAAGAAATAGATATATTGGATTTGGGGGATAATCTGTTACATTCCTGGAGGTTGGTAAATTAACCTTGTCAGAGGGACTTATGTGTAAGAATCAAAAAAATTAATCTGTTTTGACACTGGTACCGGTGCCTTTTCTGGTATATATTTTCTTCACCACCAGACACCATTTGGCAAAATTTTATCTAATTTGCACAGTTAAAACAGCGTTAGTACCAACTTTTATATAAAAGCAAGAAATATATTATCTAAGTTGTTATTTACTTGTAATAAGAAGGAACCAGATGTATTTTCAGTTCATCTTAATTTTGAGTTAGATTGCTAAATTTGATTTTAAAAAATAGTATGTGTGAATGAGTTTATTTTAATTTGATTAGTTATATCATATATTCTGTTTTATGTAATTGTAAACTCATTTTGTTATTTATTTTTCTAAATAGATAGTTTTTTTTTTCTTCACCACCAGACACCAGTTCAAAAACCATGAGCCACTGATTCAAAATATATTACAATAAGCCTTCTATAAACTGTTACGATTAACCTTCTTTGGGTCTGTTTTGACACTGGTACCGGTGCCTTCTTTGGGTCTGTTTTGACACTATACTGTGCTCTTTTGCAATTGTCTCTTGTAAAGGGATTATTCAAGTGAAAAAATTCATAGTCTTGTGCAACAGAAAGACAGCTGGAGGGGGACCTTGAAGTCAGTGGCTCGAGTGATTTTTCCAATTGTCTCTTTTGCAATTGTACTCATTTCTTACATTTTTTCAACAGAAAGACACACAACAAAAGGTCAACTCGGGGGACCTTGAAGTCAGTGGCTCGAGTGATGTGCTCACGATTGCTCTAGGGAACCCAGAACATCCAGGTCGGACGAGAGGTCTTGGGGCGCACGTGACTTGGAAACAAGGCTTTTATACATATAGGGCTTCGAGAAAGAGGGGACTTAACCAAGCTGAAATGAAGGATTTTGCAGACGAGATAGAAAGACGGTGTTACGCGAAGGTGAGGGAGGAGATGAGGGAGGAGATGAGCGATATGCGGGCTGCAATACTTGCCTTGTCCAAAATGCAACAAGCTGTGCCAGATCAAAACAGTCCGGGATTTCGTCGTAGCAGTCAACACTCCAATGCAGTTACAACAAGCCCTCTAGATGCGATTCTGGTATCATTACCTTTATTTACAACAAGCCCTCATATATTTCTTTCCTCCTCTTGTTGTTGATATATTTTGGGAATGAAATCTGCTGTTATCCAAACTCCCTGCTATCCCTTGCTATCCCCTGCTGTCCTCTCCATCTCTCTCCTCGTCTTTGAAGAGAGAGAGAGAAAAAGGGATAGTAGGCTGTACATGCAGATGTTCATTTATGTATGCTGAATTGGCTGCATTATTTTATGACTATATTACCCCCATTTATGTATGCTGAATTCACTCCTGTATGCTCAATTTCTTTTTTCTCATAGAAATAGAAGCCCTCCTACCAGTATAAATTTAAACAAACACCTTGTTTAACATTATGAAAACCCTAATAAACATTACAGAAGCCTAAATAAATATAATAACATTAGCCACTGACCCCACCTATCAGTAACTCACATCATACTTACACATCATCTAAAAATCTAACCTTGCCAACAAACAGTAGACACAAAGCAGCAGATTACACAGATCTGGTTTCTGGACTGTTTGTATCTTGTTTAACTTCCTACTATACATGATTGCGAATGAAAAATAAACAAATATACAAAAGCTTGCTATCTCACTTTCAATTGACAAATGTACTTCAATTGCAGGTAATCTCACCTTGCTATCTCACTTGTAAAGTTGGAGAGGAGCACATTAAGATCGCGAATGCTAGGGTATGGCCGTGGAAGGAGGACGAATCAGTCCACTGTGTGCCTCTGTTAGAGGACCACATGAAGGTGCAGGTGGATTCTGTTGTTGACGACATGTATCTCAAGTTTCCTCTTCCAACTAAAGTTAATAAGGATTTTGTCAAAATCGAAGACACCTTCGGAAGTTTCATTCAATGGCCGAAAGATTCGATTATTTTGGACGAGGTGAACTAATATTTTTATTTATTATCTATTTTAATTTGGAAGATCCACTAAATTGGTGATGTTTCAATAACCCTACTGTTAATAGTGATTTTCAGCCCTTTCCTGGTATTTTCAGCACTTTCCTGTTAACAGTGTTGTGTTCAAAAGGATGTACCTATTGACTTGTTCATCTCTCTATTTTTATCTGTTGTGTGGCTTGACAACTGGAGGCATTCTTTGACTTGCTTGCTTTGCTGTCTCAGTAAATTAAATCTGACCAGATTAATAACTCAATTTTACCTCTTGAATTGTGGAAATTAAAGTTCTGTCATTGCTGTTGCATTCCATGGCCTCTGACCTGAAAAACATGGTTTCTATCTTAATTCTAGAGGTCATATACCACATATTCAGTGCTTTATAGATCCTGGGTGCTTGATGTAATGTCATGTGAATAGACCAAGATGTCATGTGAAGAATTAAAGATATATATTAGTTCACAAGTGTACTGATTTAATATCTGCTGTTGTAGTAACTGTAATCGATATATTTTATAAAGGAGAGTATCTTCACATTCCAAAATACCCATGCGTGGCAAAAATATATTCTGATATATATGCTAAGCGGTTATTTAAGGGATTTTGTAAACTTTTTTACACCAAACACGATATATGCATAACAATGCAAATTGCTGACATATATATGCATATGAAAAATAGATATAAAGACGACTCATCTAGCTACTAGCCAGAAAAAAAGGAAACTTAAGGTGATTTGTCTTGTTTCTGTCTTGTTTCTGTACTAGTGATATACTGCTGGAGGTTGGCTTGAGGAAGTTAATTACAAATATTCACATGATATGATACACTTGATTCCCTGAAACCAGACACTATATCTATATAAATAACAAGTTGTTATACCACTATATTTAACAAGTTGTTATTTTGTTCTAGTGTATAGACCAAGATGTTTCAATGCCCGCGTCGGCATCTCATGAAGTGGCGAAATCCATGCATCGTAAGGCGCTTATTCCAAAGAAATTGTTAGCGAGGGTGGACCCGAGTTCGCAGCCATAAATGAGAGGGTGATGAGAGAACCGCATGATAAGAATGGGTTCCTCTTGGAAATTAAGGAGGGTGCGTTACTCCCTCAGTCGACGCTAATCAACTTAGGGTTTAATGACTTGAGGGATCTAGCGAAGCAAGACATGCTCGATGTTTCAATAATATCCATCTGGGTTATGTGAGTTTCTTCAACTTAATACGCATAGTGATTAATTTCAAAATTAACTCATTTCAACATTTACGTAGTTTCAAGATCACCAATCAATTTTATTAGGTTTCTTAAGCTTTCAGTGAGTTTGATCTTGATAGGAATTATTATATATCTTTATCACATTAATTTACATAGGAATGTTCCACAGATAAGTATTAGAGACACCTGTCTGTATATATTTTAGTATTAATTGCAGAGCACAAGGTGTTTAAATTATCTTTGACTGTTCAATATGTCAATTTAATCAATTTTTATATGCTTTGATACAGTTGTACTACAACATGAATTTTATTTGCTTTAATACAAGTCTGAAACAAAAAATAATTTTAATAAACTTGCTAACAACTAACATAAAAGAAAGCTCAACAGAAAAAATAAATAAAAAAAATAAAAAAGAATGGATGCCAAAATATATATTTTTTCTACTTTTAGTGGGTATCCAAACATATTAGAAAAACAAATAATGGATGCATTGCATTGGATTTTGGGTCAAGCAAGAGAAACCCAACTTTAGACCAGCTATTTCCAGCAAATTATCCCCAATTTGTTCATTGCGATGAAATTGTCAACAGTAGGAAAACTAATTAATCCTTATCTCATGTTCAATTTCTGTATTGGAGTCTTGGAGATGAGTTGACAGGAATTTAATCCTTATCTCATGTTCAAAAAGAAAAAAAAAAGAAGAATATTTTTTGGGAGAAAGATAGGAATTATTATATATTCCTATGTACATTTTGGCTCATAGTTTGTCCCTTAAGAACCAGTTAAGCAATTGAGCAATAAGGTGCCCAAAAAGAATGTCAAAAGGATCTGACTGGTATGACACTACAATACTGTGTCGCTCAATGCAATAAAACTCTGACTGGTATGGCACTACACTACTGTGTCGCTCACTACAATACTGGTATGGCACTACAATACTGTGTCCCTCTAAGTGCAATGCAATAAAACTTCCTTAACACCTCTTGTAATGATTTTCAGATATTTAAAGAGACTTGCCACTGATCTGGGTCGCGAGGTTGACATCGGTTTTTTAGACCCTAGTAGAATATCTTCATCACTTTTTAATTCTGCTGAAAAGGAGGCCGCTTCAAGCTACTTGCTCGAGTCATTGAATAATATGCAGGATAAGAAATTTATCCTTGGACCATACTTTCAGAGGTTAGTTGTTACTTTTATTTGAGTAATGTATATACGTTTAACAACATATGTAGATTGATTCTTACTATTTATTATTGTAGTAAACACTGGGCGCTTCTCGTTTTTGTCATGCGTGATAATATGGTGTATGTTATTGATTCTCTACCGCCAACGGAACCAAGTTACGATATCACGTTGCCATTTAAAGAGTGAGCAATACTATTTGTTGGTAATTACTAATTTCATTTACTTACAATCAACGTATTATTTGTTGGTAATTACTAATTAATTCCTTGACATTTAATAAATTTCAGCATTTTTGAATCTTATGTGGAGGCCGGAGGAGTGCACAAGGAGGGATCAACGGAATGCAAGTGGAAATTCATCAAGGTGTCAACTTCTACACTTGAATTTTAATTTGATACTTAATTTGAATTTATTTTTGTTCCCTTGCTGTCCAGAAAAGCATCTATTTGTAAAATCAATTTGGTACCATCTTTCAACCACTGTTTTGGAAAAAAATTCAGAACTATCGGGTTGCAAACTGGCCTGCTGGTCAACTGGCCTGCTGGTCACTGGCCTGCTGGCCTGCTGGTCAACTTGGTTGCGCATCGAATAGCTGCGCAACTGGCCTGCTGGTCACTTGGTTGCAAACCTGGTAATTTTGGATTTTTTTTTCCCAATGCTGGTCACTTGGTTGCAAACCTGGTCACTTGGTCAGTTTATTTTTTTAAATATGGTAAGAAAAAAATTCTGCCAGTTCTGTGCTAGGAGGTCCAATTATTGTGAATTATTATTAATTATTATGAATTTGTTACCAAATTCATTCTCAAATGATGCCCCCCAACAGAAAAAAAAAACAAAAGCAAAAGAGAAAGGAGCTTAATTATAGCTACATAATCTTAATTATTGATTTTACTTAAATGGAACATTTCAGAGCCCTAAGCAAGTAGGCGGCAAGGTGTGTGGATTTTACGTCATGAAACACATGCAAGACCTAGTCACTACGCAATTTGACGTATTTCCTAATGTATGAATTTTATAATAGAACTTGATTAATTTTTCATATAGATTAAATATAATTAACTTCTCAATTTGTATTCATGCAGTGTGATTTACCGATAACAAAATATACGCCGACGCAACTTCATGCAATAACACGAAAATGGTGTGAGTTTTTTTTGGACAACTTCTAAACTATTTATAAGAAATGCAATATATGTTGTTATGTTCATATGCATATTTTGTAAATGTCTCATATATGTAAATTTTGTTATAATGTGTTTTTGGTGAATGAAATATAAGATCTGTTGGATTTGAGTTATCTTTGGATTTGAATGAAATATATGAGAGGTGCCTCAGGTGTATAGGTAGGGAATAGTTATCTTTGGATTTGAGTAGACAGTGGTGCAGTTTCTATGTATTATCTCATTTCTAATATATTTGCTTGGTAGCCTTTACTAAAAAGAAATATAAGATATGTTGTTTATATTGTGTTTTATTATTGTTTGTGTTGCTCAAATTAATTGCATGGTATCCTAATTAATGTTAATGAATGCCGAAGATTAATATATTGCTAGCAAAATATGGAGGCTAGCCCCGATATAAATAGAACCACGCCAAAATTTTGAACAAACACCGACTGTTTTTAGGATCGACACCGACTGTTTTTAGAACAAACTAGTGACTATATTTCAGAACTACAACAGCCAGTGTAGGCCGCCTACAACGCCAATTTTATAAAAAAAACAGCCGGTGTACAAGGCCAATACCGACTGTTTTTGACAAAAAACAGCCGGTGTAGGCAGCCAGCACCGACTGTTTTTGACAAAAAACAGCCGGTGTAGGCAGCCAGCACCGACTGTTTTTAACAAAAAACAGCCGGTGTAGGCAGCCAGCACCGACTGTTTTTAACAAAAAACAGCCGGTGTAGGCAGCCTACACCGACTGTTTTTAACAAATAACAGCCGGTGTAGGCAGCCTACACCGACTGTTTTTTCAACAAAACAGCCGGTGTAGGTAGCCTACACCGACTGTTTTTAACAAAAAACAGCCAGTGTAGGCTACCTATACCGGCTGTTTTGTTGAAAAACAGTCGGTGTAGGCTGGCTACACCGGCTGTTTTTTGTTAAAAACGGCTGGTGTTAAGACCTACACTGACGTTTACTTAAACCGTCGGTGTTAGTTCTCTACACTGACTGTTATTTAACCGTCAGTATAGCTGTACCTATACTGGCGGCGCCATCACCGACGCCTTGAAAACAGTCGGTGTAGGGTTTTTTTAACAGTCGGTGTAGGTGTTTTTTGTACTAGTGAATCAGCATGTTGCTGAAAATAGAGTAGTAGTTATTTAAGGAAAGTTTAATTTGGTTAGCTCTAATTTTAGAGTTCTAAACGTGGGATGTAATGGTAGTGGGCAGTTTTGTATTATGTCTATATATAATAAGAAAACCAGAAAATGATGCATGAGTTGAGCATCGCCAAAAATCCTCTGTGTTTGTTTTTGCGTTTCAAGTTTGTTACTGGCTTTAAGAAAACCAACATTGAGGTATCAACGGTGACCTTACGAATGTGTTGAAATGAATTTTTAGTTGTACTATGTGAATAGTTGTGGGAAATTCTAATTTCAAATAGATATTCATGAAAAAATATATATTTTCTAAGACTTGTTGTTCATAATAATTTATGGATTAATAATTATTGATATGTTTGTCATCAATTCTAATAATTTTAAGTCTAATTATTAAAATGTGATAATATTCATGGAAATTATAAATATTAAAGTTGACATGAAAAAAATAAAGAAATTAGTGGGTAAAAAATAGTAAAGTAAAAGTGATGGTAACTCGAAAAGCCGAAAACCGAATCCAAAGCAGACCATGTATTCAAATCATATCAAAATCAAGTACGCCCAAATTAAATGACTAAATCAAATTAAGTTAATTGAAGACCTTAGTGCAGATAGTAATTTGACTATGTCACCATCATGAGTCTCACCCAAAAAGATTTAACTTGCTAACAGAAAGTATATATACACTTTTTGTCCTTGTTGCCAGTCAACGATTCCATGAAATGGTAATCTTTTGCTATCAAATGAATTGTTCTGCTTGTTTTGCGGGATAAGCAAGTAACATACATTCCTTTTTTTAATAGAAAAAGTGGATGATTGCAAAATTGCAGCGTTACATTACTAATTAATTTATTGGGAGCGCCTAGCTGTCCACCTATAACAATCTCCCATTATGTCTCTTAAGTATTAACTATTTGAGTAACCACTAACTATCTGGAGAGACCACTAACTACTTTGGAGATCATTTAATATTTGAAAGATTTTACAACTGGCGCGTGCAAATATGGATACCTATACATGCATGTAATAATATATAATATATCAAATATTCATACCTAAGATATCAAGTATTTCGAAAAAGAACTGGACATATTAGCTTTCTTTTATCTTTTACATCACACACCCATCTTTTACACATTTTTAGAGGTGGTTTTTTTTCTTCTTTCAATCTCGCCAATATTTCAGATAATCTATGAGGAATTGTGCTAATCTAAAACCACGAACGTCTTCTATGCAATTTTCTTTTTCAAATGAGATCTATGATGACATAATTTTGGGTGGTTCGTTGTGCAAATGTTCATACCTCGTCATGTAAGTATTCATATCTCGTCGAGCAATGATTCATACCTCGTCTTGCAAGTATGAATAGTTCATGTATCAAGTGTTTGTATCTAGCAAATTCTATCAATTTTTTTTCCATGACACTGAATGATGTCTGAAAATATTAATATCAAATATTGTAAGTATCCATACCTCGTTATGCAAGTATGAGTAGGTCATGTATCAAGTGTTTGTATCTAACAAATTCTATCAAATTCTTTTTCCATATAACACTGGATGATGTTTGAAAGTATTAATATCAAGTATTGCAAATATTTATAGCTCATCATGCAAGTGTGAATAGTTCATGTATTAAGTGTTTGTATCTAACAAATTCTATCAATATTTTTTTTCATATGACACTCGATGATGTATGAAATTATTAATATAAAGTATTGTAAGTATTCATACCTCGTAATGCAAGTGCAAATAGTTCATGTATCAAGTGTTTGTATCAAACATATTCTATCATTATTTTCTCTTATGGCATTGGATGACGTTTAAAAGTATTAATACTAGGTATTGCAAGTATTCATACCTCGTCATGGAAGTGTGTATAATTAATGTATCAAGTGTTTGTATGTAACAGATTCTATTAATTTTTTTTCTTGTGGCATTGAATGATGTTTGAAAGTATTAATAGCAACTATTGCAAGTATTCATACCTCATCATGCAAGTGTGAATAGTTCATTCGTCAAGCATATCTAAAGCATTCTATGTAAATGTTAACATATGAGAAAATTAATCAAAAAAATTCTTTCATATACTTTTCCTCTTTGCATTAAAGTAAACATGGTATCAGATTTTTTCTTTATTATTGGCATACGCCACTGTAATACAAGGTCAAACTACAACACTACACATTGTACCCCTTCTTACCATATTATGTTCTACCCTTCCACTGCAGGACGTTTACTAGTGAGTCCGGCTAATATGACATCAGTGTCATTTCATCCTATATAACACCAACTCCAAAACTTATCGAATTGACTTCAAACGGTGAATCCAAACTGCTCAAACCGATCTATTTCAATAGTTGTGCGTTGATATGCAAAATTTATAATTTTTTGAATTTATTTAGTATCAAGTCAAGCGGTCAAATGTGTGAGTTTTTAAGTTAATTTTAATGCATTCATTTTTCAACATTTTCTACCGTTTGATTTGATACTAAAATAACTAGAAAATATAAAAATTTTGCATGTAAACGCATAACTAATAAAGTAAATTGGTTTGAACGGTTTGGAGAAAAGGAAGAATTAAAAGAGAGGACACTGTAGCACAGAGAGACTTCATGTGGGCCCTCTGCCTACGTCACCTCCCCTTCACTTCTTCTTCTCCTTTCAACCCGCGCCATGGCCAAAGCCAACACTTTGACAAGCAAAGTAATGAGACCCCCAACCAATACTCACCCGAAATCAATAGTAGCTCCTTCCTTCTCCTCTCTGTTTAAATCTCTACAAGTAATTCTATCTCATAAGCTTCAATTGTAACCGAGAAAGAAAAGAAGATGAAAATGGGAACTCGGGCTATAGGGAAAATTGGGCTCTGAAATTTGAAGGGATGGCAACTGGACCTTTGCGATGCTACATGTATGTCCAATTTAATTTAAAACGAATCCAAGGTGGCGCATTGCATGAATGGTATAGGCTCGGCTCATGTCATGACTGGGGGTCATCAAATCTATTGCTCAACTGGTAAATTGAACCGTAGGGCAAGCTAAGTAATCAAAGGCGACACTAAAGGCCATTTCTCAGCTGATGAAAGTATGGAAATCATAGAGGGCACATGTTTATTCTTCGGTGTACCACCAAAACATTGAATCTCACCCTCTATAGCTGTATTCGGCTCAGTGGTCCCTTCCAACACATGTTACACTCCCTCTGGATGAAGCCAAAATTAGAAGATTCTTCTCCAAGGGTGCAGGAGCATGTTTATCAAGCCATACTACATTTGGCCTGTTAATCAAGGGCTTAAAAGCCATGTGTTGCATCTCATATCGATCCAAGGGCTACAAATGATACAACCAATCAATTATGATATGTATGAATGTGATTGGCCGAGCCCTTGCCATGTATGCATCTCTAAGGGAAGCAAGTGATATAAGCCGATGATCAAGCATTTGGTGGGCATGATTGAAACACCACAGCAGCAAACTAAACCCTAGGCCATGGTTTGCCTATAAAAGAGCACATATAGCTCAGCAAAAAGCACCAAGTTGATAGCACAATATACACCTGAAACCTATAGCCATATTGAAGCTCATCCAAAACACTCTTATACTAAAGATTTTCCTTCTTCCATTTGTAATAGCAAGCTAAATTAGGTAATTAATACCTACACTATGTAAGCCTTAAGAGGCTGAGCCATGTATGAGTTATCAAGTTGAATAAAGCTTCTTAGTTGAATTTGTGCCTCTTTCTTTATTGTTTTTGATGATCTTCTTTATGTTCTTGATTCTTTCTTTACTTTGGAGTTTCTATGATGACAAATGTGAAAGCCTTATGATAGTTTGAGCTTATTTTATAATAAGCAAGCATAAGGCTTGATGATCAATAAAGAAATGCCCTTTTCCCCTTCTCTGCCCTAATAAAAATATATAATATAATAAAAATTGTTATTTTAACTTAGATATTAGGATTTTGTTTTCCTTTATATCTTTTGCTGTTTCATTTCGAAAAAATATAAACATGGTAGTTAAATAGGAATTAAAGGTGTAAAAATGCAATTTCTTCCTTTTATTTCTTTCTTTGTTGATTTTTCCTTAACCATGTCTTCAATCTTTGTATAAAATAGATAAATGGTGAAGATGTGAGTGTTTGAGCTGTATAGCTCCACTTACATCCAATCCATTTCATTATTTTATTAGAAAAGATTAAAGGCAAATAAAAAAAATAGTAAATAACCAAATTGATAATAAGAGTTGATAATAGTTGAGCTGTATAGCTCCCTTATAAATTCCTTTTTAAATGAGACCAATGATGCATAATGGTTTCATTTGATTTCTTGTTACAAAATACATACTATGTGTACTAGATTACACAACATAAAAAGAAATTAAATGGACCTTTAGCAAATAGTGAAGGAAGGAGGTTCAAATTACAAATAAGCATCAACTATGTTGAAACCAGCTATTTGTATATTTGAATCAATGAATCCTTGATGATTTGTCTCTTGATCAAGTGAAAAATGTGCTAAAATATGATTTTAATGATTCCAGGAACTTCTATGTACATTTTCAAATATTGATGAGTTCAACAATGAATTTATGGAGCTTTCTTTGATTTTATTCATTGCTTGCTGGTACAAAATTGTAGCCTAAAAGCTACCCCAACTTGTTATAACCAATAACCAGTCATTATTAACCATAATAAAGGCCTCTTCCCAGCCACTGACACAAGTTAATACACGGCATCAGTATCAAGTTCTAAGGCAAAGGCTACAGGTACATGAGAAGCCTTCAAAATTGCAAAAGTGACCTTCTCTGGTAAACTGAACAGTCTAGATTGACACAGGGACTAAAATGAAAAATGAATATCACAGTCATGTAAAGGACTTACAAAACACATAAAGTAAACACAAATTTCTGATTATTTGGATTTTTATTCGATTTATTATGAATTTTTGAAATTCAGCTTTTGAAATGGAAAAATCTGCTAATTAAGATAACAAAATTACCTTCAATGCCCCTCTGGACAGATAAATGTTTCAAAAATAGAAATGAAATTGTAAAAATTATGAAATTTGTTCTGAGTATAGTTCAAACATCCTTCTGTAATTTTGTAATGAGAAAAGCACATATTTGATACCAAAATTGACAAGATAAAATTAATTTGGCCTTTTGAAAGTATGAACATCATGAGTTGCTTATTGCACCCGAACCTAAAAATCCAAATTCATGTTTAATAAATCCTGGAAAATTCCACTATGCTTCAAATAACCCAAACATGACCTTCTTTAAGGTTAATTGTGTCCCAGAAGACTACATTATATATACTTGTTGTCCTGCTTATTGCCTTTTGGATGACCTTGTCAAATATTCATAATATGATGATCATTTGCTATCAAATGAATTGTCTGCTCGTTTTGTGGTGCAACAAAGAAGTCTACATTATCGTTCCCGTTACCAAGGCGCCTATTTCAATTATTACCTTGGACGGTGACAGGAAAAGGGGATGATTACAAAATATTAGTGTTTGCCTACTGTATTTTTATTTTTCTTGTTATTGCACGTACACAGTGAATTTTTTTTTTTCTACTTGAAAAATTGAAAAGAACACAAATAATATGTTAATATTTTACCACAACAAAAGATGAAATTCCCAAAGGAGAGTTATTACTATACAATTAATTAACTAATTCTGCAGAAACTTGGTTTTATTGTGTATATATATTATTTGTAATTCAAAAATTAAGCTTTGCTTTGTGCTTTTAATATTCCTTTAATAGAAGTCGCTTCTATATAGAAAATATGGCCCTTATACATGGCAGCTGGATCCATCCATTGGAGGGATAACCTTTCAATTGGTCAACTGAAACAAACATGTCATGTGACAAATAATATTAAAAAATAATATAACACGTTGAATAAGTTGTGATCTTAATAATTCTACCTAATGGTGGAGGAGCAACAGTCATATTTTATTTGTTGAGCGAGGCTAGGACCTTGAGAAATAAATCTGCTATTATTCCCAAGGAATAACAGGAACCTGTTATTCTAATCCCAATCATTAAACAATTTTCATGCACGAATCTCAATGATGTAAGTTTTTCATGTGCAAATCTCAACGAAGATCAACCGTGGAGATCTATAAACAGGCACCTGTTATTCCCAAGGAATAACAGCAGATTTATTTCCAGGACGTAGCCAGGCATCTCCAAGTAAGAGATCAAAAAGAGAGAGGAGACAAGGGGAGAGAGAGAGCAACCCTTTGAAGCCGTGGCCAAGTTTTCAAATAGAGAGAAAGAGAGAGAGAGAGAGAGAGAGAGAATGGCTATTATCTCTGAGAAGTGGAAAAACCGATGGAGCTCAAACGAGATAATTGTTCTCGTCCTAGCCAGCCTCGGCATGCAAATTGGCCTCATCCTCTTGGCACCGTTGCGAAAACGCAGCACCAAAACATACCTCACGCTCTTTCTCTGGCTGTTGTACCTGACAGCTGACTCTGTTGCCACCTTAGCACTGGGTAACATCAGCCACAAGACCGGTCCTGCAGAAAGTGGTGACAGTGAAACCAGACAAGGCGATCTCACTGTCTTGTGGGCCCCATTCCTCCTGCTTCACCTTGGAGGTCCCGATAGCATCACATCATACTCAATTGAAGATAACGAGCTTTGGTGGCGTCACCTTCTGGGTCTAGTTGTTCAGGTTGTAATTACAGTTTATGTATTTTGGCAATCACCACCACATCAGTGGCTGTGGATACCCACAATTTTTGTGTTCATCCCGGGATTGATAAAGTTTGCGGAGAGGACTCATGCTCTCCGCTAAGGAAGCAAGGACAATCTCAAGGATAAAATTCTCTCAGAAATCAACCCAGCATATGACAGTAAGAAAGGTACAAATTTTCATACCTTTTCCAACTTCCAGCTAACTATATTTACTCCAGTGAAAATTTTATTTCTTGCTAAGAGTAACTTAAGATTTGATTTAACTATTCACTT
>JAJGRW010001022.1:65675-82374 GCA_025461045.1 Carex parvula | reverse complement strand
AATTAATGTACAATAATTCAAATCCGTCCGACAAAACCGAATAGAGCTATCGCCGACTTAACAAGCGATGAAAGAGTATTAGTGCTCCCCCCTTATGTAAGTCTGAGTAAGCTGCGATCACATGAGAAGTGCAGTGGGGAACACATGACCATGCAGTACACATTCCTGTTGCTCATAACATTCCCATGCTTATCCACCGTGACATTAAAGAAAAGAGGACTGACGCCGGGTCAATTCTTTTTTTTGAAGGTTAGATGGGTTGATGTCACTAACAATTGTATTAATTAAGACAAAATCGACTAAGGTAAATACTAGACATTTCTAACATCCTAAACTATTTTTTTTAAGATTAGTGGTTTTAAATGTTTACTAACAATTTCACTGATAAAAAACGAATTATAACGAGTCAAATGATTCTTATTCCTAGATCTAAACTCCTTTATTCTCATAAATTAATCTAAATTACTCTAATCATATAATCCTACTTATAATCTACAATCTCAATCACCATATTAGCTCTCCATCTCTCTTTATGACCGGATCCGCTTCATCTGATAGTTGCCGCGTTCTGATGGAGATGAAGGTATAAACTCTACGCTCTGAGCTCCGACGATACTGCGCTCGCGGTTCCACACTCTCTTCTCTCCCTCATTCTCCGGCTTGCTCACATATTTTGTTGTTGTTGTTTTGACAAATGTACTTACATAATTTGTCATGCAGAAATGAATTTATTTCGAAACTTCGCAGGACTTAATCAGAAACTGCGCTAGATATATATCAATCAAACTGCAAAAAGGCCTAAAGATTAGGGTTGGTTTGCCTAAAAAAATTGACAGATCGAGGCAACTAGCTAGGCATCTATCTGCTCGTTTGGTCGGTTTTAGTGCTCCACAATCTCTGCTCTCCATTCTTTTCGAATACCAGAAACATAATAAAAGGACCCCTTCTTATGTCACTGTGATATTCTTTTGTTTAAGCCATTCATTTTAATTAACAAGTTGGGGGTTAGGTACTTAGGTTGTTGATATTATGTTATTGATGTATCATTAATTTGATTAAAAATTTCGGTACATTGCAACATCTTTTAGATATTATTTTTAAGAGGGATGCTTCTATGGGCATAAGGACCTATTTATAAAATGAGCATATTTTTATTTTCAAAGTTAAACAGTCGATCCGACCGTTCAACATTATCTCCATATTAAATGTACTTGGAGGTTAAATTTTACATTTTTCTGAATTTTTTACTATTTATTAAGTATTTTACAAAACTAGTCAATTCAGACCATTGAATTTTGTACCCATCTTAATAAATAGTAAAAAAAATTCAAAAAAATGTAAAATTTGACCTCCAAGTACAATTTAATATGGAGAAAATGTTGAACGGTCGGATTGACTGTTTGAACTTTGAAAATGAAAATATGCTTATTTACAAATAGGTCCTTATGCCCGTAGAAGAATTTGCCTATTTTAAAAATGGTTTCAAAGAATGTGAAATAAAAAAAATAGTGGCAAGGAGAGAGAAAACAAGAGAAAATTTTGTTTGACTTGATTAATAAAAACTAAAATGCAAGAATATTTACAATAAACTATTTTTGACGACTATAATAATCAAATAACTTCTGGAAAAAAAATATTAATATATTATCTGTGATTGTGAGAGGTAGTGTGCATCATAGAAACAATTTGAAATGATCATCTATTAAATGATTTAGTCTTACAAAATTTAATCGGTGATAAAATAGTTTCTAAATTATATCACACTAATACACAAAATATTTAAATAATAAACAATTGTCTCATATATCAAATAAATTTGATTGTCAATTAATATACCATATTTTTGCACCTAAAGACCAAAAATTTGTTGACAAAAATGAATATTAATTCAGTGATCAGTTAGTGTATTGGGTACAACTACGGTGAGTTTAGAAGAAATATTAGCTTATAGCCTTGTATGCTTGAGGAGGGTTCAAATGCCTCCATTATGCCTCCATTTTGAAAAAAATTAATAACTCAAAATTTAAAACTTAAAACTCAAAATAAAACCATTGGATATGATCTACATTATTTTATCTATGCACATGTAAAAATTATGATATTTCAACTTTGTTTTGGTTGTCATTAAGAGCTTGTCAAAACGTACTAATGTGGATAATTTATAGACGTTGATTTTTCAACTTATCGATTCACATAAAAACAAAACCGAATTGTGATAATTTTTTATGAGCACATAGAGAAAATAACATAAATCACATCTAACAGTTGTATTATGAAATTTATGATTTAAATTTTGAGTTATTAACGTTTTAAAAATGAAAACATGGTGAAAGCACAAAAAAATAAAGGCATTTGAACCCTCCTCTATCGGATTCAAATCTGCTGAAATCCAAAATCATAAACAGTAACACTGAAATTCTTGAAATTTCGAATCCAGCCGTTGAACTGTTTCGAGATACGTGTACAGAAAAATTAGCTGTTTCGAGATGCATGTACAGAAAAAGTTAAACAGTTAGATTCGAAATTTTAGAAATTTTAGAAATACTGTTCATGTATCTCGGATTTCAGCTGATTTGGATCCTCCTCTATCTGCTTATGTCAATTAGCCTAATTAACAAAGCAAATAAAACTAGTAGACATCAGTCTTAGTTGACCCTTGAAAGTAGGTTTCGGCCTTTAGAAGCACTAGGCCCACACCTTTTGTTTTCTCATCTTGATCATTCATATTCTTCCAAACAATGCTTTCTGAAAGTTGATGAGTCAAGCATGCAATTAATAATTAATGATTTAATGGTGATACTGATATGTATGATCCATATAAAACCTTATACTCAACAATAATATAAATTCGTGAGCAACTTTGGTAAAATTATTGACACAGTAAAACAAGACATTTCATGAAAATAGTCCTTTTACATTAATTAATTTCAAATAAGAGCTGGCAACTTTCCTGTTATACACACTGGCCCCCTCCCTATATTAAATATTTAGATGTAGCTTTTATATACAGAGCACCATTGAACCAGTCACGTAATCAATGTTGCCAAAAACTTCTAAAAAAGAGAGGTGAAGTTGACAATGACAATTGTTGTAATATTGGTTACATATGCAAGTTTTTTAAGTATATATGTTATGTCACACTTATTGTCTGACATCCGATTTAGCTTTTCTCATCTAAATATAGAGAACGGAGTAGGTCCGATGCCCATCGGACCTACTTTTAGGTTCAACGAGCATGATGATTGTCCGATCTAATTTAAGATTTGTGAGCACGAAATTAAAAGATACATGCACGAAATTCAAAGCGTTATGCACGAATCTTAAAGTAAATCAACGGTGATTAAACCCATCGAACCAAAGTAGATCCGATGCCTATCGGACCTACTCTCAAGTGCTAAATATATGAATAGATTTGTAAGTTTCTTAACTATGTCACGGCACATCTTAGTCTGATACTCTTATAAGTTTCTCTCTCTTTATTATATTAATTGGAGAGCTCATGTATTCCTACTTCCTTTCCTTATTTAAAAAAAAAAAGGTTTTGATTTTTAAGATGTAAGAAAATTTTAAAGTAAATAAGTGTTTTGTTTTCTATTGTTTATTTTTGGAGAAGGGTGGTTTTGCAAGTACATATTCATACAAGAATTATGATGTACGGTTCGGATTGACCGTTATAATTTTGAAAATAATAATATTAATCCGTGAATCAGTAATATGCATAGTATCATAGACTCACTCTGAATTTTTTTATACAATGTACAGGTGGCGAACTAACATAAATGTGTTGATTGGAAATTCAGATCCAGTGAAATAATTCAATTTTTGGGTTTTAGATCGGGACCGTTCAATTCGAATCCGCGACAATCCATTCTGAAGTGAAGCGCATATATCCCGACGACAAATTCAAATCTCAGGACAATCCCGATTCAAAATCCAAAAATTGGGTTACTTTAGGGGATCCGGACCCTTGATAGGAGAGGTACAAATTGGAGTGGCATAACATAAAGGTGGTCCTATGAGATTAAAAGAGGAACATTTGTAGAAGGCCTAAAGACGCAGGTAGTTGTCATGGGGTGAGGTCAGAGTCCGGATCCCCTAAAGTAACCCAATTTTTGAGTTTTGACGTGTACGGTGCCTATTCGGTGTTAGCGCAGGGGGCCAGTATTATTTGTGGGGTCCAGGTTCTTTAAGATGCGTGTTAGAGCACTTTGGACGGTTTGGATCAAAACTCAAAAATTGGGTTACTGCACTGGATCTGAATTCGTGAGGTCATTGGGCTACCAACCGCCAACTACCACCACCCAATGCAAAACTTTATTCTATTTTTTTTTTCTGATTATTTTTCATTTTATTTCTTCTTCTTTTCTCTTCTGACAGCATCCCTGGCCAAGCCCAAGTTGGTGGAGACCTGTATTTCAGATTGGGCATGGACCCACATTTCTCCTTGTAGAATTTTTTTTCTATAGAAAAATAATAATAAAAAAGAGAAATATAAAAATATCTTTGATTTTCTATATCATACTAGTTCTACCGATTAAAAAAATTAAATATTAGAATCTATGATCATCATGAATTGTACTATGTCAAACTGGATTTTTCTGATTTTTGTGATTTTGTTGATATAATAGAAAAAAAAATATAACTAAGTTAGGATCGATAAAATGAGTATATATTTTTCTATCAATAAAAACAATAGGTGCTCTCTTTTTTTTTCTACAGAAAAAAAATTATGTCCCATGGTGCCATTGTTTTCACCATGCCATGAAGTTCATGGTTGAGAAGAGTATTTTTTTTTTAATTTTATGTTTTGTGTTACCTCACCATTTGAGCTTGAATTTGGACCATCGGATCATAATTCAGATTAATCTAATCTAAACCAGTAATATATTTACATTTTCAAAATTCGTGCTAATATATATTGAACGGACCGGATTTAAAATCAGCATTTGAGGTACCTTAGGTGATGTGAATTCGATAAGCCCTCCATGAAGTGATTTTTTTCATTTTTGTCCTTTGTACTTTAATTTTTTTTATTATTAGCCTCTTATATAAAATAAAAATTTTAACATTTATTTTTCCAGCTTCTCAATCTCAATTTTAATTTTCTAACTTCGCTCTGTGTTTATGAACTACTGTGTAGTATAATTTTTTTTTTCTGCGTGAAAATATAGATAAGCAAATGGTTTTCTTAATTTATTAGATAAGATTCTAAACAAGAAATATTTTATTTTGTTAATTATAATAACAATACAAATATCAACATAACCAAAATCTTCATAACAAAAAAAAGGGGAAGATGACGGAGTATGTTAAATAATTTTTAATTTCTAAAATGAAGAAACTTGATAAAATAAAATAATAATGTGTCTTTTTAGAGAGCCAATCGAAATGCGTTGTATACCACTATATTTTTTTAAAATCATGAGTTGGGATTAAGTCACCCAACACACTTTCAAAACTTTCTATATATTACAGAGATGACATCTCACTTGAAAGTCATGTGCTTTACAACTAGATCAAAGGTAGATTCTTGTATAACACTATACTTGATTTATGTAACTCCAGGGGGTAGTTGCCTCCCCCTGAATTTTGAGTTTTAGTGGAGATTTATCGGTTTCGATCGACTTTGCCCTCCTGAAAAAAATTTTGCCCCCCCTCTGGACGTTTAATTTGTAATTCGAGTTAGATTTAGAGTTAAAATTGAAATAAATCTGTTGAATTTTGATTGGTAATTAGAATTATAAGTCAGAGCATAATAAATTACAAGTCAAAGCATTAGAAAGTATAAGTTAAAACATTATTTTTTATCGAGTACTCAATTAGTTAATGAATTTAAATCCAATTCGATACTTTTTGGCCCCCTGACGAAAATCCTGAATCCGCCCCTGTGTAACTCTATACTTGAATTTATGTAATTGTACATTAGTCGTTTAGAAAGATAAAATGTCTGTGTTTTCTACAACATGAGATAAATATAAAAGAGGGATGCTTCTGTGCATACAAGGGTCTATTTGTAAAATGAGCATATTTTCATTTTCAAAGTTCAAACAGTCGATCCGACCGTTCAACATTTTCTCCATATTACAATGTACTTGGAGTTCAAATTTTACATTTTTTTGATTTTTTTTACTATTTATTAAGTATTTTACAAAACTAGTCAAATTCAGACCATTGAATTTTGTACCCATCTTAATAAATAGTAAAAAAATTCAAAAAAATGTAAAATTTGACCTCCAAGTACATTGTAATATGGAGAAAATGTTGAACGGTCGGATCGACTGTTTGAACTTTGAAAATGAAAATATGCTTATTTTACAAATAGGTCCTTGTATGCACAGAAGCATTTGCCAATATAAAATATTCAAATCACTAAAATACCAACATTAAACTTCGAAACTACCTCTCAACGACAATATTTTAACTAATCATATTTGACATATGTAGTGTCCTCGTTTAACTAGTGATAACTTGTAAAAAGTTAAATAACCCCTATTGTTTTTTTCTTTCTTTAACGAGACATTAATCATGGAATCTGTATCATTTCAAGTTAATTGAGGGTACAATTAGAAAAAGGAACAGAGTCAAAACTTTTAAGTTATAAGGATCAAATATAAATAAAAGTTAATTATATAAAAATCTTATACTGCGAATGAAAGTCAATTTTACAATACTCATAGCATTTTACTTTAAACTATACAATAAAAATATATCCAATTATTTGATTTTAAAAATAAACTATACAATAAAAATATATCCAATCATTTGATTTTAAAAATAAACGAGATCAATTAATCTCCATCGAGTCCAAGTGCATCCGCCCCTACCGTCTGAGTTTAAATTCGGACTATCCGATCAAAATTGATATTAATTCGGTCCAAAAATATAATGTAGGGTGTCTTTTTAAGTTCCATGTAAATATATAAAACGGATCGGTTTCAAATTCAAATAAAAGTGTGTGACCTCAAGTGATGAATTTCTTTACTTGATATTTCCGCTTATGTGGTCTTTGTATGCCCGGTGATAAACGAATTCAGATCCAGTGAAATAACTCAATATTTGGATTTTAGATCGGGACCGTCCGATTCGAATCCGAGATCATTCATTTCAAAGTGGAGCGCTCACCTCTCGACAACAGATTTAAATTCCGAGACCATCCCGAGCGACAAATTCGAATCAGACGGTCACGATCTAAAACCCAAAATTTGAGTTACTTTAGGGGATCCGGACCCGTGATAAACTAATAGGTGTGTTTGAGACCTCCTACACAAAAATCATTGTCTTTACCAGTAGACCAAACACTAGTTATCTTTTATGATTTTTGAATTTGACCGTCTTTATATTCTTTTTTGTTTCATATCTCTTACGCACATGAATTTAAAGAAACTATAGAAGTTCTTGTGCTCACTTGAATTCTCAGAACGCATCATTTAAATAAATGCGTAGTTAAGTAAAACAAACTGACTGAATTAAAACAAAACTTTAAGTTTATTACTTTAAATTTTTTGAAAACTTCAATAAGCCTGTTCATACTGAAATTCTATAAAAAAAAAAATCAAAATACGCACGCTTCATTGAATTGAAATGGAGAAGTCCATTTAATGCACAAGCGTACACCTAAACTGGAGAGTAGCTAGGGAGATGAACAAATATCTGATGCCAACTAATCCAGAGCAAGATTGGCAGTCATGCATTTTTTCACATGAGCTGCCACATCCCACATGCATCAGTGGTCTAGTGCTACAAGCGAACTGGATTCTTAGTTAAAGACTCCAGTGGCCAGGGCCCAGAGGGTTTTGTTTTGTCATGTGGGAGTTGTGTTATCTATATTCTATAATCTATAATCTCTGTTGTGTGAGTGTTGAGTGTGAGCGTGAGTGTGGGAGTGGTGGGGGTTGGTGGACTAATGACTAGTTTAATCATCAATGCCACACTTTTCCAGGTAAGGAAGGTTATGGGCCTTATGGCTGTTAGATAGTTCTTATGTGGCCCGATATTGTATCTTTCTGTGTGTGGTCTACTTATGCCTATTCAATTATGTTGCAATTTGTTAAGCTTAGTCAACTTGGTTACAAATGCAAAAGTTGCAAAATATAGTTTTGCTTATTATTTTATATGGTATAAATCTAATGTTACTTTCCATGAATTATTTAAAATAAACCATAGATTGGCATCAAAGTTGGCCTAAAGTACCCCACCATAGTATTACTGTATATAGTATACTGTATACCGGTGTACCCCCTTCTCTTTTGTTTGTTTATTACCTACCCTTCTACCTACCAAAAGAAACACCTCACATGTTCCCCACTCCCCCCCCCCCCCCCCCCCCCCCCCCCTCCTCTACATGCCAAACGCTTCCAATTCTACTAGATGAAAAGATGATTGCAGATTTTCTGTAGCCGTTCATGACCAGATAGTACCTGTGGCATGTTGCTGGCAGTTACCCCCGGAATTACTAAATATGGATCAAGTTATTAAAATAAATAACTCCACATCTACTAAGGGTGGGAATTCGGTTTATTGATGAAAAATGAAAGTTTTTACTAGAATACTGAAGATTAATTCATTTATGAGCTATAATTAAAATTTTATAAAATTCTAGGATTTTAAAGTATTTTGTAGAATATTTATTAATTTTCTCAATAATATCAAGTTATAATTATTAACATATAAGTACTATAAAAATGTAAGATCAAGTTAATTATTTATTTTTCTAGTATTATACATTTTGTTCATATTTGATCCTCACAAAAATGTAAGAATGTATACATTATTGACCCCCATAATTATAATCTATGATTTTGACGTGATTGTTGTTTTAATATTAAATATTGACATAATTAAGTGACCTCATTCAAAAATAATGTAACTTAGTCCCTAACTCAAAAAAATAATTTTATAATGTAGCTTTAACAAAATATATGATAAATGAAATGTTCAAATGAAATCAGATAGTAATTGGGTAATTTAATTACTTAACTAAGAGCATCTACATCCCAGCAACTAAAATGAGTTTCTAAATAACTGTTAAATTCTTTTTAGAATTTAAGATCTCTAAAATTTCTAACTCTCACATTTCCGAAATTAATTTTAGAGTTTTTATTAAGCCACGTTAACAACAAATTAAAAAACAGAAAAAATTTGAGCCAATCATTCAAGCAGCATGGAGTTTATAAACAGTTTCTTAATAAGAAACTTTACTGCATAATTTCTAAATAAAAAATTCTCCCACATCCATGAAACTAGATTAGAAACTGTCACGTCAGATTAGAAACTCTAATAGTACCAAGAACCACGGAGAGAGGGCTCCTACGTCCTAAGTGGTTTGGTGTGTCCGTTATAACGGTCACTCGCTACAGTATATAGCAGTAAATAGTCCGTCACAGAGGACTTGAAACGAACCTAACTTATCCATGACCTTTAAGGCTTTAATTAACCACCACCATCCTGAACCTGGGATCCCTTGTTGTCATTCACACACACCCCTTATCACCTTTAGTTGGTTCTCTTCTTTTGGCCTTATTCTCTTACTATTCTTAATTCGCGCATAACAAAATTAGATTTTATTCGTTTTTGACTTCTAGCTAGAGACTGCAATATATGTATAATTGCAGAAGAACAAGAAAAAAAGAAGAAGTGTAAATTTATATATAAAAGGATCTGATCATTAATTGCATGCAGTTGGTTGAAGTTTGATGGTTGAATTGATTACCCAATTCGGCTCCACCAAACTTTATCAACTAATTAATTAATTTAAGAGATTAAAATTATGTACGATATGATGTATATCTTCATATCATGTGACATGTATCATGTGTCTGTGTCTACTACATACGTATTAGATGACAAAAGTAGATCACATGCATGCTCTATCAGTTGGTTTCTGATAGCAATGGGTTTAATTACGATTTGATTACAAGGAGAATTGTGGGTTTAGTGCAGTAGCATGAGTTCTTTCTCTCTACGGACAGGGACGGATTCAGGATTTTCGTCAAGAGGGCAAAAAAATATCTTATCAGATTTAAATTCATTAACCAATTGGGTACTCGATAAAAACAATGCTTTAACTTATACTTTTCAATGCTTTGACTTGTAATTCTAATTACCAATCAAAATCAAAGATTTATTTCAATTTAAACCCTAAATTTAACTCTAATTACAAATTAAACGTCCAGAGGGGGGCAAAAAAAATTTCAGGGGGGACAAAGTCGTCAGAACTGATAAATCTTCACCAAAACTCAAAATCCAGGGGGGCAGCCCCCTCCTGGAACACTCTAGGTCCGCCCCTGTCTACGGAGAAGTCACATATTCAATTTTCGAGAATAACATTTAAAAAATACTGAAGATATACGGAACCCTTTAATAAAAAAAGAGATTAAAAAAGCCGTTTCGTTAATTAACTTGGTCATGGTACAATTAATGGTTCCACACAACAAATTCAATTGGATTTCAATAGAAAAGACTATATATTTATGAATCTTGTGGAAATGATACTTTGGTAATGACACTTTTATTTATTTATTTATTTTAAAGCGGATAGTAAGATGGTAGAAACTCTAAACAAAATTTTTGTCGCTTTTAACAAATTATTAGGGCTTCAAAGTCAGTTTTAACTAAGAGATCTAGTGAACTTTATTTTTTTTTAAATATTTGTGACTCTGAAGATACTCAATTAATAGTTAATATTAAGAAGTGCAAGATGACCAAATTATCTATTACTAACCTAGAAATTCCATTAAATTGGAAGAAGTTGAGTTATAGAGATTGAAATTTGTTAATTAGTAAAATAGAGAAGAAATTAGAATGTTGAAAAGGCCAATTACTTTATTTATGCGTGGTAGACTTATCTAACTCAATTCAGTTTTATGTGCTTTTATATTTTGAAAATGCCATCCAAGGTTAGAAAAAGAATTGAACAGTTGTGTAGGAGATTGTTGTGATATGAGGGTACATAGTATATATTTTCTAAGTGCCTTGGGAACTGGCTTGTACTAGTAAAAAAACAAGAAAGTTTAGGTATTAAGAATTTGGGGTAGATATAACTATTAGATACATACTTGGCAAGCTATGACTTGTGCAAAAAAAGGAAAATATTAATCAAGAATATATAACCTAATTAATTAAAAGAGGATGGATGGATAAAACTACATGTGTTTTTTTGTCCTAATTATGAAACTATTGATCATCTTTGCATATATATATTGGCTAGCAAATTATAATAATTTTAGAGTATTAGTTTCTAATGAAACTGATGATATCCACTATTTTTTTTTTTTTATGAATATTGTGGAAACTTGAAAAACTTGATGAAGACCTTATTTTTAATTTACAATGACATGCATTTCTTTTAAAAATAAAGCCTAAAAATGGAACATGCAGATAAAAAGCTAGCATTTACCATTTGGGAAAAAACAAAAACATATTCCCCAATATAATTTCCAAAAGCTAAATCATATTTAGTTACTCAACAAAATTTCAACAAACTCAACATATATGCTATTGCCCCTCTTCCAGTGGTGCAATAAATCTAAAAACCTGTGTATTTTGAGTTCTTTGGCAGCTACAAGCCTCAGTACTGATCATCTGAAATCCTAGATTATTGTAGCACAAACACAGATTGTTAGAATACCCAATATAATTACCACTTGATACACTTGCTTCTTCCAATTCCCTTGAAGGAGATACACTTCTCTTTGGAGATTGATATGGTAAACTTATAGAGAGGTTAAGGTCTATGTCTAGTCCATGAGAGTTATGTTTCTCTTCTCCTAAACTGTGCAAGCTGCTAGGACCTTCGGAAGATCCCGTGGGTCCCATCGCCGGTGACACAGACACTTCTATTTGATGGGTCTTCTGGGATCCACTGAAATGCGACGCTGACGTAGCATTGATCGGCCGGTGAGTTTGCGGATCGATGCCTCGACTCATGAGCTTCCTCTTGATATGTGTGTTCCAGTAGTTCTTTATCTCGTTATCTGTCCGTCCCGGTAACCGACCGGCTATCAAAGACCACCTATTTAAAAAAAAAAATGATAAGGAAAGGTTCCATTTTAAGAAATGTCTTTTGTACGAGAATTAATACACGGAATAAGAATGAAAAAAAGGGCAATAATTGGTGCTTACTTGTTCCCTAAAAGACTATGTAGCTGTATTATAAGCTCATCTTCTTCTTCGGTGAAATTACCGCGCTTGAGATCCGGTCGGAGGTAATTTATCCACCGGAGACGGCAACTCTTGCCACAACGAAGCAATCCTGCACAAGACAACCAAATTCACTTAAAATGAGTGCAAATTAAAGCAAGGAAAAATGAATGTTATATATATACAATATATATATATAGACTTGTGGTTCTACAAATTATTATGGGACATATATATCTCTTTTATTTTATTATCTACATTATAAAAGCATCTCTGAGCAGACGGAGAAGCTAATAGAATTACATTTTTCTCTCTTCATGTGACTAACTTATTCTTTTGCATTTTTATGCCCATCATTAAAGAGTCCGGCTACTATAACATTAGTATCATTTCAACTATAACATTAGTGTCATTTCAAACTAAGTAACACCACATCTTAAACTATTGAATCTACTTCAATATTCGTGCACAAGATATGACTGAAATGACACTAGTGTTTTGCACGAATATTAAAGTAGATCCAATGGTCTAAGATGTGGTGTTATTTAATTTGAAATGACACTAGTGTTATAGTAGCCGGACTCATCATTAAACAATAAAGAATAAACCATGGGGTTAGAACAGTACCAAATTAATACTGGTATCTCTAAAAACTGAAATCCAACTAGGAATTAGTGCGTTAGCAACTTAGCATGAACATATTCTCACAACGTGACAGCATGGATATGTATTCATAACAAGAAACTAAATTAGTGTGAATGATAGAGAGAGAGAGAGAGAGAGAGAGAGAGAGAGAGTGTACCAGCAGCTTTAGGAAGAGATCTCCAACAGCCTTCACCATGGGCTTTGATATAAGCTATAAGACGCTGATCCTCTTCTTTTGTCCATGCTCCTTTGTTTGTATGAGCTTTCTCACAGCAAGGCGACCTTCCCATGGCGAAATACAGATGACTACAAGAAGTTGAGGGGATTCAAATTATCCTAATTTCTGTTTATTTTGTTTGGTGGAAAATGATCTCTTGTGCGTATGGTTCTTCTACTCCATGCAAAGTTTGGAATCTAAGGAGCAAAAGGAGAAACAAGGAGGAGAGCAAAGGGCAAAGAAGCAGAAGGCGAGGTGGGTGGATTTATACGAGCGGATGGGTCGAGATTTTGTTGGTTGCTTTCTTATGGCACCCCAACTTGTACACTGATTAATAATCAATTGGACCATCAGAATGTGAGAAAATGGTTAAATTATTGGTTTGCGCATTTAATTTACCGAGGTAAATGTTTAATAAAAATGAGATTCTGTACAAAATAAGATGAAAAGGATCAAAATTGAGCTTAAGAGCAAGTCATACTAAAATTTCTGTTAAGCCTTACATCGGTGAATAGACTACTAAAATTTATGTTAAGTCATACTAAAATTTATGTACTAGAATAATTAATTAACATTTATAAATTTACACTTTTATAATAAAATCATCAGCATATCGTCGTATTAAATTACAAAAAAGTTACTTAATTACAAATGCTAAACTTCTCAAAAATAAAATAAATCCTCTCACTTGATTAAAATTTCAACATTGAACACTACTTCAAAACTATATAATATATCCAAAGTCATGTAAAATAATTGTAAATCATGACTTAATTTTTTTTCATTATAAAACTACCTTTTGATCTAGTGTTAAAAGATAACACCTATTCGAAATTCAAATAAAAATTTCTCTATAGACATTAGAATTTGAAAGGCTTAAATCTCCATCTTTCTCTCAAAACCCCTTCACATTCATCACTCTTGATAAAAAGCCTGGTGTAGAATTTGGTGGTGGGAAACATTTTTAATTTAGAGGAAGCCTGAGAGTGGGGTCCATTGGACCAGTGCATTTAGGCCCAGTTGACCGAGTTGGTGAGAAGGGATTGAGTTGAGTGGTTACAGACCCAGGGAGCTGGATTTGGTAGGTAGGTATACTTTTATGGGAGTGTGTCCCTTGTTTCGTTCCGTCCCGTTTCCCAGTGTGTTCTATCAACTTTTCCATGATAAATAAAAACAACTATTATTCTCTGCTTGCATCTTACAGGTACTCTAATTTCTCTCTCAATCAATTATTTTTCTGTCTCAATCTGCCCTCTTAGACTGGAATTCATACAATTCCTCTCTCAATCAAAAAATTTTGAATTTAGATTCGGACACTCTGATCTGTTTTGGCACGAATCTTAAAGGAGTTTCGTGTATTATATTTCAAACCATATTGGTCTGGATTCAAATTAAATGATTGAGTTGAGGGTCTGTTCGGGCACATTACTGTGTCCGTGGGAAAAAAAAAATTAACTCTGATTGAATATTTTTTTCCCCACGCACACAGTAAAATTTAGTTCAATTCCTGTGCCCATGCCTATTCCCCTTCTTGCGCCGAACAGGCCCCGATTCATTTGATTTTAATCAGACATATTAGCTGGGTGAATTTCGGTAGCATCAATGAGAATTCATGTCTTGACTTAATTAGGCAAATATATTCGTAAAAAAAAAAATATTTTAAAATCCATCTACGATTGGAATATATATTACATTAATTTAGATATTATTTCGAATGTCACCAAAATCACTCGTTTAAAAGTAATTTTCAACCATCTGATTGATTAATTAGGTTGTCTTTTAACTTATCTTATATATTATATTTTTGTGCAAACTTCGATTGTCTAATATTGCTTTCTTTTTTTTTCAGTTTGAGAAGTGTTAAGAAATTTTCTAGGAAACAACTCTATTTTTTTATTTAATATATATTGTATCTGAAATATGAATTTTGAGCTTCAATATTATTGATTAATATGTTGGTATCTAATTAACCATTTAACTATTTTTTCACATTTAAATAGATAGTATTAACATTTATTTTTTCACATTGAAATGTGAGTGCAACTTCTATTGTTTTATACTTCTTCACCCAAAAATAGCTCGTAATTAATCAGGGTTACTTTTTTTTTCTTTTCATAAAGAATTTTTTTAATTAACACCCCACACACTGACACACACACTCAGCCTGTGTACCTTTTAAGGTGCGTTTGGATCGTCAAGAATAGCATGGAGTTAGCACTGTTTTTGGGTTAATGACTATTCTTCACTACTATTTTACGTTTGGATCACCCTAAGAATAGAGCTATTCTTGGGGTTAGCGCTGTTCTTGCTAACCCATTCAAACGATGGAATAGCGCTAACCCCAAGTTAGCGCTATTCTTGCTATTCCTGAGATTGCATCCAAACGCACCCTTAATGAATTTATAAAACATAACTATGTATTTTGTGTGTCTGATTGTGGGAGATAGTAAGAGAAGGAATCTCAGTACATTTGGTGACAGATTTCTCATTTTATCCCTGCCTCTTGATGTGGAGCAAGTTGGCCTTGTTTATTAATTTCATTTTATTCTTTGGTTGATTATTGAAAATTATCCGGACTACGAGACTACTTTGAGACCAAGGGAGATGACAAAGTGCATGTGTTAACATATATAAGCAAGTATAATAATTATTTAATATTGCAAGTAGCTTATCATAGTACTACAAAAAAAAATATATCAAGATTGAACTTAATTTGCGTAAAATAAGGGTATACTAAATTTTGACTGTTTAACTTGTTTAAAACAAGGGGTAAAATTATTTTAACAGTATAATTTTGATTTTATACAACACAAACTATAAAATTAAAATCAAAGCAGAGTATATATGATTCGTGCGCTGTATGAAGACACTCGGAAAAAAAAAAGTAATTTGGATCCAATGCTAGAAATGAATATTTTTGGGGTCAATTTATATATTTTATTCTAAAATATAATAACGATTTTGATTATTAATTGTGATCAGTCATAAATATGATCTATGACAAGATAAGAAAGAAGTAACTAATTCGGCGTTAATTAGGAAATCAATTACATTTGAAATCAAATTAGTTAATTTAAAGTGCGGAATTGATGCAAATAGGGGTGGCAAAAAGCTCGTGGCTCGATCGTGACTCGCACCTGACTCGCTCGCTAACAACTCACTCTTACTGGACCGAGCTGTTAACTAGCCAGCTCGTCACTAGCTCGGTCTAGAATTAACGAGTTCAAACTGGGACCTAGCTTGCTCGCCAACTCGTGAGCTAGCTCGACTAGGCATCAATTTGTGAATTTATATGAATTTTTGTGCATTTTATATTGTCTAGCCCGGTCAGCTCGATTCAAAAAGTTTGTAAAATTTATTTTATTCTTAAAACAATATCTAGCCAGATCCAGCGAGCCAGCTCGTTAGCTCGCGAGCTAGCTCGGACTGGCTTGTTACGATTTCAAGCTGAGGTTTTAACTCGGATATCCTAAATCCAGCTCGCTCGACTGTAGCTCGATCTAGAATTAACAAGCTGCGCTCGAACCTAGTTCGAACCGAGCCAGCTCGTTGCCACCCCTGGATGCAATGTATTGGCAAAAGCCTGAAATTGCTGCCGCTTCATGGGAGTTGGGATGTCAACATAAAACAAATTTTCTTCCTTCAAATTTGGAGTACACTGATTGAGTAATCAAAGTATGAAACACTGTATCATACTAT
>JAJGRW010001022.1:0-59979 GCA_025461045.1 Carex parvula | reverse complement strand
CCGGATTGGATATCAAAGTACGGTCGCTTCTAACCCAATCCTAAGGTGTGTCTTTATGGTTTCAATTAGTAGTCTCCTCATGACCAATGCCGGAATTTATAAACTTAAAGCGGAAAAACACGATCAACGCGATTTCAAACTACTTCAATTAAATAAACCCTAACTCAAAGGAACGAGTACTAATGAAATTCATAAAGAATAAATCACAGAAATTACAATCAATCCGATAACAACATCATAATAAAAACAAATATCCGAATAAGATAGAATAAACAAGTTCATGCATTGACCTAAACCCCTAGAAGAGAACTACTCTCTCTTGGAGAGATCCATAACAAAGATTGGCAAAAACAATAAGAATAAGGTAAAGAAATGATTACACCCTTCTTTGATCTAAAACCTCGATCTTGCCGACTCCTTGCTTGAATCTTCTTCTCTCCTTCCTTGAAAAGCCTTCGAGAATTTCTGCAGGATCTCTCTCTCTCAATATATGGAATGGGTAAAAGAATGGATATATTGATCCCTCCCGAGAGAGATGAAATTCTTCTCTTTTTATAGCCAAAGGCCTTGCCCAATTTAGAGGATAGTAGTGGAGTTAGTGGGTGCACTCCTCAGACTGCTATGGCTATTATTGGCCTTCTAAAACGGGTTCCTTGGAATCCAAGAATAGAAAACCTCCTGAATAAGCGAAATTCTGGCTGTCTGCGAGTCCAGTGCGTCCGCACTGGAGTTGGGTGCGTGTGGTCTGGGTCGCACTGGCTCCAAACCTCCTTTGGTTTTAAGTTCCCTTTTCTGGATTTTCTGCAAAATTTCCTGAGTGCGTCCGCACTGGATTTTAGTGCGTCCGCACTGGCATGTTGTTTTCTGTTTTCCAAAGAATCTGAAGATTTCAAAAATAGTCCAAGTACTGCGTGCGTCCGCACTGGATGTGAGTGCGTCCGCATTAGCCTTGAACTTCTGTATTTCGGAAGATTCTGAAAGTCGCAAAAATCGGCTAAGTAGTTAATGCGTCCGCACCGAAGGTGAGTGCGTCCGCATTACGCTCGGACTTTTCGTCTGTGAGGTCTGCGCTGCTGATAAATTGGCTAAGTACCCAGTGCGTCCGCACTGGTGGAGAATGCGTCCGCATTGGGCAGTTTTTCTTCATTTTGCACTGTTTCCTGTATTGAAACATCGAGCGAACGCAGTAACTTGATTCTTGGTGTATTATATTCGCTTTATATCCAAAATACAAGATATTTGGTGTTATTTTATGATAAAAACTAGACCGACGGTGTATATAAAATACACCTATCAATATATCATTTCAACTAACTGAAAAAATGTTCTAACTAGTACAATATTTAAGATGAAAGTAACAAATGCAATATCTCCTTTTGTTCTACCTCCCTCTACTTGCACTGATAAGCTACCACAAAATGAAAATTATCATAGGCCTAGATTTTAAAGAAAATAAAATGCCTCTTGAGTAGGCTCCATTATTGTGCTAAATTAACTTCTGACACTTGTGACACGTTCACAAAAATGCATTCTAAACTAATTCAGTTACACCTTTATCTTTAAAAGGAACACAACTATCTATTTGTCACACATATATCCTCAATAGTGTTATAAGTAAATCTAAAATTATTATAATTTGCTAGCCAATATATATATGCAAAGATGATCAATAGTTTAATAATTAGGACAAAAAAACACATGTAGTTTTATCCATCCATTCTCTTTTAATTAGGTTATATATTCTTGATTAATATTTTCCTTTTTTTGCACAAGTCATAGCTTGCCAAGTATGTATCTAATAATTATATCTACCCCAAATTCTTAATACCTAAACTTTCTTGTTTTTTTACTGGTACAAGCCAGTTCCCAAGGCACTTAGAAAATATATACTATGTACCCTCATATCACAAAAATCTCCTACACAACTGTTCAATTCTTTTTCTAACCTTGGATGCAATTTTCAAAATATAAAAGCACATAAAACTGAATTGAGTTAGATAAGTCTACCACGCATAAATAAAGTAACTTGCCTTTTCAACATTCTAATATCCTCTCTATTTTACTAATTAACAAATTTCAATCTCTATAACTCAACTTCTTCCAATTTAATGGAATTTCTAGGTTAGTAATAGATAATTTGGTCATCTTGCACTTCTAAATATTAACTATTAATTGAGTATCTTCAGAGTCACAAATATTTAAAAAAAATAAAGTTCACTAGATCTCTTAGTTAAAACTGACTTAATTTGAAGCCCTAATAATTTGTTAAAAGCGACAAAAATTTTGTTCAGAGTTTCTACCATCTTACTATCCGCTTTAAAATAAATAAATAAATAAAAGTGTCATTACCAAAGTATCATTTCCACAAGATTCATAAATATATAGTCTTTTCTATTGAAATCCAATTGAATTTGTTGTGTGGAACCATTAATTGTACCATGACCAAGTTAATTAACGAAACGGCTTTTTTAATCTCTTTTTTTATTAAAGGGTTCCGTATATCTTCAATATTTTTTAAATGTTATTCTCGAAAATTGAATATGTGACTTCTCCGTAGACAGGGGCGAATCTAGAGTGTTCCAGGCGGGGCTGTCCCCCTGGATTTTGAGTTTTATTGGAGATTTATCGGTTTCGGCCGACTTTTCCCCCCCTGAAATTTTTTTTGCCCTCTCTGGAAGTTTAATTTGCAATTCGAGTTAAATTTAGGGTTTAAATTGAAATAAATCTATTGAATTTTGTTTGGTAATTAGAATTATAAGTCAGAGCATCATAAATTACAAGTCAAAGCATTGGAAAGTATAAGTTAAAGCATTGTTTTTATCGAGTACCCAATTGGTTAATGAATTTAAATCCGATAATGTAATTAAACCCGATTCGATATTTTTTTGCCTCCTTGACGAAAATTCTGAATCCGCCCCTATCCGGAGAGAGACAGAACTCATTCTACTGCACTAAACCCACAGTTCTCCTTGTAATCAAATCGTAATTAAACCATTGCTATCAGAAACCAACTGATAGAGCATGCATGTGATCTACTTTTGTCATCTAATACGTATGTAGTAGACACAGACACATGATACATGTCACATGATATGAAGATATACATCATATCGTACATAATTTTAATCTCTTAAATTAATTAATTAGTTGATAAAGTTTGGTGGAGCCGAATTGGGTAATCAATTCAACCATCAAACTTCAACCAACTGCATGCAATTAATGATCAGATCCTTTTATACATAAATTTACACTTTTTTTTTTTTCTTGTTCTTCTGCAATTATACATATATTGCAGTCTCTAGCTAGAAGTCAAAAACGAATAAAATCTAATTTTGTTATGCGCGAATTAAGAATAGTAAGAGAATAAGGCCAAAAGAAGAGAACCAACTAAAGGTGATAAGGGGTGTGTGTGAATGACAACAAGGGATCCCAGGTTCAGGATGGTGGTGGTTAATTAAAGCCTTAAAGGTCTTGGATAAGTTAGGTTCGTTTCAAGTCCTCTGTGATGGACTATTTACTGCTATATACTGTAGCGAGTGACCGTTATAACGGACACACCAAACCACTTAGGACGTAGGAGCCCTCTCTCCGTGGTTCTTGGTACTATTAGAGTTTCTAATCTGACGTGACAGTTTCTAATCTAGTTTCATGAATGTGGGAGAATTTCTTATTTAGAAATTATGCAGTAAAGTTTCTTATTAAGAAACTGTTTATAAACTCTATGCTGATTGAATGATTAGCTCAAATTTTTTCTGTTTTTTAATTTGTTTTTGACGTGGCTTAATAAAACTCTAAAATTAATTTCAGGAATGTGAGAGTTAGAAATTTTAGAGATCTTAAATTCTAAAAAGAATTTAACAGTTATTTAGAAACTCATTTTAGTTGCTGGGATGTAGATGCTCTTAGTCAAATAATTAAATTACCCAATTATTATCTGAGTTCATTTGAACATTTTATTTATCATATATTTTGTTAAAGCTACGTTATAAAATTATTTTCTTGAGTTAGGGACTAAGTTACATTATTTTTGAATGAGGTCACTTAATTATGTCAATATTTAATATTAAAACAACAATCACGTCAAAATCATAGATTATAATTATGGGGGTCAATAATGTATACATTCTTACATTTTTGTGAGGATCAAATATGAACAAAATGTATAATACTAGAAAAATAAATAATTAACTTGATCTTACATTTTTATAGTACTTATATGTTAATAATTATAACTTGATATTATCGAGAAAATTAATAAATATTCTACAAAATACTTACCAAAATCCTAGAATTTTATAAAATTTTAATTATAGCTCATAAATGAATTAATCTTCAGTATTCTAGTAAAAACTTTCATTTTTCATCAATAAACCGAATTCCCACCCTTAGTAGATGTGGAGTTATTTATTTTAATAACTTGATCCATATTTAGTAATTCCGGGGGTAACTGCCAGCAACATGCCACAGGTACTATCTGGTCATGAACGGCTACAGAAAATCTGCAATCATCTTTTCATCTAGTAGAATTGGAAGCGTTTGGCATGTAGAGGGGGGGGGGAGTGGGGAACATGTGAGGTGTTTCTTTTGGTAGGTAGAAGGGTAGGTAATAAACAAACAAAAGAGAAGGGGGTACACCGGTATACAGTATACTATATACAGTAATACTATGGTGGGGTACTTTAGGCCAACTTTGATGCCAATCTATGGTTTATTTTAAATAATTCATGGAAAGTAACATTAGATTTATACCATATAAAATAATAAGCAAAACTATATTTTAGCAACTTTTGCATTTGTAACCAAGTTGACTAAGCTTAACAAATTGCAACATAATTGAATAGGCATAAGTAGACCACACACAGAAAGATACAATATCGGGCCACATAAGAACTATCTAACAGCCATAAGGCCCATAACCTTCCTTACCTGGAAAAGTGTGGCATTGATGATTAAACTAGTCATTAGTCCACCAACCCCCACCACTCCCACACTCACGCTCACACTCAACACACACAACAGAGATTATAGATTATAGAATGTAGATAACACAACTCCCACATGACAAAACAAAACCCACTGGGCCCTGGCCATTGGAGTCTTTAACTAAGAATCCAGTTCTCTTGTAGCACTAGACCACTGATGCATGTGGGATGTGGCAGCTCATGTGAAAAAATGCATGACTGCCAATCTTGCTCTGGATTAGTTGGCATCAGATACTGTTCATCTCCCTAGCTACTCTCCAGTTTAGGTGGACGCTTGTGCATTAAATGGACTCTCCATTTCAACTAAATGAAGCGTGTGGATTTTCTTTATAGTAGAATTCTAAATGAATATAGAATTTCAGTATGAACAGGCTTATTGAAGTTTTCAAAAAATTTAAAGTAATAAACTTAAAGTTTTGTTTTAATTCAGCCAGTTTGTTTTACTTAACTACGCATTTATTAAATGATGCGTTCTGAGAATTTAGGGGAGCACAAGACCTTCTATAGTTTCTTTAAATTCATGTGGGTAAGAGATATGAAACAAAAAAGAATATAAAGACGGTCAAATTCAAAAATCATAAAAGATAACTAGTGTTTGGTCTACTGATAAAGATAATGTTTTTGCGTAGGAGGTCTCAATTTGAAACATAAATAAAAAAATTATAGCTTAAACTCTAACTTTTACTTAAAAAAAATCACAAAATGTAACAAGTTGTTTCAAAATATGCTAGTAAATTTCTGAACTACTGATGAAGGTCAAGGTACAAACAATGTCCAGTGCTATAACATTCCTCACGGATTCCTTTTCCAAGGTATGTGTTTATCCACTTTATTCGCATTCGGCCGTTCCACCAAACACACCTATTAGTTTATCACGGGTCCGGATCCCCTAAAGTAACCTAATTTTTGGGTTTTGGATCAAGATTATCCGATTTGAATCTGTCGTCAAGATGTGTGTGCTCCACTTCAGAATGAATGATCTTGAATTCGAATCAGACGGTCCCGATCTAAAATCCAAACATTGAGTTACTTTACTAGATCTAAATTTGTTTATCATTGGGCATACAAAGAAATTCATCACTTGAGGTCACGCACTTTTATTTGAATTTGAAACCGATCCGTTTTATATATTTACATGGAACTTAAAGAGACACCCTACATTATATTTTTGGACCGAATTAATATCAATTTTGATCGGATAATCCGAATTTAAACTCAGACGGTGAGATGATGCAGAGCAGGGGTGGATGCACTTGGACTCGATGGAGATTAATTGATCTCGTTTATTTTTAAATCAAATGATTGGATATATTTTATTGTATAGTTTATTTTTAAAATCAGATGATTGGATATATTTTTATTGTATAGTTTAAAGTAAAATGCTATGAGTATTGTAAAATTGACTTTCATTCGCAGTATAAAATTTTTATATAATTAACTTTTATTTATATTTGATCCTTATAACTTAAAAGTTTGACTCTGTTCCTTTTTCTAATTGTACCCTCAATTAACTTGAAATGATACAGATTCCATGATTAATGTCTCGTTAAAGAAAGAAAAACACAATAGGGGTTATTTAACTTTTTACAAGTTATCACTAGTTAAACGAGGACACTACATATGTCAAATATGATTAGTTAAAATATTGTCGTTGAGAGGTAGTTTCGAAGTTTAATGTTGGTATTTTAGTGATTTGAATATTTTATATTTATCTCATGTTGTAGAAAACACAGACATTTTATCTTTCTAAACGACTAATGTACAATTACATAAATTCAAGTATAGAGTTACACAGGGGCGGATTCAGGATTTTCGTCAGGGGGCCAAAAAGTATCGAATTGGATTTAAATTCATTAACTAATTGGGTACTCGATAAAAAATAATGTTTTAACTTATACTTTCTAATGCTTTGACTTGTAATTTATTATGCTCTGACTTATAATTCTAATTACCAATCAAAATTCAACAGATTTATTTCAATTTTAACTCTAAATCTAACTCGAATTACAAATTAAACGTCCAGAGGGGGGGCAAAATTTTTTTCAGGAGGGCAAAGTCGATCGAAACCGATAAATCTCCACTAAAACTCAAATTCAGGGGAGGCAACTACCCCCTGGAACACTCTGGGTCCGCCCCTGGAGTTACATAAATCAAGTATAGTGTTATACAAGAATCTACCTTTGATCTAGTTGTAAAGCACATGACTTTCAAGTGAGATGTCATCTCTGTAATATATAGAAAGTTTTGAAAGTGTGTTGGGTGACTTAATCCCAACTCATGATTTTAAAAAAATATAGTGGTATACAACGCATTTCGATTGGCTCTCTAAAAAGACACATTATTATTTTATTTTATCAAGTTTCTTCATTTTAGAAATTAAAAATTATTTAACATACTCCGTCATCTTCCCCTTTTTTTGTTATGAAGATTTTGGTTATGTTGATATTTGTATTGTTATTATAATTAACAAAATAAAATATTTCTTGTTTAGAATCTTATCTAATAAATTAAGAAAACCATTTGCTTATCTATATTTTCACGCAGAAAAAAAAAAATTATACTACACAGTAGTTCATAAACACAGAGCGAAGTTAGAAAATTAAAATGAGATTGAGAAGCTGGAAAAATAAATGTTAAAATTTTTATTTTATATAAGAGGCTAATAATAAAAAAAATTAAAGTACAAAGGACAAAAATGGAAAAAATCACTTCATGGAGGGCTTATCGAATTCACATCACCTAAGGTACCTCAAATGCTGATTTAAATCCGGTCCGTTCAATATATATTAGCACGAATTTTGAAAATGTAAATATATTACTGGTTTAGATTAGATTAATCTGAATTATGATCCGATGGTCCAAATTCAAGCTCAAATGGTGAGGTAACACAAAACATAAAATTAAAAAAAAAATACTCTTCTCAACCATGAACTTCATGGCATGGTGAAAACAATGGCACCATGGGACATAATTTTTTTTCTGTAGAAAAAAAAAGAGAGCACCTATTGTTTTTATTGATAGAAAAATATATACTAATTTTATCGATCCTAACTCAGTTATATTTTTTTCTATTAAAATATATCAACAAAATCACAAGAATTAGAAGAATTCACTTTGACATAGTACAATTCATGATGATCATAGATTCTAATATTTAATTTTTTTAATCGGTAGAACTAGTATGATATAGAAAATCACAGATATATGTTATATTTCTCTTTTTTATTATTATTTTCTATAGAAAAAAAATTCTTTCTACAAGGAGATGTGTGGGGTCCATGCCCAATCTGAAATACAGGTCTCCACCAACTTGGGCTTGGCCAGGGATGCTGTCAGAAGAGAAAAGAAGAAGAAATAAAATGAAAAATAATCAGAAAAAAAAAATAGAATAAAGTTTTGCATTGGGTGGTGGTAGTTGGCGGTTGGTAGCCCAATGACCTCACCCCATGACAACTACCTGCGTCTTTAGGCCTTCTACAAATGTTCCTCTTTTAATCTCATAGGACCACCTTTATGTTATGCCACTCCAATTTGTACCTCTCCTATCAAGGGTCCGGATCCCCTAAAGTAACCAATTTTGGGTTTTGAATCGGGACCATCCGATTCGAATTCATCGCTCGGGATTGTCCCGAGATTTGAATTTGTCGTCGGGATATGTGCGCTCCACTTCGGAATGGATTGTCGCGGATTCGAATCGGACGGTCCCGATCTAAAACCCAAAAATTGGGTTACTTCACTGGATCTGAATTTCCTATCAACACCTTTATGTTAGTTCGCCACCTGTACATTGTATAAAAAAATTCAGAGTGAGTCTATGATACTATGCATATTACTGATTCACGGATTAATATTTTTATTTTCAAAATTCTAACTGTCAATCCGAACCGTACATCATAATTCTTGTATGAATATGTACTTGCAAAACCACCCTTCTCCAAAAATAAACAATAGAAAACAAAACACTTATTTACTTTAAAATATTCTTACATCTTAAAAATCAAAACCTTTTTTTTTTAAATAAGGAAAGGAAGTAGGAATACATGAGCTCTCCAATTAATATAATAAAGAGAGAGAAACTTATAAGAGTATCAGACTAAGATGTGCCGTGACATAGTTAAGAAACTTACAAATCTATTCATATATTTAGCACTTGAGAGTAGTCCGATAGGCATCAGACCTACTTTGGTTCGATGGGTTTAATCACCGTCGATTTACTTTAAGATTCGTGCATAATGCTTTGAATTTCGTGCAGTGTATCTTTTAATTTCGTGCTCACAAATCTTAAATTAGATCGGACAGTCATCATGCTCGTTGAACCTAAAAGTAGGTCCGATGGACATCGGACCTACTCCGTTCTCTATATTTAGATGAGAAAAGCTAAATCGGATGTCAGACAATAAGTGTGACATAACATATATACTTAAAAAACTTGCATATGTAACCAATATTACAACAATTGTCATTGTCAACTTCACCTCTCTTTTTAGAAGTTTTTGGCAACATTGATTACGTGACTGGTTCAATGGTGCTCTGTATATAAAAGCTACATCTAAATATTTAATATAGGGAGGGGGCCAGTGTGTATAACAGGAAAGTTGCAGCTCTTATTTGAAATTAATTAATGTAAAAAGGACTATTTTTCATGAAATGTCTTGTTGTACTGTGTCAATAATTTTACTAAAGTTGCTCACAATTTTATATCATTGTTGGGTATTAAGGTTTTATATGGAACATACATATCAGTATCACCATTAATTATTAATTGCATGCTTGACTCATCAACTTTCAGAAAGCATTGTTATGGAGAATATGAATGATCAAAGATGAGAAAACAAAAGGTGTGGGCCTAGTGCTTCTAGAAGGCCGAAAACCTACTTTCAAGGGTCAACTAAGACTGATGTCTACTAGTTTTATTTGCTTTGTTAATTAGGCTAATTGACATAAGCAGATAGAGAAGGATCCAAATCGGCTGAAATCCGAGATACATGAACAGTATTTCTAAAATTTTTAAAATTTTGAATCTAACTGTTTAACTTTTTCTGTACATGCATCTCGAAACAGTTAGTTTTTCTGTACACGTACCTCGAAACAGTTCAACGGCTGGATTCGAAATTTCAGGAATTTCAGTGTTACTGTTTATGATTTTGGATTTCAGCAGATTTGAATCCGGAGGGTTCAAATGCCTTTATTTTTTTGTGCTTTCACCATGTTTTCATTTTTAAAACGTTAATAACTCAAAATTTAAATCATAAATTTCATGATAAAACAGTTAGATGTGATCTGTGTTATTTTCTCTATGTGCTCATAAAAAATTATCAGTTTCGGTTTTGTTTTTATGTGAATCGATAAGTTGAAAAATCAACGTCTATAAATTATCCCCATTAGTACGTTTTTACAAGCTCGTAATGACAACCAAAACAAAGTTGAAATATCATAATTTTTACATGTGCATAGATAAAATAATGTAGATCATATCCAATGGTTTTATTTTGACTTTTAAGTTTTAAATTTTGAGTTATTAAAATTTTTCAAAATGGAGGCATAATGGAGGCACAAAAATGAAGGCATTTGAACGCTCCTCAAGCATATAAGCTAATATTTCTTCTAAACTCACCGTAGTTGTACCCAATACACTAACTGATCACTGAATTAATATTCATTTTTGTCAACAAATTTTTGGTCTTTAGGTGCAAAAATATAGTATATTAATTGACAATCAAATTTATTTGATATGTGAGACAATTGTTTATTATTTAAATATTTTGTGTATTAGTGTGATATAATTTAGAAACTATTTTATCACCGATTAAATTTTGTAAGACTAAATCATTTAATAGATGATCATTTCAAATTGTTTCTATGATGCACACTACCTCTCACAATCACAGATAATATATTAATATTTTTTTTCCAGAAGTTATTTGATTATTATAGTCGTCAAAATAAGTTTATTGTAAATATTCTTGCATTTTAGTTTTTATTAATCAAGTCAAACAAAATTTTCTCTTGTTTCTCTCTCCTTGCCACTATTTTTTTTATTTCACATTCTTTGAAACCATTTTTAAAAATAGGCAAATTCTTCTACGGGCATAAGGACCTATTTGTAAAATAAGCATATTTTCATTTTCAAAGTTCAAACAGTCAATCCGACTGTTCAACATTTTCTCCATATTACAATGTACTTGGAGGTCAAATTTTACATTTTTTTGAATTTTTTTTACTATTTATTAAGATGGGTACAAAATTCAATGGTCTGAATTTGATTAGTTTTGTAAAATACTTAATAAATAGTAAAAAATTCAGAAAAATGTAAAATTTAACCTCCAAGTACATTTTAATATGGAGATAATATTGAACGGTCGGATCGACTGTTTAAACTTTGAAAATAAAAATATGCTCATTTTATAAATAGGTCCTTATGCCCATAGAAGCATCCCTCTTAAAAATAATATCTAAAAGATGTTGCAATGTACCGAAATTTTTTAATCAAATTAATGATACATCAATAACATAATATCAACAACCTAAGTACCTAACCCCCAACTTGTTAATTAAAATGAATGGCTTAAACAAAAGAATATCAAATGTGACATAGAAGGGGTCCTTTTATTTATGTTTCTGTATTCGAAAAGAATGGAGAGGAGATTGTGGAGCACTAAAACCGACCAAACGAGCAGATAGATGCCTAGCTAGTTGCCTCGATCTGTCACATTTTTTTAGGCAAAACCAACCCTAATCTTAGGCCTTTTGCAGTTTGATTGATATACTAGCGCAGTTTCCTGATTAAGTCCCTTGCGAAGTTTCGAAATAAATTCATTCTGCATGACAAATTATGCAAGTACATTTGTCAAAACAACAAAAAAAAAAAAAATATGTGAGCAAGCCGGAGAACGAGGGAGTGAGGAGAGTGCGGAACTGCTGAACGCGGTATCGTCAGAGCTCAGAGCGTAAAGTTTATACATTTATCTCAATCGGAGCGCGACAGCTATCGGATGAAAGCGGATCCGGTCATAGAGAGAGATGGAGAATGAGCTAATATAGTGATTGAGATTGTAGATTATAAGTAAGATTATATAATTAGAGTAATTTAGATGAATTCATGAGAATAAAAGAGTTTAGGTCTAGGAATAAGGATCATTTGACTCGTTGTAATTCGTTTTTTATCATTGAAATTGTTAGTAAACATTTAAAACCACTAACCTTAAAAAAAATAGTTTAGGATTGCTAGAAATGTCTAGCATATTGATCAGAGTCAAAATAATGATGATTTACGTAGGATTTTGGCTTAGGTTTTGCATATTTTCTCACACTTATGTTTAATTTATTAGAGAAAAAGGCTACTGTCACCCTTCTTTATGTTTATTGCAGAAAACAGGTTTTGGCACTATTTTACACCAAATGGAGCTAGAATCGGATCAATCGGATCAGCGACGCTTATCGATGAAGTCTATGTTACGGTCCGTATTGCCTAATACGGACCAAGCCTAGCATAGACCAGGAGATAAGAGTGAGAAGCACAAACCCTCAGCGACAAGGTCCCAATACGGACCGTATCACCTGATACGGTCCGTAACCGAAGGTGCCCCTTGGGAAATAACTGCCGACAGCTGTATCCAGATCAGTTTCTTAGCCTCTACTCAATCTCCATACGTTCCTCCACTCCTATATAAGGCCCCTGGGCAGAAGAATAACTTATCTTTGTAATTAGGGTCAGATTTGATTAAAGAGAGAAGAGAAGAGTGCTTGTAACAATGCCGTTCCGCGGCTAAGTTCCTTTTCTTAGGGCTAGGCAGTAAACCTTGTTACTCTTGATGTTTTGATATATATATTTTCTGTTGATTATGAGTTCTTGTTGTTGAATCGAAATACTTTTGTGATTTACTATCTCTTCATCTAACTTTAATGATCTAGTTTAGTTCATTAGGGTAGTGACAATGTTTTAATGGTAAGAGAAGCTATTTGTATGAATTAGCCTCGTTGAAATCTATTAGGTTTATGTGAAGAAAATCTTAGCGGGGAAACCATAAACCATACCAACAAAACACGAATCAAGTTCTATCACTTGCGTAAGAAAAATCGCAGTGATCTGTGTAGTAACTTGTGTATTTAAGAGATCACTCATTTGCGTAAAGAAACTCGCAGTGTCCTATGTAGAATCTCGATGAAAGATCTGTCATTCTTGCGTAACATAAATCGCAGTGACCTATATGGTGTCTTTCATAAAACAACAACAGGAAATCAGACGCAACAGGAATATATTATCAAGAAGAAATGAGTAGCAATGGTGTGCCGAAACCCTAAGAATTCTCATCTCTATCTTTATTTTAATTACTTTTAATTGCTTCCTAATTTACATTGATCACAACAACATCTCTCAATTTTCAGATTTCGTCTAGCCTTTCGAAAGATTGTGATTCAATTGCTCAAAACTCTGAACTAATATTTCCTGTAGATCGACCTCGAATATACTACTCGATAGGATTGTGCGCTTGCAGTCCGAACCGATAGCATTTCCGATTTTATAAATATTAAAAGAAATATTGCTCTCTTTTGAGTGATCACATATTATCTTAGTCGATATTTTGTCTTAACTAATACAATTGTTAGTGACATCAACCCATCTAACCTTCAAAAAAAAAATATTCGGTTTTGTCGGACGGGATTTGAATTATTGTACATTAATTAAATATTGATTGATATATAAAATAATTTAGTAATGCATGTTGTTAATTTTATATTTAATTAAAAGTGATCGCTACGCTTCAAATTATCTTTGTGTGTTAGATGTGGATCTTTAATGTGTAGAATTCAAAAGATAATAATTTTATTATTAATGAGCTAAAATGAATAATTTAAGGAGAGTGAGCGATCAACTGGGGCGGACCCACATGGTTTCAAGGGGAGCAACTGTCTCTTTTTGGATTTTGAGTTTTAGTGGAGATCTATCTGTTTCGACCGACTTTGTATATATTTTTGAAAAAAAAATTTCCCCTTTGGATGTTTTATTTATAATTCGGGTTAAATTTAGAGTTAAAATTGAAATAAATTTATTAAATTTTGATTGGTAATTAAAATTGTAAGTTAGAGCATAAGAAATTACAATTCAAAATATTGAAAAGTATAAGTTAAAGTATTATTTTTTATCGAGTACCCAATTAGTTAGTGAATTTAAATCCAATAACTATTTAAACATGATTCAATATTTTTTTGCCCCTCGTGAATGAAAATCCTGAATCCACCCCGGCATCTTGTAGACTCCACACAGAATGATTATAGCGGCAACAAACAGCTTTTGACAACACCTACAAAACAAGATGCAAGTATATTCAGTTATTCACAAACCGGAAAATTAATGTAAAAATATAACTACAGATGTATTCTTATTCATTTATTCGTGTTGTTGATATATATAAAATTTGATGTAGTTTAATAATAATTGGTCCTTCAAATTTGATTAAAAAATTTAATCTAATAAATAAATTTATTATTCAAATAAGGTTGACAAATATAAAATAAAGTTGAGGAGGGATCTACTTTTGGTGACACCGGATTACACTCCACATTTTCAAAGTTTTCAAAGTCTAAACAGTCGATCCAAACCGTTCAACATGATTGATATATTAAAATGTGCTTGCAAATAAAAATATACATTTTTTAAAATTTTTTACTATTTATTAAGTATTTTACAAAATTACTGTTTTCAGACCATTAATTTTTTTAGCTTGATAGTGTACTAATTTTAATGACAAATTCTCCATAAAAATTCAATTAATTAGCCGTACAACGACTAATCATTTAAATTGATTTGTGCAAGGGCGCGTGTGTGTATGGGAGGGAACATCGTGATTATTTGAAGTGCTCATGAAAATTGTTACCTACATGGCTACATATAGCTGTGCAAATAGAATTTTAATCACCTCAGGTTACTTGACTCAAGCAAATTATGATTGGATAGTTCTTTTAACATGGCACAAATCTCAAAACAGGCCCTCTACAGTCTCTATAGGCACCGGATTGAGTTTGGCCCATATAAAATTAATTTGGATTGTCCGTTCCAATTTGCTTGAGTCAGGTACCTGGGAGGATACAGATCCGTGCAAATAGGCGCATGATGCATTTCCAAAAAATAAAACAAAGAAAGAAAGAAAAGCGGTTGTAATACAGGAATTCGTATCCTTTGCATTAACGGAACGTGCGTTAATAGATCTGCACTGTTTGATTGAGATCCGCATAAATATTGAAGGGCCTCGTGCGTTATAGACGTGGGCCGATTGGCTCCGATTCTGATCAGACGGCTGAGATGCTATAAACTCAAGAGATTCTTTTTTGAGTTAATGCAGTAAATGCAAGCTCGTAATACAGACAGTATTGTAATTTGAAATTTTGCAAGAGTACATGGAAACAATTCCTCAAATTTTCTTAATATATTTATGAGCGTGCATGGAATTACACAAAAATAACATCTGACTGATTATTTTGTTTTGTTCGTCAATTTTTTTTTTTTTTTATATTATTGGGAAGCTGATATGAATACCTGCACTCCAGTACCTGCATTGTATCCGCATCTTAACTACTATATTTCTGACGATCTGTGAGGAATTTTGCGAATCTAAAACCACGAACATCTTCTACGTAATTTTTTCTTTCAAATGAGATCCGTGATGACGTACTTTCGGGCTCGTCTTCGCACAAGTATTTATACCTATACTTGCAAGTATTCTTTTACATATGACACTGGATTACATCTGAAAGTATTAATATAAAGTATTGTAAGTATTTACACATATAAGGTCAATTATTTTTGTTAGAGGAAGGTTGACGCGGAGACTATTAGGGAATGTTGATGGTGGGATACGGGGTCCCTACTACTTTATTAGAGGAATGTTGACGCGGGAACGATTAGGGGACTGGAAAAGGGGATGATCATATCAAGTTACGCATGCAAGTATTTATATCTTATTTTGCAAGTATTAATATTTTATGTTCCAAGTATTTATATTTATAAAAATTGACGTGGAGACGAGTGTGTAGACTGAAAAATGGAGATCATAGTACAACCTTTCTTTAATTAGTGAGGACCATAGTACAACCTTCCTCTATTATTGCTGCGGATACAATACGGGTACTAGAGTGGGGGATTGAAATAATTATTCATATTATTATAGTTTAAAAGAAGCCAATTAAAAATTTAAAACGCTAGTCTACTGATGAGCGGAGTTATATACTAATTTAATATAAATGATAAAACAAAAACAAAGTACAGGGAGGCGGTTGGTAACCAGAAACCATGCATGCACTCACCATGCAGTAGTCAGTAACAGGGTAGGTTGGATTGAGATCCTGTTAAGCTATTTCTCTCTTCTTCTTTTGCATTAATATATCTCATGTGGTGGGATCCACTTATACTCTTTTTTATGACACTGAATTACATTTTATATTTCAAAATTCAAACAGTCGATCCAAATCGTTCAACACGATGAATATATTAAAATGTGCTTGTGGATCAAATTTTACATCTTTTTGAATTTTTTTACTATTTATTAAGATGGGTACAAAAATTCAATGGTCTGAAAACAACGATTTTGTAAAATACTTAATAAATAGTAAAACAATTCAAAAAAATGTAAAATTTGATCTGCATATTTTAATATGTCCATCATGTTGAACGGTTTGGATTGACTGTTTGAATTTTGAAAACTTTGAAAATGTAAGATGTAATCCGGTGTCACAAAAAAAGAGTGTAAGTGGAAACTTCGCAGAGACTTGCTAATTAAAATTATGAAGTATCAATTAATTGGAATGATGAAGCAGTGTTAACCAATTAATTAAATACTCAATTCACATGTTATTTTATATGGAGTATTATTGCCATTAATATATATATATATATATATATATATATATATATATTTGTTTTGGTATAAATATAAAATTTCTTCCATTTTTATTACAAACTTGACACAATATTAGTAATTAAACAAACATAACGTAAAAACAAAGATTAATTATATTACGCTTAAATGACTTAAGATAATATGATATTAAATAAAAAGTTCTAATAGTAAAGCTTGAACTCAATTTGAGTTTGAATTAGTTTGAGGTCAATAGTTCGATTGATTTTCAGCTCAATTTTAACTTGACATATAATCAAATTAATTTTGAGCTAAAATAAACTTGCTCAGAATTTGATTTGTTCATAACTCTACCTGCATTGGGAATATAAATCTATATCAGATTTGAGTCAACATGTTAGTCACGTCACGTCACATTATATTTTTTTTCTTCGTTAATTACAGTACGTGAATGATCACTGTACGGAGAAAAAAATTACCTATCAAAAGATGAGCTTTTGAGAAGGAATGAACTCTGCTGTTATTCCAGTAGAAAAAGCAGGGTTCTGCTTTTTCGATCCCAACCATTCAAAATTTTAATTCATGTATCTCAATAAAAAAACTTTTTTCATGTACGAATCTCAATGAATTTGATGATTGGAATCGAAAAAGCAGAACTCTGTTTTTCCATTAGAATAACAGCAGAGTCGTATCCTTTTGAGAAAATAATTTGTTTGGAGGGTGCACATGCAACATACAAGGAGCTTTCATTTGTATTCTTACTGTCCAAGTCACAGTGAGTCACATGGAAGGTAGAAGATAATACTTTACCCCTCGAAAAGTTAATATTAAGGGAACTTTTCAAACCATTAACAAATGGGGCAATGAAAAGGACCGCCAATAGAAGCTTCTATAAATAATATAGCCCTTCATTACATCATGAGACCACCAAACATGTAACTTGTTTTAAGATTTTGCATCCACGAAGTTGACACCAAAGAATCTTTTATGCTATATTTGTTTGTGTCATTGTGTGATTGTGTTACTGTCTCTTTCATCTCTTCATTTTTAAACTAAGAGATGGAAAAATTATAATAAGGAGAAATTAAAACACATCTTATAACAAACAATATATTACATATTTACTATATTTTAAAGATAAATTTGTCAACATAAAACAATAATAAATTTGTCTATAAAAGATTACATAATCGATTGATTGCATGTGAAACGAATAAATGATCTTAATATATATATGAGGGATGCTTCTATGGACATAATGATCTACTTGTAAAATGAACATATTTTCATTTCAAAGTTCAAACAGTCGATTTGACCGTTCAACATTATCTCCATATTAAAATGTACTTGGAGGTCAAATTTTACATTTTTTTGAATTTTTTTACTATTTATTAAGTATTTTACAAAACTAGTCAAATTTAGACCATTGAATTTTGTACCCATCTTAATAAATAGTAAAAAAATTCAAAAAAATGTAAAATTTGACCTCCAAGTACATTTTAATATGGAGATAATGTTGAACGGTCAGATCGACTGTTTGAACTTTGAAAATGAAAATATGCTCATTTTACAAATAGGTCCTTATGTCCATAGAAAAATTTGCCTATATATATACATACATACATACATATATATATGTATGTATACATATATGTATATATAAATATATATGCATGCAAAAAATTGATTGAGTTGTCACAATCAATCATAATCGGTCTAAAATGATTTCCCATTTTCAATAAAAACTGTAGAATTAATTTCTAATTCAGCATAACTGTCGCTTGATAGACTTCACTCACTTGATCAGTAAATTTTTTTTTCATTTTTTTATTAGTTTTTGCCGAAAGTTGGTATTTTGGTGGACAAATGTTACAAGGAACAAAAATTAAGCCCGTGTCATGTCTATTTTTGTGATCCTTAATAAAATAAATTTTCTCTTTTTTTTCAACGTGAGCAAAGAATTATTTGACAAGCAATCCAAGAAGATGTAATTGGATATTGATTGGTTTGTTTGTTTCTGTTTTCTTTTTCTTTTTTTTCCTGAAAACACTTGATTTGTAGTTTATTGATGTAACGTGATATCTTATTGTTGTACTTTCTTTCTTTCCACTTTGAAAAAAAGGTTATTTTCTGTCTCGGTTATTTTCAATGTTTTCTCTAAGAAAACCACATATAAAAGAAGTTAAATTTTTTTTTCGTTGTATAGGACATGCAATTGTTTTTATTTTTAGAAATAAAAACAATTAATTAATCAGGAATAAGACGGATATCTTACTCACGAGGAGGGTTAAAATGCACCCTCTTTTTGTGCTCCTAACGTGCACCCTCCCCTCATATCTTCATTTTCAAAGTTCAAATAGTCGATTCGAACCTTCCAACGTGTTCTTCATATTAAAATGTGCTTGGAGACCAAATTTTACATTTTTTTGAAATTTTTTACTATTTTTTCAGAATTTTTGAAAATCATCACTTTGCTGAATTTTTTATTATTGTTTAGTTTAATCAAAAATTCTGAAAAAATAGTAAAAAATTTCCAAAAAATGTAAAATTTGGTCTCCAAGCACATTTTAATATGAAGAACACGTTGGAATGTTCGAATCGACTATTTGAACTTTGAAAATGAAGATATGAGGGGAGGGTGCACGTTAGGAGCACAAAAGGGAGGGTGCATTTTAACCCTCCTCCTTACTCAAATGTAACTTAATTTATATATTAAATTCACAGTTTCTCCTTGAACCGAATCAATGATTTTGTTTTACTACCTTTTGAATTTTACATTGTCAAGGCACGTTATAATTTCTAAAAGTTACTGGGACCAAATCAATAATGGAACCAATTTGGGTCCGATGTCCACCAGACTCAAAGTGAGTTCGATGACCATCCGATTTGCTTTAAGATTCGTGCCAGCAACTTTTGCGTTTGTTTTAAAGTTCATGCGCACGAATCTTAAAATGAATCAGACGGTCCCTAAACCCATCAAACCCAAGCTGTTCTCCATGTCCAGTATTTTATAGATTTTAGGCTGCCATGACATACTATAGCTTTCGAAAACTAAGTTTCAGTAGATATTTAAAAAGGTATTAAATAGACAAGTGATACGATATCTTGACTAGAGGTGTTTATTGGGTCCGGTTAAGTCGGTTTTGAACCGAACCGAATTAATTTGGATCAAATGGTTCGGTTTTTTCAGTTTAATGGTTTCGTTCGGTTTGCTTTTTAAAATCAAATTATAATTTGGGTTCGGTTCGGTTTGAAAATTTTCAAAACTGAAATAACCGAACCGACCGAACTTTTATATATTATGAATTTGGTCCGGATAGCCCCGGTTTATTTCTTAATCAATTGTTTTAAATACTTCGGTTTATTTCTTAATACCCCGGTTTATTTCTTAATACCTCGTTTTATTTCTTAATATACTTCGGTTTATCATAAATCAATTGCTTTAAATAAAAAATTAATATATTTCGGTTTGAACAGAACAAACCGAAATAAAACTTTGGTTCGGTTCGGTTCGGTTGCAATGCTAAATCGGTTCGGTTCGGTTTTATTTTTGAAACCGAATTATAACTTTGGTTTGCCTAGCTTAGTTCGGTTTCAACCGAACCGAACCGATGAACACCCCTAATCTTGACAAAGGAATAAAGAACTTTTCTTTTACCATCGACCTCATACAGAAAATTAAAATTGTGAATATATATTTTAGGGTAAATTTTGCTGGAGGCCACTAAACTTTGTCCTTTGTCACGAATTGGTCACTCAACTTTGATTTGTCCCTCCATAGCCACTGAACTTCTATTTTGTCCCAATCAAGTCAACCTATAACTTTTTCATCCAAAATATTAACGGAATATAACTTTTCCGTTGGTATTTTGGACGGAATGAGCATATTCCGTTATAATTTGGATGGAAAAGTTATAGGGTGACTTGATTGGGACAAAATAAAAGTTCAGTGGCTATGGAGGGACAAATCAAAGTTGAGTGACCAATTCGTGACAAAGGACAAAGTTTAGTGACCTCCAGCGAAATTTACCCTATATTTTATTTCGTTTAGATGTATATTGTGTATCTGTGATGCATGGACTTGTCTTTTATGCTTTATAAATCGATTTATAATTTTAACTGTGCAATTTTTATCAAGTTTTTTATCAGACAAAATATGATTCAAATTTGTGATATATCTCATCTAAACCAAAAATATTTCAACAATTGAAGTTGAAAAATCTAACCAAATAAATAGACGAATTAAACGAATTTACAAATTATTTCCTAAATTATCCCAAAACTTAACGAAATATACGAATTACTAATAATTTCTGATTCATTCCCACATTATTCACAATTTTTTTTTTTAACTTTAGATATTTTATATATTATATGTGTTCAGATAACAAACTATTTTGTAATTAAAAAAAAATAATCAATGAATGTTGCCTGCGTTTATTGATAAAAGCAAACACAGAACTAATATCAACAAAAGAAAAAAAAAATTAAGTAGCCAAACAGATTTAAATCCCGTGTGCTCAAATTCAGATCGTCCCCGGTACCGTAATATGGAATCTTTACAATTACTGGATCTGGACCGTTCTTTTTAACTTGGCATGAATCTCAAAGCTCAATAATACTGCTTCTACGCTAGTCCGAATCTCAAAGCGGCTGGGAGTTAATCTCAAACCGTAAAGTGAAGAGAATCTTTTACAGTATTGGAGAGGATACTTGTCCCAAAAAAAGAGAGGAAAAAGTAGCAAACACAAGTATCGTAATTTTAGAATTATTTTCAAATTACGAATCAAATATTTTAGATCTTGTCATTGTTATAAATTTCAAATTTGTGACTAGGATCTATAATTGTTGGTTGTTCTTTTTGACTACCGGACACTATCTTTTTTATGACGGAAGCGTATTCTCTCACTGTACGCAATCTCAGCCGAACGATTAATTTTTTCAAGCCAACCTTAAATGTATGAAAGTCTTTAAATTTGTAACGATTAAAACAAACAGTGTAGATTCCTCATTCTACACGGTAAGATACTGGTAAGATTACTAGATCTGAATCTTTTTATGACGGGGTTTGGTTTAACGTAATTATGTATGGAGTAAACTAAGGTGTTCTTAAGCTCACCAAGCCCCTTTCTGAGCTTAAGTCAAAAACCTATCAAATTGACTTCAAACGACGCATCCAAACTGTTGAAACCAATCTACTCATGTGTGATACGTTTACTTGTCAAATTTTTAAAATTTTAAACTAATTTAGTATGAAGTCAAGTGGTCAAAAAAAGATGATTTATATGTTAATTTTAATGAGTTCATTTTTTATTATTTTTTGACTGCTTGATTTTATACTAAACTAGTTCGAAAAATTATAAATTTGACATGTATATGCATCACTCGTGAAGTATATCGGTTTCAACGGTTTGGATGTGTTGTTAGCTTGGTGAGCTTAAGAACACCTTAGTTCTACTCTTCTGTATGAAATAAAAGTGGGTTATAGTGGCCCGCTTTGTTTAGAGTAGGTTAGAAGTTCCAGACTGTACTAAAAATTGTTTTTGGATCAACAAAAGATGTGTCCATTATTAAAGGCTCAAAGCAGGGAACATATTGGGCCTAAGAGATACGGCCTGCTTTTCACTTAGGGAATTGTCGTCTTCGCTTTCGCTGACTTGTCGACCCTAGAAGTCTGTAAGTTGAGCTCTGATCCGAGCGTAACCAATATTTCTCTTGAGTCTCGATATTTGATAGAGCGGCTTCAAGTTTCATTAACTCCTGCTGCATCTTTCCTTACTGACCTCCTTTGTCCAGTGCTATCTCGTTCGGGTCGAATCCTTGTCAGATCCGGTCCGATTCGATCCGACGAGCCAGATGCGATCCATCGTCGGATTCCTTCTCCTTGTCGCCGCCACCTTCTCCTCCGCCTCCGCCTCCGAGTCCGATCACAAGGTACACCTTAGCCGTTGATCTCTTATCCGACTGTTCGCTTTAGATCTAGGCCCTCAACCTAGTAGTGAAAAGCACACATCTTCGTTTTGTTAATATCAGATCTGGATTTGAATTTATGCACCAGTGATCTCGGAGTGTGGTCACCTTTGACTGCTTTTGCCTCCAATTATGTTTTCTTTGTTGGACTTCTTACGTGCATCATTTTCTGTACATAATTGACATATTAACTGGTTCGTCTTTGTGATGCTATATACAGTATCGAGCTGATGAGGCAGTGACTCTTTGGGTAAACAAGGTGGGGCCATATAACAATCCCCAGGAAACATACAATTACTACAGCCTTCCCTTCTGTAAGCTGTCAGAGAACCCTCCGCACAGATGGGGTGGTCTTGGAGAGGTTTTGGGCGGGAATGAGCTGATTGATAGCCAAATTGAGATCAAGTTCTTAAGTAATGTAGCTTACAGTTTTATCTATTTCTTGTCTATATGTACCTTGTGTACAGTAATTAACTGGTACATACTGGCTAGGATCTGGTATAGTTTGGATTATGATTGATGCCTTGGTAAATGGTAATTGGTACCTGATTCTGAAATTTAATCTTGGTGTAAGATATGTACCCTGCTTAAAACCTCAATTAACACCGCAACAAAGCCAATAAGACCTGTTAGACTGAAAGGTTGAACTGGAAATTACTGATATATCACCAGGTCCTGCTAATTGCATTGTTGTAGTATCGCGGTCACCTGGTACCTGACCCAGGATGGTATTAGGTAGCATCCCTTAGTTCTCTATAGTTGCAGAGAGAAAACTGGGTACACATCACCAGACCAACTAAAAGTGAACTCTGTATTGACAGGGAATGTGGACAGGAGCACCATTTGTACACTCGAACTTGATGCTTCTAAGGTGCAGCAGTTCACTGATGCCATTGAAAACACATATTGGTTTGAGTTCTTCATAGGTCAGTTTTTAATGTGTTACTTGATGCTTTTCTGGGGCAAGTTATGTCTTTGCCATTTCTAACTGATTCTTTTGTTTTTGTTTTTTTTTTCTCCTTCACTCTTTTGAATTTGCTTCCCTTTGCTGCAATAGATGATCTGCCGTTGTGGGGTATGTAATTATATCAGTGTTTGTTTAGTTTATATATGTTGTTAAGTTCAATGGAGTGTAGATATTAAATCATTTATCATGTATGCTTAATAGTCCTCTGTACAAAGCCCTCTGTAAAGACTTGACAAGATCTGGTTTTTGTGTATATGTAAGCGGTCAGTTCTAGAATTTCCTATGAAAATATCTCAGGACCCTCTGCTTTCCAAATTTTCTGGCACTCTAAAAGCTGACCAGTTCTCATCTGGTATGCTGAGTATAACTGTAATTTTCTCTTTATTGGGCATATGTTGATGTTTTAGTCAAATTATACCTGACCCCTGCCACAACTCCCTCATTTTTGAACACCCAAATCTCATGTCTCGACGTAATGGAAGTATAGCTCAAGTTGAGATCCAAAAGTTTTACTGGTGATATATGTTTTCCATGGTCTAAAAATTGGGTCAACTTCTGACACAATTTTAATTGTTAAAAAAATTTGCAACTGTTTTCTTTTGTTTGAAGTTGGACTATAATATTCGGTGAACTATTTCATTAACAGGTTTTGTTGGAGAAACTGACAAGAACAATGAGAACAAGCACTACATTTTCACACACAAGGACATAAGTGTTAGATATAACGGCGACAGGGTTTGTACCTTATGTTGTTTGCCTTTCAATTCACAAGATAACATTCTTTGACCTGTAATCTAAGGATTTTTTTTCTTTTTATATTGTTGTTATGTTTCAGATTATTCATGTTAACCTCACTCAACAGAGCCCGAAACTTTTGGAAGCTGGTAAAACAGTAGACATGACCTACTCTGTGAAATGGGTAGAAACAAATATAACATTTGCACACCGTTTTGATGTTTACCTAGATTATCCTTTCTTTGAGCATCAGGTAATTGCATTTTTCATGTTTTATTGTAATTCAAATAAGAACTGAGATACGACTGAATGAAAATTTCTTATCCATATTGAAAATTGATTAATCTATTGCAACAAATTTAAGTGATCCTACTTTGGCAAGCCTCACTTCCTAGTATGACCACATCTGATTAATTGGATTACAGATTCACTGGTTCTCTATCTTCAATTCATTCATGATGGTTATTTTCCTCACGGGGTTGGTTTCTATGATACTGATGCGTACTCTGAGAAATGATTATGCAAAATATGCTCGTGAGGATGATGATATCGAAAGTCTGGTAAATAACTTCATTGCTTCCTTTCAATATGCATTTTCAAACCACGCCATACATTTTGATTGTTGATTTTTTTTTTTTTTGGATATTTGAAAGGAGAGAGATGTTAATGAGGAATCCGGATGGAAGCTGGTTCATGGAGATGTCTTCAGGACACCTCGTAATTTGGTGCTTATTTCAGCTTTTGTGGGTATCGGTGCACAGCTTGCCACTCTTGTTCTGCTAGTAATCGTGTTGGCTATTGTAGGAATGTTGTACATTGGGTAAGTATCTATTCTTGTTAGTTTTATCTTAACTTCTACGTGCAGTGGATTTAAAAGAAGCTATTTAAGATTTTGTTGGGTCAAAAATAGATTTTTTGTAACCCTATTTCGTTCTTAGTTCTATCAATAGCTTATGCGATATAAACAAAACAGCATTGTAGTTCTGCACTGGGTTAATGTATCAATATAAGCTTGAAATTGAGGTTTGCGATGAATATATTTGTAGATTCCTTTGAAAGTAGTACTCACCTGTGTTACTTTCCAGGTAGATGCTGTTGATTTATAATATTAATGTATGACTTAGTTTTCACGGAAGCTAGTATTTTCATTTGGTGCGAAGCTACTATTTTCATCTAATCACTTTAATATCTCCAGGCGAGGGACTATTACTACGACGTTTATATTGTGCTATGCGCTTACCTCTTTCATCTCAGGATATGTCAGTGGCGGACTCTACTCAAGAAATGGAGGTTAGTGCGCCCTTTTCAACCGACTCTTTTCATATTGCATTCCATTTGTTGTTGTGCTTGTGTGTATTTTTGTGAAAATTTATCACTTCACATTATCAATACCATTATCTTTAGGGGTTCTACCATATTAAATGTTGCTGAACGCCATATAATGCACAGCTATGCATTTCTTTATAATTGTTTGAAATTTTTAAGCTTTTTCCTAGCTTTCCTCGCAAATTTTCACAAAAATAATGTTTGTAGCGTGACTAGTCTACTACCTTATAACTACTTTATACAAATGATTACTCCAAATCCTTTCTTGATGCAATTTTAGGCAAGAACTGGATCCAAGCAATGATCCTTACTGCTTCGCTCTTTCCATTCATGTGCTTTAGTATTGGCCTAGCACTAAACACAATCGCCATCTTCTATCGGTCTCTGGCTGCAATACCTTTTGGCACAATGGTGGTTATGTTTGTTCTCTGGGCATTCATCTCCTTCCCGCTCGCCCTGTTGGGTACAGTTGTGGGTAGGAATTGGAGTGGGTCTCCTAACAACCCCTGCCGGGTAAAGACAATACCCCGCCCAATACCCGAGAAGAAATGGTACCTCACCCCTCTGGTGGTTGCGATCATGGGAGGCTTGCTTCCATTTGGGAGCATCTTCATTGAGATGTACTTTGTTTTCACCTCCTTTTGGAATTACAAGGTAGATCTATATGTTTATGTAGTTCTTTTTCATTTTTTTTTTTTGCATTTTTGTTTTCTGGTCTGGTTTCTATGCACTGATGTTTGTTCTATAGAATACAAGCCAGTAGAATAGTTGGACAATGTCGTTGTGGGATTCTTACATAACATTAATCACGATGAACTGATGTACTTATGAATAAAATAATGCTTAATTTTAAAATTTCTGAAGGGGCTTTTGTCCAGTAATTTCAAAATGTACCATGAACTACTACTGTGTCCAGTAATGTTCATGCCAAGTTTGACGCTAACTTGTACTGTACTCATTTTATAATTTTTTTTTTTTTTTTCCATTTTTCAAGACCCAAATTTGATCCCTAGACTTTTATAGCCTACAACATGAATAGCATAACAAAAAATAGTTAAAAGGTAAATTTTTTAAAGAAAGAGCAATAAATCTGTATGACATGATGCATGATAAGTTTTGATGGGGTCTTTGAAGCAGATATTCTTGTTTAGCAACTTGCTAGATCAAAAGTTAAAAATTGAAGATTCGCATAAGCAAGTTATGTATCTTATTTCACAACTTAACCTTTTCATGTTTCATGCCCAGGTGTACTATGTGTATGGCTTCATGCTGCTGGTGTTCCTGATCCTGTTAATTGTCACGATTTGTGTGACAATTGTGGGGACATACTTTCTGCTGAATGCTGAGAACTATCACTGGCAGTGGACTTCATTCTTCTCAGCTGCCTCAACAGCGCTTTATGTGTACATCTATTCCATCTACTACTACCATGTGAAGACCAAAATGTCTGGATTCTTCCAGACCAGTTTCTACTTTGGGTATACTCTAATGTTCTGTCTGGGCCTGGGCATCCTCTGTGGTGAGTGCTCTCCCCCTGCCCCTCCCTCTCTATCATGTTAGTTTGTACAATAAGCCATACAGATAGAATGCAAAGCAGTATTTTGTGTAGTTTTTAGATCAAAGTATAATATTCAAACTCGATCAGTGCATTTTTTTCAAGGTCAGATTGGCAAGATGCCCGGCTTCTAGTGACACTAATCAGTGCATTTTTTCTCGTGGCAACACTTTAATTTTACTTTCTGTTTAAAACATCAGGTGCCGTGGGTTATCTAGGATCGGCTCTATTTGTTCGAAGAATCTACCGAAATATCAAGTGTGATTAAGTTGATACCATATCAGAAGAGAATCGACATGCAAGGAATGGATGCCTGAGAAGTATATTCTGATAAGGTTCTGGAAATGACACGCCAGTCTGTGTTTTCTAATTTACTTAATTCTGTGTTTCTTTATTTCTGGACTTTTGGTAATTTAGAGGATTTGGCGTAAATATCATGTTAGTTTAGGAAACAGTTAGTAAGGAAGGTTTGGTGCGCTGCAAGTTCGTGATTGATCCTTTTCTTTTTGAATTCTAAATACAATTTCTCTAGGTTTATAGCTGCACTAATAGTTGGTTGAGTTAGAACTTATACTATGCTCAGTTTTGTAGCACATAAAATGTTGGTCGATGTGTACTTTTTGTATGCCTATTTTATATTAATGACTTGCTAATTTTCCAAATTTTCTGTACTTCAAATTTTAGACGAACTCACCCAGAGCATAGATAAATAGCATGTCGAGACTTTGAAATGAGTTTTAACTTCTGAACAAAATGTTTGAAATGGGGACTTTGGTGCTATAATTTTTGATATAACTAAATGTTACAATTTTTATTTTGCATTTATATTTTAGAATATATGATTTAGATAGTTGATATCGTTTTATTTCATGAGGGTTGTGTTTGATTTTATAATTCTTTTAATTCGTTTCAAGATGAACTCTTCAATTAAATGAATTAATTTTAGTTAACTATGCTTGATTAATTTTAGTGTGTTCATTTTTCAGCCTCTTAATATGTATAAAATGACAATAACAAGTAATGATATGAATATAGTAGACGCACGTTATTCGATATTTTCATAAATCAGAGTAGATTATGTATGCAATACACTCCGACATTTTTATGAATATCCAAAATTAAATACAAATTATTAATTATAGCTGGGTATTTTTAAAAATGCCCAAACCGATTAAAAAATAGCTGGCTGGGATTAAAATTAGAATCGGTCATTTTTTAGATGGTAGGGAATTTTTTTTTCTTTTTCAGACCCTATAAATACTCCTCTTTCTCTCTTCTCCTTTTACAACTCACTCAAAATCACTCAAGAGAAAGAGAGGAAGAGGGAGAAAGAGAAGGCGATTTATTAATTTAAATGTATAGGTTGCTGAAATTTTTTTTGGTAAATGGTAAACACTTCTCTTTCTCTTCTGTGATTTTGAGTGAGTTGTGAGAGGGAGGAGAGAGAAAGAGGAGTATTTATAGAGTTTGAAATAAAAAAATATATATTCTCAACCGGCCAATTTTTTGCCGGTTCTAGTTTTAATCCCAATCGGTAAAAAAATAGCCAGTTCTAATTTTAATCCCGGCCGGCCAATTTTTAGCTGGTTTGGGCATTTTTAAAAATACCCAGCTAAACTGGGTATAATTAATAATTTGTATTTAATTTTGAATATTAATGTCGGCAATACATTGATCTATTTTTTTTAGTTTAACACATAATATATCTAAGCACGGTCGTAATAAAGTTCGGTATTATCTGTCAGTTTTTGTAATTTTAAGATTTCAAATGAGATTGAAGTTGGTTAAAATTATGAATAAATATCAGTGTTCTAAATAGCGCGCTATAGCGGTGCTATAGCGCCGCTATAGCGTTTTTGGACCCTAAACGCTAAGCTATGGCATGAAAATACGCTAATTGCGCTACGGCCGCTATAGCGCATAGCGTGTAGCGCGCTATTTGCGCGCTATGCATATTGGGCTTTTTTAGACAATTTATATGGGCTTAAATAAAGATCCATAAAATTTATTTTGTATAGAAAAAAAAAATAGAATGAATCATAATGCTTAAGATATTTTGTATAGAAAAAGATCGATAGTTTATGATATTATTATGGATATTTTGAACCATGGACTTTTGTACTAGTTCAATATGAATATTATAATTTCTTAATTAATTTGGTGTTATTTATTGTTCTATGAAACTTTAGATAATGTTAATATATAGTACAAATATATAATATAATTTTTGTAAAAAAAAAAACGCTATTTGGAATAGCTTCCGCTATAGCTACGCTATTCGCTATAGCTTTTTTTGTAGCCTTCCCGCTATGACGCTATAAACGCTATTTAAAACATTGATAAATATTAAATGCACGTAATCTATCGTAAATGCATTCTAGTTAATATGTTTATGCAAAATGTAAAACAAACTTTTAGAAACTTTTAGAAATAGTACAAATGGACAAATGTCGATTTTCATGATTTTATGGTCTCAAATGTGGTCTCAAAATAATTTGAAATATAAATTGACGCAAGCAACTTGCTCTAAATATAGTCCTGCAAATTTGTTTGCGCAAAAGTTGATTTGTATTTCTTTTTTTTTTAATTAGCACAGACATACATAATATTTATTGTATATGTTTGATTTAGGATGAGTAAATATATGTATGTATCAAAAGACATAAGTTAGCATCAGGGTTGAACCCTGAAGATTTTGGGTCTAGCGAAAAAAGTTTGAACTCTTTATATATACAATTTTTCTTTATTAATATGTTAATGGATCATACTTATTTAAATAGAAAAGTTTGAGTCATTTATATATACAAAGTTTGAACTCTAATATTTTATTTATTTTTAATATATACAATTTTTTTTTAATATATACAAACCAATTTTTTTAGATCTTGAGGCCCGAGGCCATCGTCCTAGGTGCCCTACACCAAGGCCGAACATGGTTAGCATTGATACATACGTTGTGGTAATTTTAGGATCCTAGAGCATCTACAACGGTAATTTCTTTTAAATTGCTAATATGATGTGTTAATTGCTAATATAATTGCTGGGATGTACCACAGTTTTAAAATTAGCAAGTTTATTTTAAAAGCAACTCTTTAGAGTATCTACAACGGTGATTTCTTTTAAATTGCTAATCTGATGTGTTAATTGCTAATATATTTGCTGGGAATTTGGAATGTACCACAGTTTTTAAATTAGCACGTTTGCTTTAAAAGCAACTCTAATTAAATTTCTGGGATGAAGTGATTTAGAAATTATGAATCCCTTTAATTGCTAAACTCAGTGACGTGGTCCAAATTATTTGCTAAACGTTTGCTGAAATAGAGATGCTCTAAATGAGGTCTAAATAAATAAATAAAATATGAATAGGTAAACACAAACACATTGTGACTGCAATTTGTAGAATTTTATGGAGAAAAAAATTATTGTATTTGTTTGGTTTGACACAAATAAATTGATGAACATTTCAAAGACATAAGTGAGAGTTTATCTAGTCATATTTGGTAGATATTCTGATCCTAAATTAGATTTAAATTGATTAAAGCATTAAAGTAAGTTACGAATTTTTTGTAATTGTTTGATTTTCCACGGAAAAATTATGTGCATGCAAAAAAAAAAAATAAGTTAAAGAGTTTTTCTGTAATTTTTTATGATTTTACCATCATAAATATGGCCTATTGATTAAAATATGAATAGACACACAAATGCACTGCAAATGAATTTTTTTAAAAGATATTCATACATTTGTGGATAAATTTCGTTGGAGGTCACTAAACTTTGTCCTTTGTTACGAATTAGTCACTCAACTTTGATTTGTTCCTCCATAGCCACTGAAATTTTAATTTGTCCCAATCAAGTCACCTTATAATTTTTCCATCCAAAATATTAACGGAATATAACTTTTCTGTTAGTATTCTGGACGGAATGAGAAATATTATGTTAAAATTTTGGATGGAATGAGCATATTCCATTACATTTTGGACATAATGAGAATATTTCGTTAATATTTTGGATATAAAAGTTATAGGGTTACTTGATTGGGACAAATTAAAAGTTTAATAGTTATAGAGGGACAAATCAAAGTTGAGTGATTAATTCGTAACAAAGGACAAAATTGAGTGATCTCCAGCGAAATTTACCCTACATTTGTTGTAGGTTTTTTTTATTTAGCATGAATAAATGCATTAATAACTGTACGTAGCTTTTGCACAAATCATCAAAAATATAACAATATGTTTCAAATAATATATAAAACTTCCATAAATTATTATTAGAGCAATCAATCATATTTTAAACAAAAAAAAAAATTTAGGGTAGCTTTTGCAATATTTTGCATGCATAATAAATATTGAATGCACGAATTAATTTAAAATAATAGCAAACGCTTGTGAGGTACCGTAAATATTTCCAATAAATTTATTTGTACGATAATTAATGTTTTCTTTATAAATCACAAGGTTCTCTAAATAGCGATTATCGCGTTATCGCGGAAAGGTTAAATAAAAAGCTATTGTGAATAGCGTAGCTATAGCGAAAGCTATCATACATAGTGTTTTTTGTTTAAAAAATTATGTTTTATATTTCTACTAATTATCAACATTATCTAAAGTCTCATATAGCGATAAGTAACGCAAAATTAATTAAGGAATTAGATTATTCATATTGAACCAGTACAAGTCCAAATTGATATTCAAAATATCCCTAAAAATATCATAAACTATCTATTTTTTTCATTCAAAATAACTTAAGCATCATGACATAAAATATATATCTTTTTCTATTAAAAAAACCTAAGCATCATGGTATAAATTATCTATCATTTTTTATTTAAAAGCAAAAGCAATCCAGACCTTAAAAAAATTGATCCTAAAAAAAAAAATTATGTTTGGACCTTTAAATAAAAGTCTATGTAGCATAACGTGTAGTGCAAATAGCTAACCACTATTACCGCTATAGCGGTCATAGCTGAAATAGCGAACTTTTATCTCATAATTTAGCGTTTAAGGTCTGAAAACGCTATAGCGCCGCTATTGTGCGTTACTTAGAATACTGATAAATCATCAAATTCACAATCAGATAGCCGAGGCTTCGATCTATCGATTTCTTCCGATAATTAATTGTACTTGTACAACTTTCTTTTTCCTATTAATTTTCTGGCTTATTTTAAAATAGAAAGAAATCAACATGGGTATTTAATTACAACCGCGCTATATCTCCATCTATCGTTCACTTGTCTCATGATTGCCCGACACTACCATGTGCTTAGCCTTTGACAATATTAATTTTTCTTTTCTTTTAAATAATTACAATTAATTTCGAGTTAAGTACTTTCTCAAATAAATAAGATACAATTTTAAAAGTTTCTATTTCTAATCATGTAAGGCATAAATAATCCTATCATAAAATTAATATCTATATTCTAACAACTATTAATGGAGAAATGTGAGAGATTTTTTAAAAATAAAGTTTTGATAGATTAATTTTTAATAACAAAAGTTTTGATAAGTAGAGGTTCAATGCTAATGGTGTTGGCGACAATTTGGTGTCAATAAAATAAAATTATTTTTTTACTTCTAAATAACAAAATTAGTATATTGAATAATATATGAATTTTACATTTCTTTCGGATGCATCAGAAGCTAAAAAACAAATTATATTTTGACTATATTATTATCAAAATGAAGTCAAAATTTTTGATATAAAAAATCAACACTAATTAATAATCTTTGAACTTGAAACCTTCTCATATCTTATTCTCTCTAAAATTTAAATTTGAAACCTCCACAGTTTCGCTCGTTGAAAGGAAAAAAAAGCGCACCACGTGCCCTCATCCCATACAAAGCCGCAACTCACTGAAACATCTCTGGCCGTCCGATTTGTAGCTACATCCGATCCACGCCGTAATTCTTGCATTTCTTCAGACAAATTTAAATCCCGCTGTTCCTCACTGTTGACTGTTGTGCATGCAATGTACCGCCTCGATTGCTCGATCCAAATCAATAGAAAGTATTTAAAAATCACAAAATAAATCAGAGAAAAAAAAAAAACTCTCTTGTTCGCTCGTATATCCCGCTGCGATCTTGCCTCCAGATACCTTGTGCTGTTCTTCTTCACTCTCCTCCGTACATAGACTATGAAATAGTGACCAAGTCAAATTAGAAGAACAGGAGGAGAAGAGAAAGGAGAGAAGAGACTAGAGAGCACAAATGGGGGAGGGGGAACCAAGGTCTCTGGCCGAGACGCCGACCTGGTCGGTGGCCACTGTCATGACTGGAATGGTCGCTGTCTGCTTCATTGTAGAGCGGTCGATCTACCGGTTCGGCAAAGTATGTATTTAGGCGGTTGGTTAGTTTATTGAAGTCATTGCTTGAATTGTATTGTAGAATAAAGGTTGTGTTGGTTTGCATTTGCAGTGGCTGAAGAAGACTAAGAGGAAAGCAATGCTTGCTGCTCTGGAGAAAGTTAGAGAAGGTGATTGCTGTTCTTTTTTTTTTCTCATTATTGTCAGAGTGATCTTTCTGGTTTTCTAGATTGAGGTTTTGTTAAATACTAAACAAGAAGAATAACATGGCTGGATAATGTTCCATCCAGAATTCCAGATCAGGTATGATTATGTACCGGTAAGTTGGTACCGGATCCCTTCTTGCTCCAATTCCAGAGAGAGGAAATGGACATATACAGGTTCATTATTGTAAAAGCCAAAATATTGAGAACATTTGGTCATTTGGTTTTAGTCTTAGGATCTCAGTCGATATTTCTAAAATTGGTCCAAATTTGAACTACTACATCATTTCAACAACTGATTTCAAGGCGTTTGATGAAATGCCTCAACGAGGTGAAAACAGAACTCATGCTACTGGGGTTGATATCCCTTATTCTGAGCCAGACGTCTAGATGGATCTCTGAAATATGTGTGCCATCATCTGTCTTCACAAGCCAGTTCTACATCTGTTCAGAGAATGACTTTGATGAGCTTGAGGGAGGTGGCGTGCTTGTAAATCAGACCCAACTTGCAAAATCCATCTTTGGAAGTTCAACACATACCTGTAGTGAGGTCAGTTACAGTTGCATTACCAGCTAGTGTATTAAAACATGCGGTATAGTTTATACTACCTTCACAGTCTATGGTACTGCTATCTTTAATTGTTTATTATTTTGTGTTGCTCATAGGGTCATGAGCCATTTGTGTCTCTTGAGGGTCTTGAGCAGTTACACCGGTTTCTATTTGTTCTTGGAATAACACATGTTCTATATAGCTTTGTTACAGTTGTCCTATCTATGATTAAGGTAATTAACTAACTACTGTGATCTTTCGTTGTGTTTTTGGTTTGTTTATTTGTTTTTGTTTGTTGAGTTGGTGTGTATTTTTTTTATCTATGCGTAGATATATAGCTGGAGGAAATGGGAGCACCAGGCATACCCTCTCACTAATGAAGATTTGCAAGGTATTTTCAAATCGCAGGAGACTTGGAGAAGCAACTGTAAGGTTACAATTTTTTATTTTTTATTTTCTGTTTTCCTTTTTAAATTGTAGCCAGGAGAAGCAGGATGATGAGAAGGCAATCAACTTTTGTTTTTCACCATGCTTCTCATCCTTGGAGCAAAAACAAAATTCTAATCTGGATGGTATGTAAACTAAAAAAAAAATACTTGAGAGAAATTTTCAGTATACAGTTTTTCCATATTTTGAAAATTAAAATAATGTGATGCAGCTCTGCTTCATACGTCAATTTAAGGGCTCGATTGCAAGGTCAGACTACATGGCTTTGCGGCTAGGCTTCATTACTGTACGCATTTACATTTTATCATTCACCAATATTTAATAATCTATTCTATAAGATGTAGTTCTTACTAAGGTACTTTATTTTTTGTTACCTTGATTTCTAGTATCATAAGTTGCCGCATACATATGACTTCCATAAATATATTGTACGTAGCATGGAAGATGATTACAGTGGAACTATCGGCATAAGGTAAAAGCCAGAGCTCTTTATTTTGACCTAAATTAACTGAAAACCTTTTATTTTGCATAATTTTCTTTTGTTTTTGCTAACAATGAAAATTCATATTTTTCAGCTGGCCTCTGTGGGCATTTGCCATTGTATGCATCTTTGTAAACATTCATGGTAGCACTACATACCACAAAAACAAATTCTGTTTCGTCAACTCTTTCGCAGATAGATTACTAAATGCCTTACTTTAATCTATTTACAGGCCTTAATATCTACTTTTGGTTGTCATTTCTCCCTGTTATAGTAAGCATCTACTGAATTAATGTTGAGAAATTTTGATTAATTAACATTTCCATGGTTAATTACATTTCTGATTACTTTTTTGCTCCCAATTTTTTTGAAAAGTTGGTCATGCTAGTTGGAACAGAGCTTCAACATGTAGTCGCACAACTTGCCCTAGAAGTTGTTGAGGCGGTCGGTCCCGTTGGGACCCACTTGAAACCACGAGATGATCTTTTTTGGTTTAAAAAACCCCAAGTATTATTATGGCTTATACAATTCATATCATTTCAGGTGATTCTGAGATCTTTTTTTTTTTTGTTGAACTTTTAGTCATATAAAATTTTGTTTGTTGTCGTCTTCGTTTTCCTTTTCTGTATCTTATATGTTTTCTGCAATTCCTTTTTTTTTAACAGAATGCATTTGAGATGGCAACATTTATATGGTCTATGGTAAGCTGTGGTTTTATCATGCCATATATTGATTTTGGTTGGTACCATCCTGGTCAGGAGCCATAAGTGTGATACCGAACAGAGACTCACCAGTCCTCCAGAAGATTCTTGCTTTAGTTTTATTCTATGCTATCTTTTTGGTCAGATATACCGACTAGCAGACAGATATAGAACTTAGTATAAGATGTAGGTACTGGTACACACAGGTACCAAAAGATCTCAATAATGGGAAGCTTTTGGTCTGAGAATTTTATTTGTAGATCAACCTTTTAGATATCTGTTACTAGTTTTCTCAGCATCAATGCCATTTGCAGTGGCAGCTAGGTGCACACTCTTGTCTGATGAAGAATCAATTCATGGTTATTGTTCGCCTAATTTGTGGGTTAGTGGTTCCTTTTTTCCCTCTACATTATTTTTTTTCGTTTCAAGGAGATAATTTATACCACAGTAATAGAGATAATCAAGATGCTGCCTAGAAGTTAGTTAGATTAGTCAACAGATTTGTAACTAGTCAAAGCTATTGGTCAAAGCTGTTAGCATTAGTTAGTTAGTTAGTTAAGATAGGTTCTGGAAAGATCTAGATTAGATCCTGTTGGTTATATATACACCAACCGTTGTACCTCAATAGAAATGAAATGAAATAATACAATTTCGCAAATCTATTCTTCTCTGTTTTATGGTATCAGAGCCATGGGCTCTTCTTCCACCTCTACTCTAACTTCTCAAAATCCTATTGATTCAATAGTGATTCTAAACATCCCTATCTCTACAAAGCTAACCAGAGATAATTACCTGCCATGGAAGTCTCAAACTACCCCAGCCCTACACGGACATGACTTGTACCAGTACCTCACTGATGCTCCGCCTGAAGAGTTTGTGACAGTTGAAGGTGTGCGCACTCCGAATCCTCGATTTCCTCACTGGCGTCGTCAAGATAAGCTTATTCTCAGCTGGTTGCGGTCTTCACTGTCCGACAAGATACTCGACCAGGTGGTTTCTTGCACTACATCCGCAGAGCTTTGGACATACCTTCAGCTATCCTTTTCTGCTACGTCTCGGGCACGACTCTCGGAGCTCCGCCGCGCTCTTCAAACCACAACAAAAGGAGGCATGAATTGCTCCGATTATTGTCAGAAGATGAGATCTTTGGCTGACGAACTCTCGTTTATAGGCTATCCAGTAACCGACGAAGATCTTTTACTTCAAGTACTCGGAGGTCTCGGATCGGACTTCAACTCTTTTGTTGTCGCCGCTAGCACCAAAGACCATCTCTCCTTCACAGAGCTCCAGGCGATGCTGCAATCGCATGAGAATTTACTCCAATCTCAGTCGGGTAGTGGTAATCCCTCCTCTCTTCCTTCTTCTCAAAACCCGACTGCCTTCTTTACCAACTCCAAAACGGGTTACAATCAGTCTAAATCCGACAGGGGTGGTTATCGCCCAAGAGGAGGAAATAATCACAGCTATTCACCTTAAACCCGACCCCCTTTGTTACCAAATCCAACTCTCGGGCCCAATTTCACCCCTAGGCCCAATTCCTCTACCAGGCCGCCTGCCCCCAGACCAGTTTGTTCGGCTCCTAGCTCCCATTTGGACCGAAATACCATATGTCAAATTTGCTTCAAAAGAGGCCATCATGCCCGAATCTGCTGGTATAGAAGACCTGGTTAATTATCCAGAGCAGGGTCAACAAGTGTTTCAAGCTCATTTGGTTCAAAATGCTCCATTTCAAGCAAATAATGCACAAATCGTGCCTCATGCAAATGGGTCCAAGTGGTATCTTGACTCGCGTGCTACCCATCATGTCACTAATGACTTGAACAACCTCTCATCTTTCTTACCATACGAAGGCTTCGACAAGCTTCATGTTGGTAATGGTGCAAGTATGCATATTTCTCACATTGGATCTACTATTTTTCATATTTCCGACTATACAATCTCATTAAATGATGTGCTATTTGTTCCATCTTTCACCAAAAATTTAGTGAGCTTATCCAAATTGCTACTTGATAATTCTCTTCTCATTGAGTTTTCTTCTAACATTTGTGTTGTTAAGGACCATCTCACCATGAGGATTCTTCTTCAAGCCAAGCTCACTAAAGGACTCTACCCTCTCCCTCACCCTTGTCTTGTTCAACCCCATGCTCATCTTGGAGAACGAGTGTCGATTGATGTTTGGCATGCTCGTTTTGGTCATCCCTCATCTACCACTACTCAAAAACTTTTACTTACCAATCTTCCTTGTAATAAAAATAAGATGTCTTTATGTCATGATTGTATTTTGGCTTAAGCACATCGTTTACCTTTTTCTCCTAGCACTTCTTCTTCTTCTTTTCCTCTTGAGATTGTATATTCGGATGTATGGGGTCCTGCACCTTTAATTTCAAAAAACAGTTTTCGTTATTACATTCTTTTTGTGGATGACTATTCCCGTTACACATGGATTTATTTTTTGCGTTCCAAGGATGAGGTGATGCATGTCTTTACCTTCTTTAAAAGCCAAGTCGAAAACTTACTCCAAAGGCAAATTAAAATTTTACGCACCGATGGGGGTACGGAATATAAGCCTATCACACGCTCCTTTCCCTCGATTATTCACCAAACCACTTGTCCGTACACCCCTCAACAAAACGGTGTTTCCGAACGCAAACATCGTCATGTCGTTGAGCTTGCTCTTGCGGCTATGATTCATGCATCCATTCCCGAATCCTTTTGGGATGATATTTTTGCTAGTGTGGTTTATTTAATAAACCGACAACCTTCTACTAATCACATTTCTTCTCCCTTCTTTACCCTCTTCAATAAAACACCCGATTATTCTTTCTTGCGGGTTTTAGGGTGCTTGTGTTTTCCTTATACACGACCCTATAATGATCATAAACTCCAAGCTCGCTCCAAACCATGTGTTTTTCTTGGTTATATCCTATCTCAAAAAGGTTACAAATGTTTTAATATTGATTCTAATAAAATGTTTGTTTCGAGACATGTTATCTTTGATGAACAGCGGTTTCCATTTAGCTCCACAACTTCTGGTGATATTTCGGATCTCTCTGCCCCTGTGCTATCTACTTGGCTTGGTGTCATGCCTGATGCCTCTCAGCTTCGGCAAGATGAACTACACTTGGCACCTGCCACAGTAGATCCGAACTCTTCTATTCTTGGCTCAAACCGCTCTCTCCCTGCTGCCCAAACCATGTCGGGTCCAACCCACTCTGCAGCAGATCCCGCCACTTCCCTTCGGTCTAAACAATCCCTGGCGGGTCCAACTGCTATTGCAGCTGATCCGCACCACACCACCATGTCGGGTCCAACCCCCATTGCACCGGATCCCATCCCTCTACTCACCTACTCAAGGCGTTGCAACAGAACTTCGGGTCCTTCTGGGCCTGTAGCGGATCCCCCGTCCACCATAATTCTTCATGATATTCAACCCGAACCCCATACACCTGCTATTCCAGAGCATCTAATTTCTCCTGAGCCTTCAGTTACTCTTCCTATTCACTCGATGGTCACTCGCAGCAAAGCCAAACATATATCCTCTACCACCACAGCTCTTATGACCGAACCTTTACCTGACAACGAGCCTTCAACCTATAACCAAGTCAAAAGCAATCGACATTGGGTCGAAGCAATGAACAAAGAGTATGACGCACTTCTCGCCAATCGCACATGGGTTCTCGTACCTTCTACACCTGACTTGCATGTTGTAGGATGTAAGTGGGTTTACAAGATAAAGCGTTGTGCGGACGGATCATTAGAATGATACAAGGCGCGTCTTGTTGCCAAAGGGTTTCACCAAGAAGAAGGCGTAGACTACTTTGAGACCTTTAGCCCGGTAGTCCGACCCACTACTATTCGCCTTGTGCTCATCATTGCTCTATCCTTTGGATGGCCCATGCGGCAACTCGATGTTCACAATGCCTTTCTACATGGTGATCTCCAAGAAATCGTGTACATGCAACAACCGCCGGGCTTTGTCAACCCTCACAAACCGAATCATGTATGCTTGCTGTCCAAGGCTCTCTATGGTCTCAAACAAAGCCCTAGGGCATGGTTTCATGCCTTGAGTTCAGCGCTTCTCACCCAAGGCTTCAAGGCTTCGAGTTTCGATCCATCTCTTTTCATCTTCTCCTCTAAAAATGAGACTCTCATTGTTCTCGTCTATGTTGACGACATCATAGTGACCGGCTCCTCCCTTGCAATTATTTAATCTTTCATTCACTCTCTTCAAAAGAAATTTGCTCTCAAAGATTTGGGTAATCTTCATTTTTTCCTTGGCATCGAGGTTAACCCAACTTCTAATGGTTTACACCTCTCTCAAACCAAGTACATCAAGGATGTCTTGATCCGTGCAAACATGTCACAATCCAACCCTTGCCCTTCACCAATGATTCCCACCGCCTCTCTCTCCAAGTTTGATGGTGATCCTATTGAAGACCCGCATCTTTACCGTTCAATTGTTGGAGCTCTTCAATACGCCACTCTTACCCGTTCCGATATTGCCTTTGCGGTCAACAAGGTGTCGCAATTCATGCAATCTCCCACAACTCATCATTGGGCAGCCGTCAAGCGAATTCTTCGCTACCTCAAGGGTACTCTCACTCATGGTATCTCTCTTACACCGGTCTCATCCTTCACTCTCCACGCTTTTTGTGATGCTGACTGGGCCGGTTCGTTAGATGATCGTTGATCAACATCCGGTTTTTGCATCTACCTTGGTGCAAATATCATCTCTTGGGGAGCTAAGAAACAGCCCACCGTTGCTCGTTCGAGCACGGAAGCCGAGTACAAATCATTGGCGGTTGCAAGTTCAGAAATTATTTGGCTTCAATATTTGTTGACCGAGCTCCATATACCTCTTCCCTCTTCTCCCATTTTTTGGTGCGATAATATTGGTGCGACCTACTTAGCTTCTAATCCTATGTTCCATGCTCGTACCAAGCATGTCGAGATTGACTATCACTTCGTACGTGAACGTGTCGCTAGCAAGGCTCTTCTCATTCGGTTCATATCCTCTCGAGATCAAATTGCGGATATTTTTACTAAGCCTCTTGCTTCGCCACGATTCTCCCTCATCACTTCCAAGCTAACCGTTGGTCTAGCTTGCGGGGGGACTAATAGAGATAATCAAGATGCTGCCTAGAAGTTAGTTAGATTAGTCAACAGATTTGTAACTAGTCAAAGCTATTGGTCAAAGCTGTTAGCATTAGTTAGTTAGTTAGTTAAGATAGGAACTGGAAAGATCTAGATTAGATCCTGTTGGTTATATATACACCAACCGTTGTACATCAATAGAAATGAAATGAAATAATACAATTTCGCAAATCTATTCTTCTCTGTTTTACACAGCTTTATTTTGTAAAATAATTTGAAAGTTAGTATAACATTCTGAGACTGTTACAGGATATTGGTTCAATTTTGGTGCAGCTACGGCACACTACCCCTCAACGTTATTATAACTCAGGTATAGTTGTATTTTGTTCCCGACCCAGTATAGTTAAATATTATTTTAATTTGGAAAGAAAGACATTTTTATTTACTTGCTTCAAGATTTACTGAAATTGTTTGCCATCCTGAATTTCTGTAAAAATTTCCAAAATTCATTGCAACTGGTACAGTGGTACTTGATTAGTTCAAATGACCAAAATTCTATATAGAAAAGGATTTCTTGATTCCATAAAGTCTGTTTTTGCTACTTAGATGGGATCGAAGTTCAAGAAATCGTTGGTGTCAGAAAGTGTGAGGGAGTCACTGCACAAATGGTGCAAAAGAGTACGGCAAAAGACGCAATATGCACGCTCGCTCTCAGTTTGTTCTTTGGATTTCACTGTGGATGAGTTCGAAGAGACGCTCACGGTCGGTACCTTGTCGCGGACTGTTTCTACGACCTCTTTGGATGACCTAGGTGAAAATGAAACAGAGGCTGTGGTCACAGATGAGCTGCTACCTGACAAAACTAACCCATAATTATCCTTCATTTTTTTTTGGGTATACAACTACACATTGATCTACTTTGAAGGTGCATCTATTTTGGATATGACCTTATAAACTTAGTAATGTGTATTTCCTTTCTTGTAATGGCAATGTAACTGGATCTTTTAAAACATGGTTATAGTTTCCTGGAAATGTTTGCTTAGTTAAGGGGCTGATTAACACCAAATAGTACTTGTGCTATAATGGATATTATTAAATCATTGGTATATTTCTGCATCCATTCTCTTTGGCATGCTATCATTGGTTGTCATAACTGCAACTATTGCAGAAAAGCTCGTCAGATACAACTGAACTAAAAATAAGTACTCTGCAGAATATTATAGCTTATATGCTTGATTAATGACATAGCTCCTAAGATAATTAATAAATGTGTCATGCTAATCACTAATTAACTCACGCTAAAAAATACTTAGTTTTTATCGATCTTAATTTCGAAAATAGCGCACGCCTACTTTAGTTTAGCGACTGTTGCTGTATGCCTGTATATGGTTAATTAGCATGAGATGAAGAACATATAAGAGAGGTTATCATATTTTTTATCTGTTTCGTTGGTAATATTTTTTTTTACATAATTTGGAAGGTCGCGAAAATACAAGTTTTAAAAAATTACAGAAGATTATTACAATTATAATTAATTATTTAACTTGTTTATAAAAAATTTTGTTCTCTATTTTTGCCGTCTCTACATTCTGTTTGAACAAAATTGCACATTTCCACTGCTATAGTTAGTTGTTCTTTGGGAAATTTTACAATTGCTTTACCTCTCAAAATTTCAAACAAAATGCCATCCTCTAACATAATTAACAAAATGCCCTTGTGGCGTCCTCATTTCCCCTCTCTCTCCCTCTCTATCCCAAACTCCTATTTACTCTCAGTAAGTTTTACACCTGTTTATCTTTCATTAGACTTTAATGAGTGCATAATTTTTTTCTAAATAATATGTAATTCAAACAACAAATTTTTTGTAGACATGCAACGAATTTTTCAGTTAGATAATATATATATTGAATACATGTTTTTTTAAAGTATTTATACTAATCTGCACCATGATGAAATTATTTACACGATTATACTAGTTGCCACTAGTATATGATCATGGTCAAAATGACTATGATTTATGTAGAGTTTTGGCTTAAGTTTTGTCTTATTTTCTCACATTTATATTTAATTATTGCGTGAAATAGGTTATTGTTGCTCTACTTCATGTTTTAATGCAGGAACCATGTTTTGAAGCTATTTTGCATCATATAGAGCAAGAATCGGGTCGATCGGAATAGCGCAGCACTGAAACTAAGTCTCTGGTAAGGACCGTCTAGCCAGACAGACCAGAGACCCAATACGGATCAGCATGGAAGGCAACCTTTTGTTGGATTTCGTGACAGCTGTATCCAGATCAGATTACTTGGCCTCCAATCATCTCCAGACGCCCTTACACTCCTATAAAAGACCCCTGAACAAAATAGAAAAGATATCTTTTTTAATTTTGGTTCCTTTTAGACTTATTTACTAAGTGAGAAGAGTGGAGTGTGTAGAGACTAAGTAAGAGGGTACTTCGTGTATGGTTGTATCTTTCTCTTATCTTTTTATTGTAAAGATGTCGTTCCGCAGCTAAGTTTAGATTCTTATGGTTGACAGTAAACCTTGTTACTCATGATGTTTTGATATATATTTTATTTGATCATTGTTTAGTCTTTTGTTGTTCGATTGCTTTTGTGCTTTATGTTCATTCTTACTTGACTTTGTCTTGTTAGTCTAGACCGCCATGTGATGGCCATACATGGAGAGATAGTCTCATTAGGCTAACTGAGTTAGGATAGGGAGAATAAAAATACTAGACTAGTGGAGGAGACCTTAGCCGGAGATACCATTAGTTGGACCAACAAAAGTATACTTGGGAGTCTTGATTGTCTTGGCTCACCGTGGGGACACCCAATAGAACTGGGATAAGAGGGTGACGTACCCAATAAGTGAAGTCTGAAATCTTTTGGTTTAATCACATAACTCCTTGCACAAATTAAAACAAGCCTTAGTCGGATCTCTTGATAGGTAGGTGGCTGTGTCATGCGAAAGCGGCAGTCACTAAATTGGATTAGAAATCCTCATTCAACATCTGAAAACCAACATCAAATAGAATTGAAACCAAAACGGATTGAGTAACAACGGCAAGCCAAAATCCTAGGAATTCACATCACTATCTTATTTATTTTATTTACTTTTAATTTTCACTAAATACAAAGATCAAAACCAACAACTCTCAATTTTCAGATTTTGTCTAGCTTTTTGAAAGGTTGTGATTTAATTGTTCAAGATCTTAAATCTTATTCCTTACGGATCGACACTTGATATATTATGCGCTTGTAATCTAACTCGATAGGAAATCGGATTATAAATTTTATTAGCCTGATCACAAAAACACTCATCAGTATCTCTGCCCAACTCATATTGATAAAATTACAAAAGACAATAAATTTATAAATAGAAACCAGTTAGGTCCTAGTTTTATAAATAAGAGCATATGTTTGTTATTTTTTTAAAAAGGCTCATTATAATAATTATATTTTGAGGAATTAAAATATTTTGATTACTGATGAGACATCTGCATTAGTTTGATGTATTGCGATTCAAATTTACAAAAATAAACATGTCCTGAATGCAAGAATCAAACACTAATATATATCTCATTTCCATCTACTAATTGGACAGCAATAATTGCCATTTTCATCTAAGTAATGTCTTATATTGTAATCAAACAAAGAAGAAAATATCTTGACAATATACAATTTTTGTGTGTTAAGATATGGAGATAAATTATTTTTGTATCTCATATTTTGTACTTCTTATTTACATCTCGAAAGTATTTATATTTTTTTAGGTAAAGTTTTCACTCTTATTTTTTTTTTGAATGACTATAAGAAAGTTTAAATGAAACACTGTCAAATAAGTAAAATATAAATTTAAGAGTTTATCATTCTAATAACGTACTGTATAATTGTGTAAATAATTTCATCATGATGCAGATTAGTATAAATACTTAAAAAAAACATGTATCTAACTGAAAAATTCACTGCATGTCTATAAAAAAATTGTTGTTTGAATTACATATTCTTTAAAATCTTTTATGTACTCATTAAAGTCTAATAAAAGATAATGAGGTGTCAAATTTGATGAGAGTAAATAGAAGATCATGATAGAGAGGACATGAGGATAACACAATGATATTTTGTTAATTATTTTAGAGTATTTTATTTTAAAATTTTGAAAGGTATGGCAATTTGTAAAATTTTCGTAAGATTATAATACGCGATCTGGACCGCTCGTTAAAAAATCGTGCACGAATTTCAAAATATCCTTTTTAAAAAATCACGTTACATCCTGTTTGTTCGATCCGAATCAGACAGTGAAGATTGCTCTGTCATTCCAATTCCGGCAGCGAATACGGACCAATTAGTTGGAACTTATCAGCACAATCTTGAAGTATTCGCACGAATCTAAATGCGATCGAACAGATTCTATTGAGTACCAGACCTAATTTGGTCCGACGCTCATCGGACTGCCCCAGATTCCAGTGACACACGGGATGAGCGACGAAGAATATCAGTCTGTCTCCACTTGAGAGTAGGTCCGATGGGCATCGGACCTACTTTGGTTCGATGGTTCAACCACCGTCGATTTGCTTTAAGATCTGCGGAGCGCTTTAACATTCGTGTACACTAACTTAGATTAGATCGGACGGTCATCGTGCTCGTTGAACCTAAAAGTAGGTCCGATGGACATCGGACCTACTCCGTTCTCGTCTGTCTCTCTCTCATGCCGACGGGCCTTTTAGTTAAAAAATAATATTTGTTGTCAGACATTCGCCCGGCCGACCGGACCGGAGGTAATGATACTGGTGCCGGTTCAAACTTGACCACTCATCGGTTTCGAGTTTCGACTAGTCCAAACAATCAAAGTGTCCCTTTTTTCTGGTGGAGAAAACAAAAGGCGTCAAGGAAGAGGAAATTCGCGTCTTTGATTACCCAAGAAACCAAGAAATTTCCAGAAAACCAGGAGGCTACAACTTACAATAGAGGTCGAATTTGCGAGGATTAAAGCTTGAACTGCGACCTAAGAGCAAGAGAGATGCAGACAGTGGTGTGGAATTCTTCTCTTCCCTCTCGCACAGCCGCTCCAGAACCTTCCTCTTCCTCCTCTTATTCATTCTGTTTGAAGGTTCTTGTGTTTTCCTTCCCATCGCATGTTTCTGTTACAGTCTTCTTGATTGTGTGACCTAATGGGATCCACTTGGCTTTATTGACTTCAGGTTTCGAACTTCAGAGGCAATAGAAGGATCGGAGCTTCTCCATGTAGGGTTTCTTTGACCAAGGGGCTATCTCGTCCCGTTTTTAGTCCCCTTTTGAGATACAAGAGGCGCCAAGGTAAGATTTTCCTATTTTAGTTACTAGTTTAGTTTACCATTACCAATTTGTCTGAGCTATAAAAGCTTGAACGCATGTGGTTAAGTTCTTATCTGGTAGAGAAAGAATATGTGCATGACCTTTTTATCTTTTCCCCTTTCAGCATTTACAGTGTCACATATTAGGAAAATTTCAGTTTTGTTAAGCACCAATCAAGCTCTAGTCTGTTATGCACCTTCAATAAAGCATCCAGCCAAAGATCATTGAAACTTTGCAAGATTTTTAAAATCAAAATCACTGATTAGATATAATTCTCCTTATTGTCTTATCTTCTCCAGCAATAAAAGCAGTTGCATCTCCGGATCCAGTAGTAGAACTTCCTCTTACAGCTGAGAATGTTGAATCAGTATTAGACGAAGTCCGACCTTACCTCATGGCTGATGGAGGCAATGTCGCATTGCACGAAATAGACGGCAACATTGTATGGTTGAAATTGCAAGGGGCATGCGGGTCGTGTCCAAGCTCAGTCACAACAGTTAAGATGGGCATCGAACGGCGGCTGATGGAGAAAATTCCAGAGATTGTAGCTGTCGAGCCTGTTTCAGATCAGGAAACTGGTTTGGAGTTGAATGCTGAGAATATTGAAAAGGTGCGTCAAATTGTTAATGCTTGCTGGTAAGGTTTTGAAGTCCATTCCCATAAGGAGTAAAAGAATTTAACGGGAAGATTTCATTTTTGTTTTAGCTGGGTGATTTGGCGCACAATTGAAGAGTATTTTAGGCTTGGCTTTTTAATTTTTATAGAGGGCAATTGAAACTTGACTGAGCATTAATTATATATGATTTTTTATCGAGGCTAAAATGGGTTAACCTGTGGAAATTGTCTTTATTTTCTTGCTTGCATAATTGACGGCTCATTTGGCTCCAAAATCATGTAAAAAGATACATAAAATCTATGGGATTTGCGCACGGGACGGGCAGTGTGGGGTGGGGGGCAGAAATAGTGTAGGGGAGCTTATAATTTTAGCTGCGATAAGGGACTTTGCCTCTGGCCTCTGTCCCCATAACTCGTGACCTTTTGTGCACTACACCATACAAGTTCTTATACCAGAAGACTCAATCTGATTTTGCCAATTCATGAATGAAGACAATTGGCAAGTATATTAATTTTTTTTTTATGACCTAAATCTAGGTGCTTGATGAGATGAGGCCTTACCTGACTGGAACTGGTGGTGGTGATCTTGAACTAGTAGAAATAGAGGAGCCTATTGTTAAGGTTCGACTTACCGGACCCGCTGCCAGTGTGATGACAGTGCGAGTGGCACTAACTCAAAAGCTCCGCGAAAAGATTCCTGCAATTGCTGCTGTTCAACTATTATCCTAAAAGGTTCATAACATCAAAAACTAGGATTTGCAGTTAATTGGGAGTACATGAATTTTGTTTTGCTCTAGTAATTTTTGTTTTGTCAAGTAGAAAAATGTATGTATTATTTGTCATGCTGTTAGTGTCAAAGATTTAATGAGGTATCTGGCTCATGATTTCTCGAGATAATTTGCCGATAAGGTTTTACAATATTCAATGGCTATCTTTAGCTCCTTCCCCCCTCCCCCTTTTTTTTTTTTTGCAAATTTTAAAGAAGATGGTAAGCAAGAATGTATAAATTATAATTAACTACCTTTTTACTTTCTCTTTAAATGTTTTTGTTTGGGATAATGTGTTGGTTATGTGTGAGCTTATTTAAGGGTTACTGTTGCTTTTGAAGAGAACTAAATTAACTGCATTGAAGGTTATTTTAACCCTTAACAGTACGTTTTGATTTCAACCAAATCTTTGTTCTAATCAGAATGTTTCTGTATTTTTTTTTTTTTTGTAAAAAAAATCTCTCCGTCAGATAATACCAGAAGTCACAAACGAGTAATATATTTTTTTTGTTGGAAATAGCCCGTAAGCAGAAATGAGCGGCATTGGTACATTTTCAAGTTCTAGGCGGAATTTCAAGCAAAAATGAGGCCTTTTGTTCTTTTGTACCAGAAGAATACAAAGAACAAAATGCCATTTTCTCCAATATACACTGTCAAGTGTCAACCGCATAATCAGATCATTCGAAAAATTTAGAACAAGAATGACAGAACAAATGAAAAATTCGAAATTCGAAATTGCAAGAAAATCACCAGATAAATTTCTGCTAACGAGTACATTCGAGCAAAATTTAAAAATTGTCTAAAATTTGAAGGCTGGTAATTTTACTTGACAATGTTAATACACATTACACATTAAGAAAAAAAAAAAAAAAGGATCTGGCGAGGAATTAAAGGCTGGCGATTGGAACAATGCTGGAGACTGCAGAAGGCCAGATCTGGAATACAAGGAAATAACAGAGAAAAATGAAGAATATCGTCAGGAAGAGATAATCCAGCACCACGAAGAATCCCGTCGATCCATGCCTCCTATTCAGCCTATTCTCCGTCCTTTTCCCTTCCATTGGCGTCTCTTTCTTCTTCTCCACTGGTATTGGGGGCGAGATGCAGAACACACCGCCGATTGTAAAACTCGATTTGGGCGGTTTGATCCGTATGAAACTGTGGACCGTCGTCTTATATGCTTTCTTTGTTTGTCGTTTCGTTTCAATTCGGGCCGGATCCAATCTATAATATATCCGAACCGGCAAGATATTAAGAAAGTTTATATTTAAATATTAAATATTAAATATAAATACAGGCATATAACAACAAGCGCCCGTGGCCTAATGGATAAGGCGTCTGACTTCTAATCAGGCGATTGTGGGTTCGAGTCCCACCGGGCGTGTATACCTTTTTTAAGTGATATAAACAGTACAGGATTCATGGATTCAATCATCAAAGTTATACCCTACTACGAGGCTACAACTTGTGGTGAATTAGCACTGGAAAAACCGGTACCTTAAAAAAAAGGGTTAATTTTTCCTATACCCTTCAAAACTCTTATAATTTCTTATTTATCTCTGAACTCTTTAATTTATCTTATTTACCCATCAACAATTTAAACTGTTTCTTATTTGTTCTGTATGTATTTAGCCTTCTAGTTACATTATAGAAAACCTTATTTACCTCTACTTTGAAAATAAAAGACAAATTTGCCCTTCTGTCTTGAAGGACGAAATAATCCCTTCTTCTTGAATCATTATTTTCCAGCCTCCTCTCTTCTCTCTTTGATGCCCTCTCGTTGCTATGCAACTCCAAACAATCGTAGAATGCTTCAACTAAAGATAGGATCCTCTCTCTTCTCCCCACCCATCCCATACACAACCCCCACTGTGTGTCCCCCCTCCAATTCAACAGTGCCTTTGGTAATAATTTGACATTAATATCACTTTGTTTCAGAAAAAAAAAAAACCCTTTGATTTTATGCCAATGCTGATAAGTTGAATATCTCTATAAATAAACAAAGACATTGACTATTAACCCTTAACTAATTATACATTACTACAGTACCTACATGATGTATTAATTACAAAGACTAATCTTCTTTTATCATCAAGAATATCTTTGATGAAATGGGATGGTATCCACACCTTTTTATCAAATAAACATGCTTACATCAGTATTCTGCTCTTGCCCGGTATATATTTACCAACTAAATTGATTACTTTATTGTGAGACGAATTTACAAAAAGAAAATTTAGCCCTTGAGCTAATTAATTGAAAACCCATAAACCTAACCAGAAAACATGTGACATATGTGTTATAGAGCTATCAGTATCAGACCATGAAATGTGCAAAACTATTAATAGCTTAGTGCACTCATGTTTAGTTAATGTCCAATAGTATTACCATCACTTCATTGTTTCTATCTCAAAGAGCAAGAAGTTAATTTAATTAATAAGTTTTATAAAAACTGAATTGGTCATCAAGTGTAGGTCTTTAATCAAATAACCACTCACCAACCAATCTAAGACTCAACTGAATTGGAAACATCGAGAATCTTCGTATGCATTTTGGAGATAACAAGTATCTTCAATTTGATTATCGTCAATGTCAAATCTGACGAGTCCCCTTCAGTCCGCTTTGATGGACGTTAGATCGCAAGTTTGGAGAGTGAAGAGTAAGCAAAATTATTATCGAGAAGAGAAGTCATTAGAGAAGAGAGTGTTGGAGCGAGCGAATTAATAGCTTCTAAGAGAAACAATGTCAAATACAGTGAGACGCAGGGACGATAGAGAGTTTCACTGGTGGATACAGCAAAGGAGAGAAAAGAAACAACTGGGGTTCTTTAACTTTTAGAGGTAATTTCATCCATTTTTATAAATTAAATATGAATTGTGAACTTTTTAAATTATTTAACTGGGATAAAAAAATTTATTATTGTCATGGAGAAATAAAAAATGTGTTGAAGAGTTGGAAGGTATATAGAATATATTCAACTCTGGAGGGATAAATAAGAAACTCAAGACAAGTTGAAGGGTATATAAAAAATTAACCCTAAAAAAAAACTCACAGGTCAAATAAGCTTATCTATCTTTTATGGAACGGTATTTTGAAACTCTAAGGAAGTTATAACGGATCAAATGCCAACACAATTTGCCATATGATATCTGATTGTGCATTGATGAATGCTTATCTGACATTTATTCATCTCTAGACAAACATTATTCTAATTCAGGTCAGGTTCCATCATGATAGATGTAACCCGTAATTTTTTTTTATCAAATGAAAACGTAATTTTTAATATTATTCTAACTCAGATTTTATCCCATATTGGATCTCTTGTGACAGCTAATTTCCCTTCACCCTGGTATGATACAAACTATCATTGACCGATACCTTGACCACAAAGGTATGCTACAAGTTAAGATTCTTATTTTACGTTTTACCAGAAATAAATCTGTTGTGATCCTTTGGAATTGCAGGGACTGTGATTTCAAATCCAACCTTTCATTTTTTCGAATGCACAAATTTCAATAGAAATTTCTTTTAAGCACGAATCTCAAAACAAATAAAAAATTAGATTTGGAATAACAGTCCCTACAATTAGAGTGGTAAAAATACGTCGTGTCGTGCCGTGATTAAAATATCGAAGGTGATCACGGCATGCGAGTCACGTCGTACCCAAACATAGTCGTGTTCAAACATAACTGGTCACGTTTGTCATATTTGGTTATGTTTAACTATTCTTTTCATAATTTAGATTACTTTATTTAAGATTCACCATTTGATCAAAATCTAACTATCCTAACTCCACGTGACTCGCGTGACCACATACCGTGCCGTGACTAGATCTTTCGCAACGTGTCATGCCAAATTTAAAAAAAATAATCACGGCACGCAACACGCTAGTTATAGCACGTAACAGTCACATATGCCGTACCGTTACGTGCCATAACCGTGACGAAACCGGCTCCGCCGCCGTGCCATTTTTCCCGCTCTACCTGCAATTCCAATTTCCAAAGGATCACAGCAGATTTATTTCCCGTTTTACCATGTTTTCCACACTGATGTCGTACTCGTAAAAGTAAACCTAATGTTAAAGACTCATTCAGAAATATTGCCACATTTGTGTACCATTTACTTTATACCATGGTGCATTGGATTCGAAAGACATCATATTCATGAATTATACACGAGATAATAGATTGCCTGTTTTATAGAAATTATCCTGTTTTCCTTGCCAGATATACACACTAAGGAGCTCCCAGGGATGTGCAGATTTTTATGACCGGAAAGGTTTGTAACTTTCTTTCAGCATTATTCACTCGCAACTTTTGTCTTGCAATCCAAATTTGAGCATTACGACTTGACCAAGATCTCTTTTCTTACAATATAAATCAAATGTTTAAATAGTGAAGTTCAATCACAAACTATAAAAAGAGTCCTTTCACACATGATACAATTTTCTTCAACTAAACAAAACTGGTAACAGATGAATTTAGCACCTTCAAAACATGAAACCACTCCGAAAACTAAAATAAAATTAAGTTATAATAAAATTAAATTAAGTTTGGATCCAAATATTGGAGGACGAGAGAGGTAAGCACCTCGGGTGTAATTCTCTAGAGACCCAGTCGGCAGATTGGATTGTTCTTTATGAGGTTGAAATCAACCTGCAATATACAATTCAATTAGTATCATCTCTGCTCTTGCAGATGACTCTAGTAGCAAATCAAACCAAGATATAACCCTTAAATTACTCAAAAAGGAACGACAAACAATGTACCTTGGGCCCAAAGAGATCTCTGATATTACTTATCCCATACAAAATCATTGTAGGCCTGGATCAAAAGGAAGAACCATGTCAGCAAGTAATATATAAAGTAATATAGTTTCTACCATTTCCACGAGGCAGCCTACTTTATAAATTACATTTACTCAAAAAAATGCCCATGAGATCTTTATTACTGTGCACTATCACAAGTCCAGTGATCCCACTATATGTACAAATTCAAATGTTAAAACATTACAAGCCCTAAAAAGAGTAAAAAATGAGGGATAGGTAGTCAACCCCATGATGTGGGGTTAATTGGAAGAATACCTTTCAAGAGAGAGACCCCATGCGATAACATTGACATCTTCAGGAAGGCCCATGGGAAGAAGCATCTCAGGTCTGAACATGCCTGAATTTCCGATTTCTACCCACTTCTGGAGTCCATCATGATAACTAGAAACAAATAAAAGATTAATTAAGAATAAAGAATCAACAAAAAATATCAAGCTTTCCCAAGAACAATATAGTAGAGTTGGAACCTGAATATTTCCATACTAGGTTCAGTATATGGATTGTAGGCAGGCTTAAAGCGCAGCTTCGACATTCCTAAATATTGATGATAAATTGTGAAAATTAAATAAATATATAAAGATATGGATGAAGTATTACTGCACTACAAATCTACAATGTTTCAAGAGGAAAAAATATTCTTAATCTCGAGCACATGAAGAGCTAATCTCGAGCACATGTTAAGAGCTGTGCTGCCCAGATATGACTAACATACTTGGATATGCATCAGATATGGATTCATGCACAATACATGCACGATAAGCATCTGATATACCATCTGATGTATTACAATATTTACCAGTCAAATCAGGCAGGTTACAGTCAATGGACACGCATGGATAAGAAATATAGGTTGGAAACTATGTTACTCGGATACTCCATGTTAGGCTCCGTACCCGTATCAGGTGCATATCGGATACCGATACGCGTCCGATACGGCCCTGATACGTATCCGATACGCCAGCTGGCGTATCGGCTTACGTGGCGTATCCTATACCACCCGATACTGTCTCTGATACGGCTCTGACTCGTCTGGATACGGCTCTGATACGTTCTGCAGCGTTGAATCCAGCATGCACTGCACGTGGACCAGAGAGCAACACTCCAGCCCATACACCGCGCGTGGACCAGCTTTTTCAAAAATCAATTTTCTTACGCTAGGGGGGATCGAACCCAGGTCCTTTGGAGTAAAGGACATGCCTCTTGACCACTACACTACTTCACATTTGTTGTTAGAATTTAGTAGCTATTATATTTAATGTGTACTTAATTAGGCTATTGTATTGTATCCAGAATTTTGATATTTAATGTATATACTTGGACTCCAAAATTATATTTAATATATACAATAGGCGTATCCGTATCGTATCTGATACGATACCCGTAATAGGCATATCGTATCCTTAATAATATATATAATAGGCGTATCGTATCCTTAATTTTTAAAAATTGCCGTATCGCCGTATCCGTATCGTATCTGATACGATACCCGTACCCGTATCCATGCAGCATAGGTTGGAAAGAATCAGATAAGAAATATGATATACCAAGCCTTGAGAAGAAGTCTTCCAACACCCCAATCAAATCACCAAGAGTCAACCCACGGTCACAAATTAGACCTGAAATTGGAAACTAAGCAAGTAAACTACAGGAGATATTTCGGTCTAGCTTTTCGTCATACAATTCTGTATAACCAAATAACAAGATAGCACGAAGAAATACCCTCTATTTGGTGGAACTCTGCAAGATGCGTCCTATCCACTGCCTCATTTCTGAAAACACGGTCTATGGAATAGTACCTCTTGGGAGTGAAGGTATCCTGCCAAAATACTATCTGGTTAGCAATCACAATAAAAATTTAAAAGACCAATAACCCAAGATAATTTATTAGTTAGCAATGCTATACCTGTTGAGCGAGTGCGTACAGCATTCTTGTAGAAACAGCTGTAGTGTGAGTACGTAGAAGGTTTTTCTCTGCTTCTTCTCTTTTCCAATCATAGCCATACCTAGATAACAAGTTCAAGTCAGACATAAATATTTAAAAAAATGTCACTGTTAAAAACAAAAAAAAGGGGGGGGGGGGGGGGGGGGGGGGGGAACTATTAAACCCTTTGGATCCATAGCCGCCGGATTCATGCACCAACTTCACTCTCGCGAGATAATCTTCAGGCAAATCTTTAGTGCTTCCAGGAGCTGCCACGAGAAAAGTGTAAACATTTTTTATAGGTTTTGCATGAATAATACACAAAGCTGAAATATTTATGAAAGTGCATACTCTCCAAGAAGAAGGTGTCATGCGAGTCACGGGCAGGGTGTTGTTGCGGTTGGAATAAAGCATCAAAATTCCAGAAGCTACAAATAACAGATATAACCAGTCATGAGAAATAAGCATTCTTTGATTAGATATTCAAAACCTCTTCAACAATGTATTAACTAAATAGTGACATGAAATTTGATGTATTAACTAAATAACTCATCAAGAATTTGGTTAATACATTCTTCAATAATTTAGCCTTAATATTGACATGAAATTTGATGAACAACTAGGTAACATATTTAGTTAACATTATTAGAGCGTCATACTTGATTCATTCCTGTTATTTAAATATTAGCTTTGAAGCAGTAAAATCAGGAAGATTATTCAGAAGTACCACATGCTAAGGAAGAGCTACAAACCATCTATCTATATAAATTAAGTACCTGCTTTCAACAAAGTTATTTGTCGGCATTTCCTCAAATCTGCACCATTCAAATAAATGAGGAGTTATGAGACAAAATCCAGTTTAGCATATAAATTCCATAATTGAAGTGCTCATTTCTTACCCCATTTGCAAGAAGATATTCTGAATTTCCTCGCGGACCTGAAATAAGAAGATTCAGAGGTATTAGGCAGTCAATAGAATTTAAGCGAGGGTTCTGTATTACAGATGGAGTATATACACACAGAACAGTTGATGGGTTAAAACAGAAAAAGAAAGGGTTGCCTAGAAGTTCATAGTAAAAATGACCAAGAACTAGTTATTTTACATCAACAATTAATGAATGCCTAACGTTTTTGCCATCCAATATTAGTAAACAGGAGATATTAGTAGGACATATGATTTCAATTTAATTAGAGGTCTCATGTTTTGTCAATATCACTTTAAAAAAATTAATATAGGGCTTCTTCTTTTCTTTTTCAAGTTAACTTTGTGCTCAACAAGACAGAAATAAGATCCAAGCAACAAAAACAAGAGATGGATGAGATGAGACTAACGCTACCTCCAGTAAAGAATGCATATAACCGGCTTGAATTGGTGGTGCCTCAGCATTGAGGTTATACTCTTTGAACTCTAGATTCTTCCAGTCACCACTGCAAAGCGAACAAAATTTATCAAAGAAATCATTAAAAAGCAAGGGGGGCGCTTTTTCATTAAATAGTACAAAATGTTTTTGAATGACGCAGCCATAAGTTTGTAGCAAAGCATACTATCAGTAACACAACATTGTAAGATAAAACTTGAGATCTAGTGCATCGATGAAATAAAGAAGTACACCTCAAACAGTTTTTCAAATTTATAATGCTGCAACTTGCAAAAATACCTCACAATATGTTCTCTAGTCAAATCAGTTGCAGCCTTTTTCCTCTTTGATACATATTTAGGACCTTTCTTTAGTGAATAGCCTTTCCAAGTTCTGTGTCAGGAAAAAAAAAAATACAACTGTAAACAAAATGATAAATTGCTTATGTTAAAAAAAAAAAATAATATGTCAAATTTGGTCAATAAACTTACTGTTTAACAATGAGCTTTCTTCTCTTGAGATCGTTAATAGCTTGATCCCCAGCTACCTATAATAATGGTGAAAATTGTCATACAGCTCTTACATTATCAAACAATGACAGAATATTATATTATGTCTCAAGTCAGCAAGTACCTCTCCACTGTTAATTCGCCCAAGCAGGTCCTGTACCTCATCTTGTACACTCTCAACCTGAACAAATAAAAAAAATAAAATATATAGATGAATACGTGATGAGTAGAACGCCGAAGGAAGACCAATTGATTTTTATGAGGGATAGGAGAAGATTCTACCTTTCTCTTGACAAGATCCTTCTCAAAAGCAATCCACTTATTTTTGGCTGCCGCCTTGCTCCCAATGTCAAAAACTTCAGAACCCAATTTCTCCTAAACTAAAAAAGAGAAGAAAATCAGCCAGCAATTATGTGCTTTCACAAAGTTTTATGAAGCAATAACAAGGGGATTACCACCTTTAGATTATTCCTAGAGATGCCCTCAGGTGGTATGGCTCCGAAGAATAGCGCCTCTGGAGATCCATTTTTCATGTAAGTTTTGCCTTCTTCAGTAAGTACCCAGCTTTCACGTGTAATTTCCTAGTCCCAATTACATAGCACCAAAAATAAGAACGCAGCTTATAATTCTGTTTCTCGGCAACTCAAAAACCCTACCCTCACTAAAAAATGGAGATGTCAATGTCTTGAATCAGGTTATGCAGTCAGGTGGAAAGGATACCTGCATTCCTTTTAAAGTCCACCATAACTAACGAATAATCTTAACTCTCTATTGAGTTTGTAGACTGTCAGATATGATATGGAACTCTGTAAAAGTTAGTAAACATGTTCATTTTCAAAATATAAAATAATACAAATGTTTGAGCATTATTACACATGTAAACATTTCCAGTAACCAATTCCAGGTCGAGGCAGGTACAATTATGGCCCCTGCCAATGCATGTCAGGAAAGAAGTGATACAGTGACATCCAAGTTCTACAGAGTCAGTGGTGATTAAGTCAAAGGAATCAACAATCGGAGTTTCAATTGAGTAAGGTTAAATTGCAATTTACCTGTGCATCGACAATTTCGAATCCCTTGAGGCTCTTGATTACGTTCTCGAGCTCGGTGTGGCCGACGCCAATGGAGGTGGCGAACTCGTGCGAGTCGGAGATCTCCTTCGTTTGTAGAAATCCAAGAACGGCTTCTTCGGCCATGGTGGAAAGTATCGGGCAGGGTCGAAAGTGAAGTCAGAGAGCCAGTGGCGAAGCTAGGAATTTTGTCAGGGGTAGGCGAATATTTGTGGCATGTAGCAAAATCTAGTTTAAACAAGGATACAAGGGTATGAATCAGCAATCTAGAAATGTATTATTGTAACATTTGCATGCCTCTCCAGGGAGATTCAAAACTGCAATAGATAAATTAATGAATAAAAGCACAACATTTTTTTACTGTAACATTTGGTCGATGCTCACACCAAAATGGATTAGACTATTGCAATAGCATATTAGAATTAACAAATGACCTAAGAGCCTTTGTACAATTTGATATGACAGTAAATTCTTCAAACTACCTTTTTTTGTGATTGCTACAATAATTCTCAGACCAATAACGAAGAAGCCACCAAAAGCAAAATGTTGGTCTGATACTGACATCGAAGCAGTATTATTACATTTGTTATACCAACTAACATATTTGTTCCATATGAAACTAATAAAATATAATTTCATATAAACCTTTAAATAACTGCTTACAATATATAAACCATATTCTGTCATATGAGTCTAGAAAAGGAAAAGGTGAGAAATATCAATTGATGTTAACAAATTTAGTTACAGCTACATGGCTATAAATCCATTAAAATTTATAATTGTTGCTTTTTAATTTTGTTATTTTCTTTCTTGAAAATTAATCTTCTTCATCAAAGTCCTTTTCTTCCATTCTCTTGACAATTCAAAACGATACACCAGTGAAAAACTTGCTTTTGATATCGATACCAGTGGTGAAAGACAAAGAGCAACTTATGCTACTAAATGACTTAAAAATTGAAAATAAAAAACGAAGCAAGAACTAGAGTAATTGAGAATTGAGATGGATAAAATAAAAACTGAGACGACGAAACAGATCTCTGCTCTGATATCAAGAAAAATCAGATATCAATGACCTTGATTCAGACTTCCAGATTTTGATTGAAAATTAACAACGAAACCTTACTATAAATCAAATAGGAATTGAATTCAGTAACAAACAAATAATAATGAAAACCTTTTCGAGAGTACACAGGCGTGATCAGCGGCTAGGGCTAGCGGGCACAGGCGGGTACATGTGGCGATCAGCGGACACAGGCGGCAAAGTGGCGGCAATCCTTCTCCCTTGCGCAGCGGTGATCCTCTCTCCTTTCTCCTTCGCGTCTCAGACTCTCCTCTGAGGGTTTAGGTCTTTTCTTTTGATTGATCTCCCTCTGGACTCTGGGCTAGGGGTAGTAGGCAATTTAATTATTCAGAGGTAGATAAGCCCAACGAAAGGCCCGGTCCAAAAAAAAAATAATAATTCCAGGAGTAGGCAAATGCCTACCACTGTTACATGGTAGCTTCGCCCCTGCGGAGAGCGCGCGGGGTATTAGAGGGGATAAGAGTCGGCTAGGGCTGCGAGACTAGACTGATCCGAAAAGTTGTATTGTGCTGAAATTAATATTTGGGAGTAGAACTACGGTCGACATTTTTATTAGGGAAAATTTCCTATGTGCCCATTCAAACTTTCAAAATAGTCAATTTTTTCATAAATATATCATAATAGCTAATATTCCCATATAAACTTAACTTTCTTTTCTTTTATCCCCTTTTTTTATTTTATATTTTATTAATTATTTTAAGAATTTATTGACCAATATAACCTTTATTACAATGGAGTGTCCTTTTATTGAACAAGAGCTAAAACTGGAAAGGCTTCGTCTTCCTTGATCGTTTCATTTCACCTTCTCTGTTTTCCTCCTCTCTTCTCATGGGTTCATAAAATTGTACCTATCTGAGCTCTCTCTTCATGTGAGCTAAGACCATCAGCACGAGCCCCATCATAGATCTCTCTACATCTCCTGTTGTTTCTCTGAAACGAAAGGTTTCATAATATGTTATTTTTGTTTGGATTTTATCAATTGAGCTCAGCTGCATTTGATTTACCACAAATTCTATTAATATAGAACATTTTTTTTTTTGATAAACTAATAGAACATTTTCAAGGCAAGATATTTCAACAACTCACACGTTCATATTACTTCATCATCCCATAGTAAAATAATGACAACTTTTTTTATTAAAGCATCACATCGAAATTAGCTCGAATGAGTTTCTAGCTTTCTTATCAGAGCTATTGCCTTAAATTATACAAACCTTTGACATAGACAAGATAATTGCATTATTGGATGACAGCATAATCACAAAACAAAACTAGCAGTTTACGCAAGGAAAATAGCAACACAAAATTGAAAACGAACGTATAACAATAAATTATG